>QPKB01000001.1:66026005-66064312 GCA_003546025.1 Camphora micrantha
TTTGGTCCATTTTAATGGACCAAAGGTGAGCCCCACAAGCATTAGCTTACAATTTTTTTTTCTAAATTTGAGTTTAGGAGAGCCTTGCTATTCTTATAACTGATTAGAAGGGGTCCTATGCACAGGGAAATAGATGCCCGGCTATGATGTTTTCATTTTCTGAATAATCTGAACCACCCATTTTGCAGTGCATTGATTGGATGATTAAACTCATATGATTTCTACCATATCCACTGCTGGCACATCAGAAATGCATTAACCTAAGACGGACGGTTCTGATTGATGATATTCAATGTCCCACATGTCAAAACACAACTGGATCCTTTCCCAGTGATAGGTGAACAAAATGAGTCCTGAATAAATAAAACTGAGTGCCTGAGTACTGTGTGGAGCGTGTAGTCATCATCTCAGAGAGAGAGAGGAGAGGGACAGAGAGAGAGAGAGAGATTACAAAGATTGGATTTTTCTGTTTCTTCTGAGTGGAAAATGGCAGCCACCAGAGTGTTAGCAGCAGCTCTTCATTCCAATCTCAATCTCAATCTCAAGCAGCCCTTCTACTTCAAGCAAAAGGCTCTCTCTTTAGCAACAAAACCACCCAGAAGAAGGTTCTTATTTACCTGCACTGCTCTACACAACCCATCAAATGTGCAGACCAAAGAAGAAGGCCAGCCCCAGACTCTGGATTACAGAGTTTTCTTTATGGATACTGCTGGCAAAAAGGTCTCCCTCTCTCTCTTTTCCTCTTTCCTTTTCTGGGTTTTTTATTTTCTTGCCTGTCTTGCGATTTTAAGCTGTTTTGGTAGGGTTCTGTAATGATTCATGGGGTTCTTTGGATGTTTCATGCTGTTTCTTGATCTGGGTTTTTTTTCCCCTCTGTTGTTATGATGTTGGGTACTTGGATGGGATTATGCTCTGATGATGTGTGGCTGGATATTTTCATCACCCTTTTAGCAGTATGTATCTGCTGTACCCGTGGATATATATGTCTCAATGATCAATATGTGCCACTGGAGTCGAATTCTTCACTGTCCATTCAGTATAATCCCAAAAAATTGCCATCATACTTCTTGTTGATTAGGAAACTGATTGTCGGCCTCCATTTGGATGGTGAGGATTGTTTGATTAGTGAAATTAGTGTGGTCCTCAAAAAATATGAAATTTGAAAAGAAGAAAAGAAATGGATATCATTTTGTACTATTTGTGGACATTGGAAATCTAATTGCTATCAATGACTAGTGTAGAAAGACTGCAAGTTTATTGTATTTTCAGGATGAGTTCTTTTCTTTATATAATTAGAAGCATGGTATTTGTTCGGAAATACTGGAAGATTATATGCCATTTTGCCTTTACTTTATTAACTTAAAACCAAATCAGGCATTATATCATATTTTATTGAAGGAAATAATCCCATTCATACACATCATTGTAGGGTTTTTTTTTTTTTTGTTGTTGTTGAAAAAGAGAGGGGGGGGGGGGGGGGGGGGCGGCGTGTGTTGTGAAATTTATCGATTTCATGTATTTAAAAAGGATGTCAGGTTTATTGGACTTGTCTTGTTACGTATAATTTAGGGGATAGTGGGGGGGGGGGGGGGGGGGGGGGGGGGGGGTGAAATTTATGGATTTCTTGTATTTAAAAAGGATGTCAGGTTTATTGGACTTGTCTTGTTACGTATAATTAGGGGATGGTGGGCGATACAGCACGTTAAAAGGAATGTTTGAACACTGAAATCTTAGTTATTAAGAAGTGGGGTGTAGGAAGTGTGAAAGGAATCTCATTGTAGATTGTAGAACCATTACAATATCACTTCTAAAATTTGTGAAATGGATGATTATGGGGCAACAGTGGACATACATACTTTATGAGGGCAAATCAGTTCCTGGGAACTTTTTTTAAGGCATATTCTGAGTCTAATTCCTGCAGTCTATGTTAGTCAGATATCATGGTGGTAAGGCTAGGATACACCACGTGCTTAGCTTTTCTCATACTGAAAATGAAATGCTGGACATAAATAGAATGGTTATTTCTGAATAATGTAGGTTGCAGTCAACAATTCAACACGTCCTTTTATAAAGTGTTTGCAATATCATTTCACTGTTAACTCCTTGCTCATATTGTCGGGAATATGAGAAGATAAATTGGCTATAAATTTCTGGAATATGGAGTAGGAGAATCCTGCGGAATCTATAATGAGGCATATGACAACCTGATATAATCACTAAACAACCTAGCTGTTGACTGTTGACATACTATCATATGCAGTCCAAGTTTCATTTTATATTGTTATGCCTCCCCTCTCAGCATATGAATGATGTTCTAGGCCTGTTAGCTGAATTTCTAGTTTGCCCCAACAGCTACTTCTTGCCAATGAAGTGTTTGGAGTCATGTCACTTGCAACAACTTTGATAGAGCCGTTGATGGGTTCAAGACATGCTTGGAAGGGTCAAAGTGGGCCCCATGATAAATCGCATTGGCACCTCATTTCAGCTGCCCAGACCCTATACTTTTTGTGAATTGCCGTCTTGTAGACACTATTGAAAGTGTCCTAGCATAATTAACATTGTTTCTATTTCAAGCTCTTGATTAGTTGATGACTCAGTTTGCTTTTGGGTTTGGTTGTTTAGTTTTAAGCAATTTTAAAAGGGAAAGTTGTCAAATCAAGGCTCTGATTTTTAAAACACTGCTTAATGCTATCTGTTGGTTGATCTCATCAAGGTTTTAGAAATTGGATATGGTGGGCAGCCTGGACCAACTAGGACCAGATCACACCCTAGAGCCCAGATACCTTCAAAATTATAAATGAATTGATACACAAATGTTCAGAAATCTAAAAAAAAGTAATTTCCTATAAATCTAGAATTTTAAGATTCCTCTTGTTTAGTTATTATGGATGAATTTACATATAAATAGTTGTCTTGTTTGTTTTCATGCAATCCAATGGACAATGCATTTGACCTTTAAATGTTTAAATCTTCTGCAAAGTATGGTTTTGGTCTTCTGAAATTAGCACAAAAGTTTCCGAAGCTTCTCCTTACATGAAAGTGGGGGTGAAGAATGGGTTTATGCCTTCTTCCATAGGTCTCGACTCTCGACTAAGGAAATATATATGTGGATACAGAGTGTGAGTCGACTTTTGCTCTGCTGTTGTTTCGAACCATGGATCAAATGAATAAAGCATACCTGAATCTTACAAACATCTATTTTATACAAGAGCAGAACCATTGAGGAGCTATGATCAATCACCATTACTAACATCTAATTAGTAATTACAAGAGCTTTAATAAACATCACAAGTCAAAAGTTTCTGATATTGACTTGAATATAATTTTATGTTATGTTTTGATTGGAATTGATTAGTCACTGTGTTGATTCAGTTTTGGACCTGAGTTTTGTCAACGTCTATGAAGTTGGTGAGTTGCCAACACTATTTATCAAGCAACATTTATTGTGTCAGGTTTTCTATACTTATTGTATTGATTAATAAGGTGCAGGAAAATATGTTCAGTCTACTTATTTAAATAAAAACACAGATAAAAAAACATATTTAAAAATAAAAACAGGTCAATACAATTCATATTATATGTTATTTTTATTGTTCAAATTGTTTTAAATGAGCAGGTTTCACCATGGCATGACATTCCATTGCACTTGGGTGATGGAGTTTTAATTTCATTGTGAAATACCAAAAGAAACCAGTGCAAAGATGGAGGTTGCCACTGAAGAACCATTCACTCCCATCAAGCAGGATACGAAGAAGGGAAAACTTCGATACTATCCGTAAGATTTTCACTTTCCTTTCAATGTACTTAGATTGATTTTCATAATTTATATGTAATTGACAAAACTGACTATGGATAGATGGGGGGATAAGGCTTTGGTAATGATAACTCATGTAATTGCCTCAATAAAATTGGTATGGACATCTCTTTTTCATAAGAACTAAATAGTCATAAGTATTTATCTATTGCTCTTTAGTCTTATGTTGCTTTAGTGTTCACTGTGCTGTGCATATATCCAGATATTATTTCACTGATGTAAGTAAAAATCTACAGTTACTATGTATACAGGTGGCTGCCAATGGCACTTGCATGGATGATTTAAGCCATCCACCAGGTGGGATCCATTATGTGCCTAGCACAAAGCAGGCCACATCGCTCATTAGGTGAGTGACACCCCCATTTACAAAGTAAATGGGAAACTAGAAATGATCTCCAGTGGTCATGGCCTCTCATTAGGCCAGCCGCAAACTCCTTTGGTTGGTTAGGTTATTCACAGGATGGTGTCAGCCATTCATGGACTTGGGAAACCTCTCCATATAGATAGCATATATATTTTGCTAATCAAGTCAAACTCTTGAGTGCCTCTTTTCTGTCGGAACACATCTGATACCGAAGCTGCTCAGCTTCTGAACTTCTCCACTAATTGCTGGTATATGTGTTGCAGCGGAGTTCAACTGAACGGTGTGGATCGTGTCTTTTATGGTTTAATTGAGGTTGAAAATTTTTACTCGTTCCATGGTGTCGGAGGGCAGGTTATTGTTTTGGACCATCTTTGATCCATCTGTGTCTGCTGAAAATAATGCTGAAACTGATGCCTTTAAGCTGGATCATTCTCTGGGATAGGATTTTGACCATGGATCGTCTTTGGGCGGGCAAAGAACTGCTTTAAATGGGTGCCCTCTTTGCTTTTGTGATCTGGAGAGCATGAACCATCTTCTTCTTAATTGTTGCATGGCTGGGGATGTTTGGATGGTGATAATATCTTGGTTTAGCATCTTTGGGTCTTGTGAAGAATATATGTGCCTACGTTGAGGCTGGGACATTGGGACATTTGGCCTTTGTAGTCAGATGGTGTTAATTGTCAATGTTGTTGTTTGTAGCATCTATTTGGTCTCAACAGAAAGAACAAAACTAGAGATGCTTTGACAATAGGTCAATGGAAGGTTACTTGCTGTTTAGTTTTTCTCCTAGCTTCCTGCATCTGTTTCCTGGTCTGGTGACTATTGTAAATTAATAAATCCCATAAGTGGCATTGGGTCCTACACCTGATTTGATTTTAATTTACTTCAGTAGCTGTCTTGTAAATATTTACATTTGAAGGGTTGCTCAATCTGCATTTCACTCGTTAAAAGCAAAAGCAAGCTAACACACCCAAACATTAACACCCCCCCTCCCCCCACCCCTGTTTTTCCTCAGCCTACCATCCAGTTGTGTCCCCATTGACGTGAGCTTTTAATGGGGCATGTTCGATTCCATTATTTAGCGCCAGATTCCCGACTAATATTATGGAAAAAAAAAATAGTATGGGAATGGTAGGCTCACCTCTGCCATTCCTGGGACATAGAAATTGCTGATTCTTTTGATTGAGCATACCATAAATGGCTGATTCTTGTGATTGAACATATCATACATTACCTCCATAGGGTGGTTCATGTCTTTTCAAGGAATGGATTTGTAGATTAGAGTTGAATTGGGAGCTTGATTGATAGTTTCTTTTGTGCTGATTGAATTATTAACATAATGTTCTTAACACAATGCAAAGCTTTATAATGACATGGTCACTTTGCAGTGGTTTTTCATGCTAATCAACCGTTTCCTTTGTGCTGCATTACTCACAGCTACAACATAAATTGGAACTATGGATTACTACCACAAACATGGGAAGACCCAACTCATGCAAACACAGAAGTTGAAGGGGCATTTGGTGATAATGATCCAGGTGCCTCAACACGTGTTATTTCACCATTTTTTAGTTTTGATCATTTTTAACACAATGTCCTTTAATTTTGTTGAAGCCACTGTTTAAGTAGTGATAGGAATGTGTTCTATTTACATTTTGCAGTTGATGTTGTTGAGATTGGTGAAAGCCAAAGGAAGATCGGAGAAGTTCTCAAGGTCAAGCCATTAGCAGCTTTAGCCATGATCGATGAAGGGGAACTAGACTGGAAAATTGTTGCTATTTCTTTGGACGATCCTAGAGCTTCACTTGTGAACGATGTTGATGATGTTGAGAAGCATTTTCCAGTATGACCTTTTTCGATAGTCTTATTGTGTTTCCTCTGAATAAAGTTCATGTACAATGCTCAAATTGAGTCACATGCTTTTGCATGCAGGGCAGGTGTTCCATACTGTCAATGCCCCTATATCAGTGATCCAGATTGTTCATTTGGTGGGACCCAACATGGATAATTAACAAAAAAAATCTATTGAACAATCCCTACTTGGTTGGTCATTAGCAGTTAAAATAGGGAACACCAGTATCTCTGCTGAACATGCTGGAACACAATCATGCCAAAAAAGTGTGGCAGGAAAAAAAAAGATGGGATACTGGTATACATTTCTTAGGTTTTGGGAAACAGGAGTCACATTTCTTGCTCCCCTGTCACAAGAGCCCATAGCATATTTGGAAGGTGGCAAGGTGCTCAATGTCACAACCACGAGGTTGTGGGTTTTATTCATGTTACCTGCCAAAAGTAAGAAGGCAAAAAAAGAAAAAAAAGAAAACCTTACACCCACAATCATCATCAAAGCCTTCAATTCTGGTTCTCCAGTACCTTGCTCCTACAATCTGTGTCATATTTCATTTCTGGACTCAGGTGTTGCAGACTAAAGATACAGTTTCATCAGTTCTTTCCCTTTAGGCAACTGTATTGTTTACTAAATTTCAAAAATTAAAAGAAGTAAATAAACTGAAGGGAGGGAAACTATACATCAAGGGAGAAGAGTAAGCTTGCCCAACCTTTGAATAACGGATTGCAGTCCACTTCCTGAAATTCTAAGATTCTTAGGTTGGTTTCATGCTGCATTAGCTGTGTTTGCTCCAACCTGAGAGACCTTACTTTCTTGTTCAAGAATATAGGTAGGTTCTCTGGTCTTAGCTAGTAAGTAGTGTCAAATGTTAATGATAATGATGGTGGGGATGTTGACAGTTTATGCAAATAGAATGTGCATAGTATCATTTTGATTTTACACCATTCCATACAAGTGTATCATGATTCAGCGATCTAAATTGCACTGATGGAACTCACTGAGGGTATGTATGTAAAAAAGATTATCCAGATCGGTCCATCTAATATTTGTCTTACTAAGAGAAGACAGTTATGGAAGGTTGTGGGTCAAGTGATATTACCTATAAATATCAAGAAAAAAAATGTTGTAATGGTCTGGACTAGGAAGAGTCCAACTACAGGATTGCCAAGTGGAGTTATATTCTATAAGATTTTTGGTGCATCCCCTATTTATGTTGTGTGGGTCACTTGAACTGTCTGGATCACCAAACTATAGGTCCACTTGTAAAATATGAAAATGATAATGACCATTGTCACAAATCTCATTTTTGGGTAGGATATTTTCAAATTCTAAGATTTTTAACTTGGGATATTTATGAAGAAAACCCTGAGAAAAATAAACTGATCAAAAATAGAAAAATAATTAAAACACTCTGTATGGCTAGCTTTCACTCTTGAAAGTTGAATATGATCCACTTTGCTGAAACTCGTAGGTCGTAGCACACCAATCATGTATCTTAGCTGCTCATAACACATGCCTGTGAATATATGGGCACCATAAAAAGACTTCACTTCAATCGGAGTGGGAACATTTGACAAATTTTCAAAGGTGAGAGCACACTGCACTTCTAAAAGTGGGAGCTAAAATTGATTCACTAACTAAAAATGTATTTAAAATGCTAAATATGTTACTTCAAAAAATCCAAAAAATGCAATATTTATCAATCACATTTTGCTGATATATTCTGTCACGATGTTACTAATGTATAACCCACATTGGAGACAATGAGGAGAAGAGTTTATGTGTCCAGATGCAACTAGATACACAGAATTAGTTACTTACTGATGGTTTACACACTTGCATATGGAATTCGGCTATTCAAAACCTTGCATGTCAAAGTCATAGTCTATGAGAAGTCATGCAATGTCTTTTAGATATGCAGAACCTTCAACGAATACTTCTTTAGTAAATTTGAAGGATGAAAAATCCTTCTGTAGAAGAATTATGATGAATATTTGATGCAAAACCTTTTGGTCTAATGCATCAGTTCTCTTTTTCAGGGGACTCTCACTGCAATTAGGGACTGGTTTAGAGATTACAAAATCCCAGATGGAAAGCCAGCTAACAAGTTTGGTCTTGGCAACAAGGCTGCGAACAAGGTAATTGTTATATTTGTGTAATTCTGAGATTTTAGCTGTAGGTATCCAGACAAAGTTATTCCTGTATTTGTTTAGTTTTGTCTGATCAAAACAAGTTCCATGACTCTCGCTTGCTTTTGCCACAATATACTTTGTTACCGTGATTTTTTATTTTTCAATGAAGAGGTAATTTCTTTTCAGTATCAGTTCAAGATTGCAAAGCTTAAGTTGAGTCTGTTTTTGTATCTATTAAAGATTTTATTGTGATGCCTAGCTTGGAAGCCTAAAAATGTAACTCAATTCAATGTCTTGTTGAGTTGGGTTGACTGGAAGCCTGATTTGATAGTTCATGACTTGATGAATAATTAATGAGGATTGGTCAATGACATCTAACCCTTCCATTTTGTTGTCCCTTGAATAGATGCTGAATGCCATAAGATCAAGGGCCTGCAAATTAGATAAGTAGGCAATGGGCAATATTAGCCTAACTATCCAGTTGTGGCCCTTGATTGGATCACTTTCTTCATCCAGCTAGAGGGGTTTTTTCTCTCTCTCTTTTTTTTTTTTTTTGCCATACGTAATCTATAATTTGCCTTATTTGGCCAAAACTTTGTGTTGATCATTGGTGTTCCCACATAATCTTTGCAATGAAGCCTTTCTAAAACCATTTTGGGTTTATACCAGGAAGGTCTGCCACAGAAGCTATTTTACTGATGAAACAACTCTAAAATAGTTTAGGGCATAAAGGAAAAGTTTTATATATGATCTTCAGTTGATCTGGAGAAGGCTTATGATATGGTACCAAGACACTTAACTAGATGGATATTGAACAGGAGGCACCCAAATGGATATATCAAAATATGCATGTATGAAGGGAAATAATAAGTGTGATAACTATGTGGCAAGTAATATTTGAGTCCTTAGAGTAGAATTGCACGAGGGTCCTCTTAATTCCCTTTTTATTCTCTGTGCTACAGACTATGTCAATATCCAAGATGAAATTCCATGGTGTGTGCCATTTGTAGGCAACATGGTACTCATTAGTCAAACGAAAAAAAGCAAGTAAATAGTAAGCTAGAACCTTGGAGAAAGGCGTTAAAGTCAATTGGGTTGAGAATTAGCAGATTAAAGTTTTAGGTGCAAGTTTAATGGATCTCACAGTAGGTGAAATAAGTTGGTTAGAGATGAAGATATTTTAGTGCCATAGTGCTATAGATTTTGGTATTTTAACGTGAATTATAGAACGTAATGGAGGGTTTGAGTTTCATACAGTGAACAAGATTAGTGTAGGATGGGCATAGTGGAGTTCTATGAGATTGTCAAGTGCCAATTCAATTGAAGGGCCACTTTTATAAGACGACAACTAGACCAGCCTTGTTGCAGGGAGCTGAATGTTGGGCTACTTGCAGCTTCTATAATGCTGTAGGTTTCCTTTGTTGAATGGATTTGAATGATATACTTGTTACGATGGATGTGAGGAGTTACAAGAACGGATTGAATTAAGAATTAGTACATATAGAGGAAGCATACAGGAGCTTCAATAGTAGAAAAAACTCAAGGAATGGTATTTGAGATTTGCTTTGGGCATGTGACAAAAGGCTTGAATTTTCCTTTGTATGATGTCTTGAAGGGTAACAGTTCAAGAAACTTGAAGCAGTAGACAAATTAATACCTTGGATGAAGTAGTTTAGTGAAGAAAGATGTTGCTATGGAGTTATGAAGAACGTACTGTCAAGTTCAGTCTAGTAGAACAGCAACACTCTAAGTGACCCTAAATAGAAGGAATTGGGCTATGATGATGTTCACAATGTTGATTGCTTGTACTTTTGGTCCTTTGTTTTCGCACACTTTGCATATGTACACTCTCGTACAACAATGTTAAAATGATAGGATTTGTGTTCTTAGCTTGTCTCTTGAATAGAATGCATTAAGCTGATCCCATTTGATGACATAAAGCTAAGATGATGGTGTGGAGTGATGATGATGATGAGTTGGTATTATTTTTTAGAAGTTTAGCATGCCAACCTTATCCTATGGTATCCGCAGTTCCAATTGCAGAACAAAATACTTCTGTGGAACATCATCATACCCATTTTATTTGGGATCTTGTGGCATATACTTGGTTTCATTATATGAGTCCCTTTGTCCCTTCATGTGCATACTGGCTTAAAACAGGCATGCCTTTGAAACATTTGATTAGTTTCTCCTTCATTCTAAAGGAAAAGATATCCTGATTAGTTTCTCCTTCATTCTAAAGGAAAAGATATCCAGTCACCCCTTTTCATCATTTTTCTTACTGCCACTCTAATCCTGTCTTCCTTTCCAGTCAAAACTACCTCCATAATCGCTATGATAAATTATGTCAAGTTTTTAGAGAGCATAATCGCACTACCTCCATAGTCGCTATGATAAATTATGTCAAGTTTTTAGAGAGCATAATCGCAGGCATGCGTTAGAAATTTAGGAATAAGGTCATTTTTTTTCTTTTTTTTCAATATATGGCTTAAGCAATTAAGTTATTGATGGTGATCAAATTTCATACTGTTCTTTATTTTAGTAAAACTGGATACAGGAACAATGCTTTACGAAAACTAATGGGGCCATGTACTGCAAGTTGGCCCTGTGATCAAATCTAAAGCAGTTGTTTATTCGGAATGTATGCACGTTTGTATGGTAGTTTTTCTATTTGATGATACTGGTTATCTAACCAAATGTTTTAGATTTTGTTCAACCATGAGCATAAAGATGCAAATGCCATCATTGTTGTTCTAACAACAAAAAGCATTGTGGGAAAGGCCTAACTTATTAAGAATTTGTTACCCACTGTGTTTTACTGTAATCCATGGTGGGGGTGGGGCTGTTCAATGGCATTCTCTTGGAGGCGTATCTGCATGCATGACATTACTGTAACTTCTGTTGATTTTCAGTTAGTGGTTCAATCTTTGTTCCAACTTCCTGCTACCTTTTTTTTCTCTTTTTCGATGCCATTGATAATTCTCTTCCTCGATGGACAGGATTATGCTTTGAAGGTCATCACAGAGACGAATGAGTCATGGGCTAATCTAGTTAAGAGATCAGTTCCTGCAGGAGAGCTGTCACTTGTGTAAAATTTGATTCTTAAGGTTTTGAATTGCAGAATTGCAAGGCTTCATACTCTTTGATGTGCGTCTTGGTTTTTGTCAGACCAAGCCTTTTAGTGGGTAATGAATCCTATTATTTTCAACTTCAGCAGATTTCCATTTCACATTGCTTAGAGTTAAAAGAATATGTGCTTACTTCCAAGTAATAATTATTAAATGATACATTTCTACTTTTGACTGGATGGGATTGTGTTCTTGATGTCTTTGGAGGGATCATCTGGTTGGTTCAAATCTTTCTTGATTTTGTTTGGAGCTGGTTTATGATCCAAAAGATGATAAGGATCCAATTCATTTTTCATGTATTTTCGTATGTTTTTCATATTTGCTCCATGTCATTCTCAATAGGCTCCACGGATACAATCTTGTTAAACATGTTATCCTTTTTTAATCTTTCTAACATGGAAATCAATGTAAATGATTGCAGCAGCATGATAGTGAGATTAAACTCAAGTTCATGAGTTTTAATCTCTTTCATGTTGGCTACCATGCTTTAGCTCGGCTCGCCACTTATATAATCATCATTAGAGCAATTGTATGGACCATTTGGGCTACCATAAAAAATGAGAAAGCCCTGGATGGAAAGAACAAGAGATATACGAGGAGTGATTAGTAAGGTCGGTATGGATTTGGCATTAGAAAAAAATGTTTATTTCTCATCTTAATTTGTCACATTTAAACATTTCTATCTATTAAACTAGTTATAGATCCAATTACTATCTCTTCAACTGTTTACATATATTTTAATCAAAAGTTAAAAATGCATGTATTATACAATGGTAAGAACAGTATGCACATTGTATCATACAAACTCGCCCGTGGGGTCTTCCTGGGGCCATATGGAAAGATCTCAATGAGACACAGGGAAATGCAAAATATCAAACCCATCGGGATCATAAAGTTGGATTGGGGGTTGTGGCAGTTGGGCAATAGTGGGAGGGGTTTGGTTTGTGTGTGGGGTAACTGGGATCATAGTTGAGCTGGCTAGCCCATAAATTAGGGTGGATGGCATTCACACATAAGTATCATGGGAACTGAATAATCTTATACACCCACAGTGAAGCACACAACAAGCCAAACTTCAGCTGAGCCAAGCATAACAGGGTTCCTTTTATTCATATTTTTCTCTTAAATTTGCTACATTGGGAACTCGAACTCACACACTCACGTGTCCCTTACAAGCTGAGCTACGGCTACTTTCAGTTGGTTCATTAAGAAAGAAAGTTGAGCAGAGCCTTGAACTCCAAGCCCAATTGAGTTGAGCTGGAGAGTAACTTGGCAAGGCTGCTTGGCTATTATTGGATGTATACATAATACATCTCCTTATGCATGGATCACATAACCTATCCTGACCAATTGAGTTGAGCTCGATAGTGACATGTGGGGCTGTTTGTGACATTTGATTCTCACAGGAACATTTAATCTTTTGCAATTCACATTGGCGACTATGGTCTCTGTATTTGCCCGAACTTGAGGAAGGAAAACAAATGTGATCATTTCTCATGTCACTCTATTCCATTGAGTTATGTTTCAAAAACGTTGTTAATGAAGATTAATTAATCATGTTTCAAATATATCTACAATTGAGTTGATTCTTTTTATAAATCTAATAATATTATAGCAAAGAATAAAATTAACAATTTCATGAGTTATTCACCAAAGAATTTTTATTTTCTGTATTAGATTTTTTTTTTTTTTTTTTTCAGACTGTTATTAACTAGGCCAAGTCAAGCCTCTTAACAAGCTGATCTCGAACCAAACCAACCTGAGCCAAGTTTAATGTGTACCAATAAATGTTTTGGATGTATTTATTAGTATACTCCAACCTAATTGATTTTTCATAAGTAATTCACTAAAAAACTCTCTCTATTAAGTATTTTCTTTTGATTTTTGAAATTCCTTGTGATATACATACATAGGGCCACGCCTAGCCGTTAACAAGCTGAGCTTGAACTATGGTGCACATGGGCGGTTCAGATTGATTTAGAGGGGAAACCATCAACCAAACCGAACCCATCGGTTTTCTATTTTTCCAAACTGAACCGAATCGAATCGAAAGGAACAGGTTCATTTACGATTTTTTTTTAATTTTATTTTTTTCATAAAAATGGCAATTCAATTGAAGAAAGACATTAGATTTCAAATAACGGAGTGAGGGTTCAAATCTTCTTCAAGTAATATTTCATAGTCCTTTATATATTTTATAAAGAATATATATTTATATAATTGGTTCCGTTCGATTTGGTTTGAGCGTGAGCGGTTTAACCGCACCTTCAAACCGAACCGAACCGAATTGAAAGGCTTGAAGAAAATCCGAACTGTGACCGAACCAATCTACTACAAAACCGTGGTTCGAATCGGTTTAGCAGTTTTTTTGTGCACCCCTAGCTTGAACCGAATCGAGCCAAGCCGAACCTCACTTGACCTTGTTTTCTAAGACAAGAAGAGAGCTTGAGCTCATGTGTAAAGGAGGCTATCAAGCTGATTGACTCGGGGGCTACGTTGGTTTAGACCTAGTTAAGTACAAGAAATATGCCCAGTGGTCAGCATTAATAACAGTGTTAATTTCAGATTGAACTCTCATTATGATTTATCTAATTCCTTTTTATATCACATTGGTTCGGTGTCACGAAAGCTTTGAAAAGTAGAATAATAAAAAAAAAAGAATATTAGAAAAGTAGCTACATAGTGTGAAATTACCCAGTAGTTCACAACTACTGTTTGACCGATCACGTTCACAACTATTGTTTGACCGATCACTGTCTATGATGCGACGGTCTATTGGCACGCAAGAAATCTCCCTTCCCCCACACACATAATAATAATAATAATAATAATAATAATAAATCTATAAAATTACATTTTTTCCCACCATCCTCCTTTCTCTCCTCCCACCTTCCCTCCACCTTTGACACTGGCCTGGACTGGCGGCCAGCGACGGACCCGTTTCTTGTCCTCTCTCTCCCTCCCCTCCCTCTCCCACTGTTTTCTCTCTCCCCCTCCCCATCTCCGGCTTGGGCCTGGACCGACGGCAGCCATGTCCCTCTCCTCCCTCCCCTCCCTCTCTCCCACTGTTTTCTCTCTCCCCCTCCCCATCTCTGGCTTGGGCCTGGACCGACGGCAGCCATGTCCCTCTCCTCCCCTTCTCTCTCCCTCCCCCATTGTTCTCTCGCCCCACACCCCATCCCCATCCCCATCCCTCTCCCTCTCCCTCTCCTTGTGTGCCAGTAGCATGTCCCGTATATGATTCATCTAATTACTTGTTATACCCCCATTGTTTCAACGTCACTTGGGCCCTTCTGACAATTTATTAGATTAGTAAAAGTAATGTAAATCCTCCACTTATTCAAATAAGAGCTCGTATCAAAAGTACCTTTCCTATTCCCACCTTAAAAAAAAAAATTTTCCTTTCTCCACTAAAAGACAAAAGACACACTTTCTACGTAAAAAGTCAAAAAAGTTTCCCTACCAAGTATCAATCCACTAAACAAAAAATAGAACCATAACCTCCTAATATTTTATTCTCTCTTGATTTAATGCTTTACATTACTTTTACTTTAATAGTAAATTGCCGAACATGCCCCTAAGTGAACGAAACATTAAGTATTCCTTATAGGTATCTAAGAAATCTTTAATTTGCAGTCTATAGATTTTAGAGTAAGGCAGGTACACAAGGATAGATGAGATTTCCCATCGAAATAAGAGGGATCCAATAGGCGGTAAGGTTGTAGCCTTGGAGGTAAGAAAGAAGTCAGTCAGATGCTAATATTCATGTGTTAACAGGCCTATTTCACATTTTCTTGTAGCAGCTATTATCCGAAACAGTGCAACACTTTTTCTGGATCTCAATTATGGGGCCCAAATAGAGATAATCAGGACCGTTCAAAATGAGTTTTATCCTCTCTAATGATATGTCCTTAAGTTTCAGCTTAAAAAGGAGTCGGACCCACCAAACAATTGACCACCATAACAGAAACGTGATTAACACCTTGTGGCAGAGATGCTACCTGAGCACCTAGTCACATTTCTTCATGGTGCTCAATCAAACGGTAGGACCCGCACATTTTGAGCAACAAGAGTGTTACAAGACCACCCAAACATGTACGGCAAGAACATTGCTGGGCATATAAAGTGTACACAAGACGCCTGTAAAATATGGCAGCTTCATCTTCATGTATGCTTCTGTCATCTCTTCAAATTCACATAAAAGGCGTTTCAGCAGCTGCCTCTGTTTGTTTTAAAGAAAAAAGAAGCTACTAATTTTACATTTAAGCTGAAATTTACAACAATAAAAGGAATTATACCAGCTTTACACCGCAAAATGATCATATATGGGAGCTACTTCGCAGTCGTTATCACTAATTGAATTAGTTAAAAGCTAATTACATTTCAACTGAAATTTTTTAGCAATGGAAGCAATGTTGTTTGATTGAACAGATGGAACTAATACTTTAGGAAAAAAAAAGAACTGTTGCAAGTAGGAGAATATACACTCAAGCAAACTCTTCTGGAGCTGTCGTATTTCCATCAAGCAATGGCTGCTGATTTGACCTTTCAATCGGGGGAACATTAGTCTCACCTTCTTCATTAAACCTGTCCACACTGTGAAGGAATATCCCTGCCCAAAATGGAATACGATCAATACTTACATGGATTTGATTGAATAAAACCAACTAACTAGCTAGAAAAATAACCCAGCTGAACAGTGGGGACAGCTACTGGGAAAATAAGAACAGCAACGCTAATAGAATGTTTCATTTAATCTAAACCAATATTGATTTGGAAGGAAACGAATCCAGAGCTGACTGAAAGTGCAAGACTTTCCAGATGCAACCTTTCATGTTGAATATGCAAGTCCGGAACGTACTGAATAAAACAACTCTTCATATATGAAAAACCAAAACTCCATACCCGCTCTTTCCATTTCCTCTTTTAACTTTTTCTCCTTTAATGCATAATTTCTGATAGAACCCAATTTATGGAAAAATAAACACATTTAAATTTGAGCATGATTTTAATGACCAAGGAAATACATGAGAACTGAAATATGTTAGTAACAGCAAAAGAAGCTGCTTCAGAGGAAAACACTTTTTAACACACCCATCTTCTGTAGATGGAAAGGGATGCAAACTCGGGGAAACTATGTATTTAGAGCTAATTATAGTCTCCTTGTGTAGAGGCAGAATTCCTGAATTAACAGGTATTGAACCTGCACATTTGAGTCTTGACAAAGCCTTCTTTTGCACCTATTTGATTCCGCATTATATACCACATGTTTTTCAAGTGAAATAATTCAGTCGTGATGCCAGGACAAATATGAATGATTGTATGGGGTACTGTTTTAAGTGCTCTTCTAGTTGATATGATAGACCCCTCCATACAAGAGGAATATTGTATATTTCCTCATTTTTTATTAAATGGTATCTATGCTTTCCTCTATAGTAATTGTTTCTTATACCATCATTCAAAAACCAAACTAAAATAAAATAAGATTTCTTATATCACTAAACCCATATTTTTATGGGCCCAGTGACTATATAACAAGTCAATTGTGCAAGGACTTTAGTTGATAGTCACTTTGGTGCCTCCAATTTTTATGCAAGAATGCTCTCTTGTATCATCACAAGTGTTATAGTGATGATTGTTCCTTTGCGCATCTATTATGTCTTTCCCCTACGTTTTTGAGTCTGAAGATAAATTGGAAGCCATAAGAACACAAGAAACCAACCACTAGCTGAGATGCAAGACTGAATAACAGAGAACCAATATTGTCAAGAAGTTCACAAGAAGTAACAGGTTCAAAATTACCTCCAAACCATATTGCGGCTGCTAGAAAGAGAACAGATGTGAGTATAAGAGCAGTCTCTCTCCAGTTGTTAATATAATCCTGTAGTCATTTTATCCATCAATAAAGAAAACACTAGAACCATCACAAGCTATCCGGAAAAAAAAAATGTTATCAGCAAATCCAGGAGAATAAAATAAAGAGATAAGAAATGAAGCCAGTCAGGTCCAGAAGGCATATGAATGCAGAGATTATAATGGAATGGAAAGAGAAACCTAATTCACATCTATGAATGACGAGGAAAACCTAACTCACACAGTGTCTCATTATTTTACAAGTCAAGGCCTCGTTGGGAAAGAGGTATGAACATGCAATATTTTGGGTGAGCAGCATCATATTCATAGGAAGCTACTAACTAGTAGGATCTGATATTTAGGACCAGTCGCTGCTGTTGATTCCCCGTGTTAACTTTTGTAACTCTTGTAGAGTTGCTTATCCAATAAAGCTTATTTGCTACTATACAAAAAATGGTTCTTAAATATTCTTTAATGAAGAAGGTGACAGCTGACAAATGATGGGAAAGCTACCGTGCATCTCAACAAAGAGGTGAGGTGATTCACAACACTAGTTACCTCCACTCTGGTTAGAGAGAGATTTTCCTTTATTTCACCTGCATACTGGATGCAGCCTCAAATAGAGAATACTTGGGACATTGGGATTTGATCTCTTGAGCATTGCAGGGAGTAATGTATCATAAATAAATGCCTGCTTCCCTACTCTGAAACCTGCTCACTTTAAAGAACTCAACTACATACACTTTATAAGTGGATGTGGCTCTAAGAAACAATAGTAGAAGGCACAGAGATGGGCCTTTCTGTAAACCCCTTGATGCATTTGGTTACAAATGTGGTTGTGATAGATGTCCATGTATCAAGAGGTTAAGAATCTCCCAATATGCAAAACATATGGAATCTTACTATAATGAGGCACAACAAATTTACAATCTTGATCCTACCACTGGTGGAGAGTTTTAACTTACAGATGAATCAAGTTGGAGTGGGAGAAGATGAAGCGAAAACTAGGAAAGAGTTACAGGCCCGTTTGGCATTTTACTTTTAAAATAAAGTGGAGTGAAGTGAAATAAAAAGAGGGAATAAAATATAAGTGGGTTATGATAGTATTTTGTTTTTATTTGTTTGGAATGGAATATTTTTGACCTTTTGTATGGGGAAATGGAGTTTTTTTGTCTTTTAGTGAATAAAGGTAATTGCTTTTTGACTTTTTTTGAAGAAGATGAAGGGAGTTTTGAATTAAAGTGCTTTTAATTTGATACTTAACTTTACTTGACTTGACTTGACTTGACAAGTAAAATTACCAAACGGGCCCTGGTTATAAGGAGCATTGAAAGAGAATCTGAGAGAAAAAAAAACACAGGTTGTTCCAGTGGGGCGTTGTGTGACTAACCTGTGATATTGATAATAATATCATTTTTGCATTTACCAAAATTCTATATTTTATGCGTGAATGTTAAAAAAAAAAAAAAAAAAAAACCATGTCTGTGTCTCAAGACTTCCCCTCAAGCTGGTATGTAGATGCTGGTCCAGCATTTTGTTTGCTGATGTCAGCCCTTAGGGGAAGAAAACACCAAAATGCTCTTCAATAAACCACTCCTTGTTACATCTAATGAGTCTCCTTGTACTAAGGATGCTCTGAAAAAAGAGAAAATAGGAATGAGAAAGAATTGATCGAGAGAATTTCAGAGAAGACAAACACGGGTACTTCCAGTAGGACTGGGCGACTAGTCTGTTTTATTTATAGTAACATAATCTTCTGCAAAAAACTCCC
This sequence comes from Camphora micrantha, assembly GCA_003546025.1. Classification (NCBI taxonomy): domain Eukaryota; kingdom Viridiplantae; phylum Streptophyta; class Magnoliopsida; order Laurales; family Lauraceae; genus Camphora; species Camphora micrantha. Next base: position 66,044,917 of record QPKB01000001.1, read on the forward strand.
CCTGTATTTTGTGTATTTACAACAAGCCCCTGAATTAATAAAAAAAATTAAAAATATATATATATATATATATATATATATGCGTATCAACAGAACCATGGCCTGCAAGTACTTGAATGACAGAATGAGCCCCACAGTACACTTCAATTTCTCAACAAAAAAAAAAATTATGGTGAATAATAAGTGCAATGCTCTTTCCACAGCAAATTGGCATATTGCTTCCATTGACAAGCTAAGGGCAAGCAATGGGTTAAAATATGTGGTTCCCTACTATGCAATGGTGCTTCAAATCTAATAATAAGAAACCTCACCCAAAAAAGTACTCACACTAGAATTCCATACAAACAAGCACATTGACCATCCCTAGGAAGGAGTTTTTAACCTAGAACTAAATATGGAACGTAGCATGTAAAAGGGCAGGCACCTGGCATTTTTTAGAAAAAAAAATAAACAGCAAGAAAAATATCTACTCAAACCAGTCCCGTGCCACAGTGGAAGGTAATTGCAACATTTAGGTTGTGGGTTCAAGTCATGTGACTCACGTTACCAATAACAAAGGAGAAAAGAAAAACATCAGCCCAGCTTGAAGTGAGTATAGAATGTCGTGACTATACTCAAAAGCCCACAAGGAACAAACTTTCCTACACTACCATTTGATGGAGAGCCTTCTGCTTCCAGTGGCCTACAAAGCTAATCATTATCATTTAGTGCAATCTATTAATGTATTTTCTGTGAATTACATCATTAATTGAATCAAAGAAGTTGATAAAGATATGATGACACCACAGACTGTAGAATCAGTTCTATATATTTATTTTGGCCTACTAACAGAGCTTTAACCTCTGTATGTGTAGCACAACATCATTGGCATGCTTTGTAAAAGTTGTTCTATGGTTAGAAGGCTGACAATATGGAAAATATAGTTGGAGAAGGTCAACACTTGGATATCATCTGCACTTTAAACTGCTCAATCCTCCAAGAAAAAAGATTTCTATAGTTTATGTCAAGTTGTTTATAAACTCTCTCTCACTTAAATTAAAGATGGTTCCTATTTTTCATTCACAAAGAAGCAAAAACCAGCAGCAAGTATACAATTTCTAGACAAAACATTTGAAGTAGAAAAATATTATCCTTGTGTTCAAACTTATTACATAACTCATGTTAAAAGGAATGCAAAAAGACGGAAAGCAAAAGAGAAAACAAAGCCACATCAAGACAAACCTGGAGAACGCCAACCAAAGGTGAAGATGGCACATCACCGAAGATATGGATTGAGACTGTAGACATAGCCATAGACAGTGCTCGCATACTTGGTGTCACGCAGTGGAGGCATACATAGTTTACAGGAGCCTGTGGAAAGAAACTGTGATTAAATAAAATCCCAATTAACATTAAGACAAGTATTATGTGGTTCAATCAGATTAAGATGCTAATAATTCGGTAATAAAGGTCAGTTGTTAATTTTCTAGCAGAAAAATTACCCTTCCTCAGCTGTTCCGACAATTGACCTCTACAGCATAAATCTAAATTGATATAACAAAAACAGTTGTAGGTATTTACAGTCTGCAACGGGTGGTCACGTGGGGTATTTCTCAGCTGCTCGGACAAAGACTGTTGTCGGCATACACAGTTTACAACTGGCAGCACGTGGAGTATTAATCAGCTGTAATAGGCATACATGATATACTACTAGTAGTCACGTGGGGTATTTGGAAAGAACAAATAAAGAATCTTCAATAGAAAATGCTCACCAATGCATGTCATGGTTGTGAGAATCAAATCAGGACTTTCCATTGAGGCATCTTCCTACAAACTTGAAGAGGGAGTAGAAAGTGGTAACAAGTGGCCAAGTGTTGTTTCATAGGTCATAACAAGAGTTGAGAGAGGTCCCTTATTGCAGAACTGCGGAAACATTTTTTTTTTGTAACCCAAGCAAGGGGGCTGGGACCCAAGTGAGAGCCTGCACACACGGGAAGATAGCCTACTCACGTGGGAAAGGAACCCGCACACCCGGGGAGAAAGCCCACACAAGTGGGAAGGGAGCCCGCACACGCGGCAAGAGGTGGCGTACCCCGGATTCGAACCCTGGGCAGCCAAGAGAGAACTGCCACTCCTTACCACCGATGGAAAAGCACTACTGTCATCAAAGGCCATAGTCATTGGGGCCATTGAAGATCGATGCAACAGTTCAACAGTTGTTTTTTCTAGACAGTTGGGCAGGCGAATCTAATTGAGCTAAAATCTTGCCCGTAATGGTGGGGGTTGAAGCTCTTCGATAATTGCTTATTCGGGCCCATTATTAGTGACAAGTGATTTGGTCCATGCCTTATCATGGGCTGAAGCATTCTAGAGTGCCATGGAGAATACTCTCCTATATGGTAAATGTGAAAAATGCATGTCATCAACTGTGGCCATGTGTGCCTTCTACCCCCTTTAGATAAATGATGTTTTAAATCCATTTTTGGCAATGGTCCCCAACAAGAATTCAAAACACCCCCCCCCCCAAACCCCCGAAAAAGAAAAAAAAACCAAAAAAGAAAAACACCCAAATCCTATATCCTGATTCCACCCCTGCCTCACACATCCCAAGGAAATTAAACAGAGGTGGATGCATTAGCTGTGGGCATGAAGATTGATCTAACAGAAGGAAACAAAAAACCTTTATCAGAATATGAATGCATCCCTGTCCATAGGCTTGTTGAACTTCACATATATCACACATATGCCGTCTTTGTACGCCTTGACTGCTAAACTATCACCTCTACGACAGACATTTTCAGGAACTGCTATGATGGAAGTCTGGGCTTAAGGATCAGCTTGACATCCTCAAGTGTGGGTTGGATTTCCTCAGCTACAAATTTGATATATGTCTGTGTATTGAAATGGCATGTGCATTGTAAAATTTGATATCCAAGCTGAAAAAGGCCACCAATTTCTAGTGGAGTATGCTAATAAAGACCACCTTTTCCTAGACTGGCTTTGGCATTCTTGCACCTATTAAATTATCAAACAGGATTCCTTTTAGCATAGGGACAGAGATTAGCCACCACCAGTTTGACAGAATCAAGGGATTGTTGACTATTAAGTCAAACTATGAGAAGGTTGTTCAGATCATTAGTACAAAAGTAGCTGTAGATAAGATTAGTATAATCTAGACGGTAGGTAGACAAGCATTTTCCATTGGTTTAGGTAGATATGCTTCATCTGTCAAGATATGTACAATACCCATATCCCTCAATTTATTTGTACCCATTCCCTCATGGAATTAAATATATCAGTTCCAACTGAATTACTCTTTAGTAGGACAAAGAGCATATGCTCTTTACCTACAACTCTGACTCCAGAAATGCATAGAGTTCCATCTGTTTTAGATGACTTAACCAACGTCTTTCCGTGGTACTGTAATTGCATGAAAGAATGATGTTGCTTTATGCAGTAGGGCTACAATACACTGATGAAACAAATTATCATAAAATACAATACTTGTGAACATATGCAACAACGGGAGAATGATGTTGCTTTATGCACGAGGATTACAATACAATGATGAAACAAATGATCATAATATGCAATACTCGTGAACATCTGCAAAAAATTATCATAAAGAAAGAGCGTGCTAGAATAAACATTAAAAACCACAAGAACATGGAATTCAATCGAAATTTAAAAATAAAAGGAACTTATTATTGGAATTCAAGAGCCCTCAGGGCCTTCTTTTTTTGCTGTTTTCTTTGCTTTGCTTTCAGTAAAATGGTCTATGAAAAGAATGGTACCTGTGTGGCGAACACAAGTAGTTCACCAACTGCAAAAAGTGCAATGAAAACATATAAGTTCTTTGAACAGAAGGCACTGAAGCAGAAGATTGCCCCTAGAAAAGTTGCTCCAGAAAGAAGCTGCAGAGGAATACAAACATTATTGGGATTAAATTTAATAGAAAGAAACTGGAAAATATTACACCTATAAAAAAATCGTTCTTGATTTTGATCCAGTTCAGTCCATTTGGGTGGATTTCAGTCCCATTTTGACAATATTGTAGTAAAGCTTATAAATTGCATGTCATATTAAGAGTTGAGATTTGAGAATGCATGTCTAATTTCACAGTTGCGAACGAATGCTTATAAATTATTCGTTTGGCATGTAGAAATAACATATTGCATTATTGATTTAGCAGAAAGGGGAGTAAACCTCGGGTGAAGTGGGGGAACCCTCTGGTGAGGGGGTTGACCTCTGGTGAGGTAGCACTGCCTCGGGTGAGGAAAGGTGCCTGCCCAAGTTCAAGCCTTGGGTAGGCAGGTAAGAACCGGCGCCTCTTACCACTAGGGTAAGAGGCTGTTCTTAGCAGAATAAAAGTTGAATGTACATAATTTATATATATATATATATGTACATTTCCTACATTTTGTTACTTCTTTATATATATTTTTAATGGAACTCCGAAATGTATCGTGTTTCAGGCGATCCCCAAAGACCATGCTGTTTGAGAAAATAACTTCTACACACATACCAATCAAATAATACGTACATTCATTACACACGACTGATTTCTCTTGGGCAATCTAACCCATGGAGATCGTTCGTGGGAGCATTTTGGGGCCCACCTAGGGGACTGGGACCAATAACAATGAATTGGTGAAGGTTTTTCGAATCCAAAAGATCCATGATGATCGTGAAACGTGCACGCAAAATCAATGGTCAAAAACCCCTTGATCTCAGATTGAATGGTGAGGCGGCCAACCACGGGAGCTAAAAATGGGCACCTGGGAGCTGGGAGGGGAGGTCTTTCATCTAAGAGAGAAAGGTGCGCCCACATGGGGGACCCAAGGGGGTCCAAAAGTGAGCACCACAGAGGAGTTGCTTCAAGGGCATGTGTGTGTATAACTCATAGGGTAAGGAACATGTGAACATCAGTGAAATCACTGGAATATTCACATGTTTGAAAGCCACAAATAAGTTCTATATGAAAAACATCAAGGCATACTTTTGTATTGGACTTCTAGGTGTTTATAATAATGTGTGCCATAATGAAGGAATATTAGGTGAAGAGTAAAGGAAGGTGGAGATGCAGATGGGACACCTTGTTTTCCCAGGATTTGAGTTACTATAGTCATTTTTAGGTAATCATTTCCTACCAAAGAGGACTACTTAATGGCCATTTGTCGATCATTACCTTTATTTCTTCAATTTCAGCCCCTTTGTTAGTAAGGCACCACTTGGAGTTTCTAGGAATTCAATTCCAACTCCAAGCAAAAAAAGGGGCCCTAAGATGACAAAGGTTATAAGTTGCAACATTTACAAAAATCAAACGAAGCCAAGAATTTGTTAGCCATATTATACTAGTGTGATGATAATTGGGTTCCATAGTCATGGTCATCAAAGATAAGAGTTAAAAAAATAAACTGTTTTTCTTTCTGTACACCTCTAAAGTTAAATGAATGGATAAAGTCGATTCAAAGCATAGGTTGTCAGCAAACGTTGAAATAATAAAAGGAAATCCAAGGAAACATTTTCCTTGGGTAACATAATTTACCTTAAAAGCATTGGAGATTGTTGCATCTATGTAATCAAGAATATATCCTCCAGCTAAAGTTCCACAGATCCCGCACACAATTGTAACCCCTCCAAAAATCAAATCTGCATTGCTCTACCAAAAGGACCAGATTTACTAAGTACATCAAGCACGGAGTAGTGTTTGTTGACTTTAATAATAAATAGAACTTTATGCATGTATCACCAGACAACATAACAAATTATGAAAAGTCACACCATGAACATTTTATGAAGTACACAACAATGAATAATGAGCCAAATCATTACAGATGGTCGGAGAGCTTAATAATTTTCTAGTATTACTAAAGTACATGTGGCAACATACATTTTCCAATGATAGATACATGAGAAGACTTGATGAATAACACTGTACCAGATTACACAAAAGGAATGTTGTGGGCAAAGATCAAAATAATGGTTGCAGAGGGCGTAGTGGCCGACGGAAAAAATGCTACGCAGCAGACGATACGTAGTAGTTACGGTGATATGTAGCAGTGTAGTAGTGTGAATTTTTAAAGTGGTCAAACCGTAGTTGTCAATTCCGTTCCGTTTTGGCCAAAATTGGCCTTGGGCGAAACGGAATGACCCCCTAAAAGTTTTTGGTCCCAATTCTGGCTCCAATTCCGGACCAGTTCCGCCCCATTCTGGCCAAGGTTTCATACTTCCATTCATATGTAGTGAAAACTAGAAAATGGTCAATTGTAGAGTGCAATTTAATTTAAGTGATGTAAATATGCATTTTTAGTATTAATTTAGCATTCAACTATTTTGTCAATTTTGGGTATTCTTTTCTATTTGTTTTTTCATTTTTCGAACGTGACTTTTCCGGAACGAAATACCGGAATGCCGAAACATTCCACTACAGGGTCAAACCAGAACGGTGACCGGAGCAGAATTGACAACTTTGGGTCAAACAAATTCAAACCTTGTGTACTGATGCAAAGTAGACCTCATGGCCACATGTGTAGGGCCCACATAGATTTAGGATTTATTTTTATATCAATAGTTTCTTTAAATATTGTTATTAGGATTAGATTTCATATATTATTTAGTTTCCTAATTTTATTAGGTTTCTTAAGGCTTAAGTTTACTTTTACTATTTATATGGCATTGTAGAGAATTATTTCTCAGAGTTGTTGATTAATGAAATTGGGTTTTCCCATTGAGGTGCGTCCTCATTTATTATCTCTGCGGAGATTTATTGTGTCTTCGGAGACGTGCTTCGGCACCCATTGTGCTTTTAGCACTTCCACCGCAAGCCCTAACCCTAGGGCCTGCATCAATTGGTATCAGAGTCGACCGATCCTTTCGATCGTCGGCGTGATTACCCCTGTCCATCGAACCCATTCTTCCCATCACCGTCTCTGCACCATCATCGAACCCATTCTTCCATCAGACCCATTCGTCCTTTCTGTGTCTTGACACCCTTCCCTGCGATCCACCATCCTCAATCCAGTCGTCCTCATCCCACGACACCCAAAACCCAACCCCTGCGACCAATTCCAACCACTCGTCTGTAACCATTCCATCAGCCCTCCACTGCGACCAATCTCCCTTTCATCGTCAACCACAAAACCCTTCCGAGGCCCTATCCACCCAACCGCGCCCTCCTTACACTCCCAACACCGTCCACTATCAACACCCCAGCCACCAAAACCCGCTGGCACTAGGGATCCAGCCTTCTTTCCACCACAAATTCCTCCCAACCACAACCGAATCCAATCAAAACCCTAACCGAACCCTTCACAACTTCTGCAGAACCCAACCAGAGAAAAAAAAAAAAAAAAAAAGAGAAAAAGGGAGAGAAAGTAGCAGCAGCAAAAGAAAGTAAAAGAAAGAAAAGAAGAAGACAGAAGGAAAGAGTCTACCGTGCACCATCGCACTCTAGCCGTCGTGCCATCACAGTCACTGCCACGCTCTCCATCGTCATCGTCTGTACCATCCTCTCGTGAAGTCGCCAAACTCCATCGCCAGCGCACCGCATTCCGGTCGCCAACACTAGTGCCGACCCGACATCGTCGTCGTGAGCTCTGTCCCTTGTCTCTTCCAACGTCTCCAGAGCCTCTTGCCTTTTGCCCTCTCGCTTTCCAGGAACAAAAAAAAAAAAGGAAGCCAGAACCCTTTTCTTCATTTTGGTTGCATCGAACCCGAGGAGCATCCCATCTGGGCCTCCAGTTGGGTCGAGTTCGAGCTCGGTTCAAGTCTGGCTCTTGAATCCTTCCCCACAAACTGAAGCCCAATTGAAATAATCTTGCATCAAACTAATTTGATCAACAGCAAATTTGACCAAGATCAACGGTTGAGATTTCTTCTTCCGATATCGGGCTCCTCTAACATCAGATTTTCGATCCGTTTTTGCCAGCGTGATCGTGAAGAGCAGATCTACACCTTTGTTCAGTTTGATTTTAATTTTTAGATCATTAAAATTTTCAGTCTTTGCATCAAGTTCATATGGAATTGTCAAACAAGAGGGAATTGCAACTTCTTGAAATCAATAGAAAGCTTTCAGAAACCAACAATGAGATTAAAGAAATCATCAACAAGGCTACAAGGATGACATATGCAATCAAATATGGGAAAAGATATTATGCAAATAAAGATTCCTTTGAGCAATATATTAGTTTGACACAAGGAAAATTGTCTGTCGAGGAATATGCTTATGAATTTGAAAGGCTACATTATTTATGTGAATTGGGAGACACACTTGATTTCAATCACTTTCTCAAAGGTTTGAGACCAAGTATATTGAAGAATGTGGCGAAGGAATGTAACAATATGTATGAAGCATTTTGGGAAGCAATTCGTGTGGAGCGGATGCTTAAAAGGTCTCATCTAGTGGGTGTTACTCCTCAAGCGAATATGCCGACCGATCAGCCAGAGTTGAACAAAGAAGATTCCATATCTACAGTTGGCCTTGAAATTTCTCCTATGAGTACTAATGATTCCGAAGTGCAAATACCAAGTGATGAAGCAAAAGTTATTGATATTCCCCACATTAAGTCTCCAATTGATTTTGTCTTTCGAGATCAACTATGCACATTGAGAGATGACCAGCGGATAGTCAGTGATTCTGATTTGATGGTGCATGTTCTACAAGTAAGGCACATCAACACATATTTCAGCCATCAAAAGCAATTATGCATGAAGCTGTGCCAAGAAGTTATAGACCGACCACCAAATCGGAAGTTCGTCAGATTGATCTTTGATCCGGGTGGCCATTTTCCGAACTCGAGGTCGAGTTCTTTTTCAAGTGGGGGAGAATGATGCAAAGTAGACCTCATGGCCACATGTGTAGGGCCCACATAGATTTAGGATTTATTTTTATATCAATAGTTTCTTTAAATATTGTTATTAGGATTAGATTTCCTATATTATTTAGTTTCCTAATTTTATTAGGTTTCGTAAGGCTTAAGTTTACTTTTACTATTTATATGGCATTGTAGAGAATTATTTCTCAGAGTTGTTGATTAATGAAATTGGGTTTTCCCATTGAGGTGCGTCCTCGTTTATTATCTCTGCAGAGATTTATTGTGTCTTCGGACACGTGCTTCGGCACCCATCGTGCTTTTAGCACTTCCACCACAAGCCCTAACCCTAGGGCCTGCATCATGTACTAGCCAATCTTTGTATTTTTTTTAGTGATTTGAAACCATGTAAGGGTAGAGACAACTTTAGGAAAAGCTCTCAAGGAGAAGAAATAAAAATAATATTTTTTTAAATGAAAATTGCTAGGATCGGCTAGGTTTTATACAGTATTGGCGATAATTTCAATTTAGCATACCGGTCATGGCCGTTATGCCTGATATATCAACCACTACAAAGCTATTTTGTTCCAAGGTTGTGGGCCCTTAATAAGAAGTTTGTCATCAAGGGTTGGCTACATGAATTCAGTTTCTCCATTCCAATATATCCTAAGCCATAGGTTGCATTTATTTAGATCTATCCTTACTACATCCATCCATGTCCTTTTCGGCCTACCCCTATGCCTCGGGGGGTATCAATCTACATAGAAAGACTTTTCCTCAATAGTGTCGTTGCTGGCATGTGTTGGACATGTCCAAACCATCTCAAGCAAGTCTCTCTTTATAAAAAAAATTAAAAGGAAAAAAAAATCACCAATCCACACCAAGAGATGGCAAATATGACTATAAGAATGAAAAACTAAATTAAACTCGCACAATAATGCTCGAACCAAGCAATGTGGACCACACATCCGAACTCAAAGAATTATGTGGCTTTGGATGCAAAAGCCAAAGTTGACAATGGGTTTTCTTGTAGAAATTTAGAACTTGATGACATAAATCCTCACACGAACATCCAATTAAGGTTTCAGAAGTTATTTGGGGTGCAACAATGCGACTCAGTCACTTTTTTTTTTTTTTTTTGATATCTCAAAGTAACCCCACCTTTGGCGGGACTCAGTCACTATTAAGTCAACTAACCTTTGAATTCTTTTCTACCGAAAACCTAAAAATGGTTTTAGTCGCATACAATTTTTTTCCAAATAGGGAAAAGGCCTTATCATTCATTCTTTCAATATATATGAAACTTTTGGTGGTGAGGAGTAAGGATGAAAATAGTGCAACGCCTGCCACCAAAATACTACGCAGTGACGTAGCGGCGCGATTTGAAAAAATATAAAAAAATCTGAAAAAACTTCAGAAAATCCAGAACAATGGAAAATGATAGAAAATGTGCTCCTTTTTTTTTTTTTTTTTGCAAAAGTAACAAAGATAAGGGGGCGTAGCGGTCCCCTCATTGTATGAGATCCTGTATCGTTGTATGAATAGAAAATAATATTGTGATGGTCCCTACCCTGCATTTCTTGACATTTGGCTACATCTCGTTTTCTATTAAAGTGAAATTCGGCTGGGCCCTATTTTTCTATTAGAGTAAAATTTGGTTAGGGCCCTTACCTATTCGAGTCAATTTAAGATTTGGTTAGGGCCCCTACCTATTTGAATCAAATTTAGATGGGGCCTTAATTTCAATTATAGTGAAATTTAGTTAAGCCTATTTAAATTTAATTAATTTCAATTAGAATGAAATTTGGTTAAGCCCATATTACATTTATGTAATTAATGGTAGGATTAATAATGTATAATATTGTGTTCATAGATACTATTAAAAATGATAAATTTGTTAGGAGTTGGGATCATCAGCTGGTAGGCCCCAGGCACAAATTTTACTAGTGATAGGTAGCGTGTAATCTGGGACTTGGGCTTTCGGGCCATTCAATGCATTCACTTATTTTTATAATGGAAGAGTCCAGAAAGTCAAAAGGGTTATGAAACCCTTTTTTTCTCCTCTTGAGACCGAGATCGAGAGATACAGGGAGAGGGAAACGAGAGATGCAGAGAGAGGGAAAGGAGGAGAAGAGGAAAGGAAAGGAGAAGAAGAGGAAAAAAGAAAAGAAGGCGGCGACGACTGCTGCTGGTGCCTCGTGCTGCTGTTGGACGGCGATGGTGATTGTCTCGGTGGTGGTGCCAGCGAAGTGCGGCCCCAGGTATGTATTCTTCTTCAGTTGCTCTTTTTTCTTTCTTTCTTTCTTTCTTTCTTGTTGCTGTTGCTAGATGATGATTCTTCTCCTTTTTTTCTTTTTTTTTTTTTCTTGCATCAAATGAACCCAGCCCAAACTGTGGCGGCCGCCCCTGCAATGTAGCGGCCGCCACAGAAATGTATTGGCTGCTACAGGCCAATACAGTTGTGAGTGCCGATAAATACAAAATAGCATAGTGGCCTCAATTTATATAAAAGAAGAAAATCCGCCACCGACCATGAGGATGCATTGTAGGCACTTTGTCACGTGATATCACCTCCCTTTTGAACAGACCCTCACCACAAGATTGGGACAATGATACCATTGCTTTCAAGCATCTGACCATTGTGACCTCAGATAAAGTGAATAATGTCGCCTACACCAAACGACGTTCACACCCAACCTTGAAAGAAGGGTTGACAAGAATACCTTTGCATGTTCTGCTATATAAAACCTAGGTAACTAGACCATAATTATTCCTCATCTGACCGAATATCCTCCCAAAAAAGAACCCTAGAACCCTCTCGATTACACAAACACCCTAGAAAATAACTTCCCCACCTTGGATTTAGCCTCTCATATTTCTAACCCTTACCCATACATTGGACTCTTTACCATACTAACGAAACCCTGATCCCAGCCTTCTCTTACCCTGCAGCTCTGTCCCCTAAAAAAATGACCTTACCTCACTTACACGCCACAACTTTCCTCCAAAAAAATTCCTTTTCTTCCCCGAATGTCCATAATCATTTACTTAGCAAGGAAAATTTCTTCACTTACATAACCAAAACCAAAGCCACATTGCTAATCCATGAAAAATACTTCCTTATTTCACAGGCTCTCCCTGCCGATTTATACCGAAAAAGAAACTAAGTTATGTTCAACAAACTACACATTTTTATTTCATGAGGTAACTATGGAAAGTTTCATCAATAATATATCTCGAGTAAGGTGACAAGTATCATCCCAAAGTTCTGCAAGACAAGAGCGGATACTGAAATTCAAAACTGTGTAACAAAAGTAGCACATTGAGCATGTGAAGATAATTAATAATCCTTGGGCAATACCATGACACATTTTAGGTTTGAAAAGTGATGCAGGCCCTAGGGTTAGGGTTTGCGTGGGAAGTACTCAAAGCACAATGGGTGCCGAAGCACGTATCCAAAAACACAATAAGTCTCCACAGAGACCATAAACGAGGGTGCACCTCAATGGGAAAACCCAAATTCAATTAATCAACTTTGTTTGAATATTTCTTATCTACAATGTCATATAAATAACAAACATAACTTAGGGCCTAAGAAACCTAATAACCTATATTAGGAAATAAAATAAGAATCCTAACGGAATTGGAAACTAAATCCTAATTACAACTCTTAAATAAAATTAGAAATCTAATAACAAATAAAACCTAAATCTACTTGGGCCATACACATGTGGCTTGAGGTCCATCTGCATCAAAAAGTATGTTGATCAATGACCATGGTTCAGTTGTTTTCAGATACTTCAAAAGGTCATTCTCCTAATATTCAGAGATTAGATAAAAATGTCGTGTTGATAAATGGACATAGAATTTACCATGTGATAAATATCATATCCAGCTTTGGGCCCCCAATATGAATAAGCTCCAATGACAAAGTTGTATGCTATATAACCTGGAGAAAAATATCCTTTTACCAATGAAAAACAGAACCAAAACTATAAAGCTGAAATATTAAATGAAATGATAGCATAAAGTGAGCCCAGTGTGGAATATAGATCTGATATTAAGTTCATTTATCCAGAAGTTAACCCTTTGTCGAATCAATTATAGAAAATGCTATGAACACCGACAAATAAATTGTGCTAAAAAATCACAGAAGGAATCTGACCATCTTGTGCACATGCCATGCGGAAGGTTAAAATAATTTGGCACAGAAATATTGAAACAATTTGTACCATAATACTCTGTTTTGCTACTTGTTAAAATCATCACTGGAAGGAAAATCTATGTGGTAAATAATACATAGTGATTACCTAGAACATTTACAACATAAACCTTATCAACTAGGAGTACTTTCATATCTTTCCGAAACCTAGCCCATTGATTGAGAAATCCTCCTGCAGCTTTTGACCTGCAACAAACAAAAGACAGAACCAAAAAGATACAGTACCTTCAGAGTTTTAACATCTCAGTGTAAATAAATCAATTAATCCACTAGGGAAAAGCAATGTAAAAGATTTGACAAGGCATATATCTCTATGTTAACTGACAATAGCCTATCGCACAAGGGAAGATGCTCACTATTGCAACCTCGAATTTATATGAGAGCAGGGCAATGTTCCCCTATGAGCATACTGCAAACTTCTTAGTTGCAGTCGAGCTCATGGGGCCCACTTAGATATCTACTTATCAGTGGGGTGGCGTACATGAAAAGGTCTCCTTATGGATAAGGGTCAACAAAAAAATCAGCCTTGTCAAATCATCCTAGCCCTTGATTTAATAGCCATAGAGTTTGGTGGTCTTTTGACCATAAATTTCTTTGAGATTCAATCCAAGGGTGGATAATGCTTTGAAGTGAGTGAAATTGGGGCTGGTTGCAGTCACTTGCAGATCGTGGGGGCATGAGAGCATGAAGAGGCTTGCACTGATCAAAGTTGGCCCCACTGAGTTGGACTGCATATGTAGTTGCTTGTAGAACATTTCTCGAGAAACGCTCTCCTGCAAAATGTTCTCCTACAAGCAACTATATATGCAGTCCAGCTCAGTGGGGCCCACTTGGGGACACCTTTGATCGAAGCAGGCTCTTTCATATTCTCATCCCCCACATGATCTGGCACTAGCCCCAATCTCATTCCCATCAAACTTTATCCACCATTGGATTGAATCTCAAGAAACCCATGGTCAAAAGACCACTAAACTCTATGGCTAGTAAATCAAGGGCTAGGATGATTTGACAGGGCTGACTTTTTTGTTGACCCTTATACATAAGGAGACGTTTCCATGCACCCCACCCCACTCATAAGTAGATATCTAAGTGGGCCCCATGAGCTAGCCTGCAAATGAGACATTATGGACCTAACCAATATGCCAAAAGCCCCAGGACTGATGGAAAGCATCGAATTAGGCCTTAAAACTATTTAGGACCGTAGCAAACCACCACGCTTTCGCAGTTGACGTCCTCGGCGGCTCTCACTCTAGCGGCAGGTAGCCCTTTTCCCCTCCTAGGGCAGCTCACACTCTTTTCCAAGTAGCCCTTTTCCCCTCTTAGGGCAGCTCACACTCTTTTCCAAGTAGCCCTTTCCGTCACTCGAACTTGAAACATGGAGGCCGGCTCTAATACAAAATGTTATGGACCTAACCAAAAGCCCTAGGACTGATAGTCATAGGACCATAGTAGAAGTATGCAATCTGCTCGTAGGAAAACATTGCCCGTGCGTGTGCGTGTCTGATGATGATGATGATCTAGTAACAGTAGGTGTAGATGCATGGTGAAACAATCAATTATCACAAAAGGGATCTTTTATCTGAACTTGTTTTATCTATTACACAAGCAGGCAAGTACCATCACAATGGCCCTCTGATATCTTGGAGGTCGGCTTAGCCAGTTGATGACTTCTTACTTCTATTTATTGTTGATAGGTAAGTGACTGTTAAGGTCAGTCCAGTTAATACACAATACATTGGTAAGAGACATAGTGAGTAATGGGTATCACAATAGGTGCTTTGAAAAATGCAAGCAAAGATACATGTTTAATGTGAATAAACCAAAAGAAAAATTAATACTTAATGATGATGTGGATGAAGATTTGATTCAAGAGGATCATGAGGTGCAGCAAGCTCTGATTGGGTGTGTGGGACACGTATACATTTCTAGGAGACCAAAGAATTATGTAGAACCAAAAAAGTTCATGATTAATAATTATTTTTGAGTCACAGAATTAATCAGTAAAGCAGTAAATATTAAGAAGTTATTTGAAATTCCAGCAAATTTATTGGTCGCAGATTGACAAAACACAACCCATAATAGGGCTAGTCATGGTAGAGCATCATAGAAGGGACATAAAAAAGTGCTACTGCTGGCCCACTGGACCAAACAATTGCCAACTCTACTTCTGCACACAGTGCAAATTGCACGAGTCCTCTTTAGGATTTTTCCTTTATTTCTTCCAATATATAAATGCTATTATGACTCTTAATGTTAGAAATTTCAATTGATTAGCGATTCCTTATGTAAATTAGGCTAGCTTTTTTGTTTTGAGAAAAGAAAGAGTATAATTCAAATGGGTGTCCAACTGGGGTGAGAGCCAATTAATGGGGGCTTACATAAAGAAATTGCTAACCTTAAGGGGTCGTTATCCTTTTACACATCATCAACATGAATTCAGCTCCCATTCGGATCTATCCTAAGCCAAATCTTCATATAGGTTGCACTCACAAAAGGTTATCTCAGAATTTTTTTTTTATTTTTTTTTTAATGGTGTTATCTCAGAATTCATGTTCGGATTGTGACAATTTTATGTTAGCCATAAACCTACCTAATACAACCCTCCTTTATCCAAGCTCAGGACCAGCAGTAAAAAAACTAGCGAAGTTGCATATGTAAATAAGCTAGGAAAATGAGATTTACATATGTAAATGCTACATAAACAAATATTGCATATGCAAATGTTACACATTATTACCATGTTTGTCAAAATCACCATTTTCACATGAGTAAATGAGTACATGACCAATGTTTAGATTTATTTGGATTTTTTTACGTTTTTCACAAATTTCTCAAAAATCTATGAAGAATTAACATATGAAACTAAATGTCTTGATATTTACCATTAATACAAGAATATTGAACTGTTCGAATCATGAATTGGGGGCCGCAGAAGTGCAGAAAATTAGATCTATCAGTTGGGGCTTTTTCACAAATTACTCAAAATCTTTGAAGACTTAAGATAGTCAGATTCATTATTTGGGGTTTATTAGTTTAATAAACAAATTGAATGGTCTAAATTACTAATATGGGGCCCACAGGAATGAGGAAAAATAAAGAAGCCCCACCAGAATGCAATCACTGTGTAATAAGTGTACAGGTGCCTTTTTGCAAGAGGGGTGACAAATGACTTTCACACCTCATTTGTTGTGAAAAATTTGGTGTAGAGGGCCCCATTTACACATCACATGCGTAAATGATCACAAACAAATGCGATGATGCGTAATCCTCATGCATATGAATCATTTGCATATGTAAATGACGGCAAACAAACAACCCGAGTCTTAATAGCACTAAATGACACTTAAATATATAAAGAAATAAAGGAAAATTCCTTAAACAGGACCTTTGCACTGTGTGCAGTCAGAAATCTGTCCTGCCAGTGGCCAGTGGGCCAGCTGTAGCACATTGATGGGCCTTCTATGATGGCCCGTGATGACTGGAACATATTCTAGGTTGGGTCAGGTCAGGTTTGTAACCAGTAAGTGTGCTGGACCTTGCAAATAACCCCTGATATTTACTGCATCACCAAAACAGTCCCTGAATGAAAACTTATTTATTAATTATGAACTGTTTTGGGGTCCACATAATTCCCTGACCTAGATGTTTGTACTGTCCGACGTCCCTGATCACAAGCATCCAAGAAGAGAAAAGCTCCCTGCACCACATAATCCTCTTGAATCACATCTTCATCAACATCAATTTGTCATGTATTTCATGTGTTCTTTATATGTAATATGCATTTTCCAATTTTAACATTTTGTTTTTTTTTTCTTTTTTCAAAATCTTTGTGATGTATATAAGGGCATATACAATAATAATCACTGCAAAACGAAATGGTATATGCAATAATAACCATAGAAATACCTTAGATCTGTGGGTTTGGCACCTGAACCATGAATCATTGCTGTATTTCTATGATTATTCTTCATATTTTAACATTTAAAGGATTATATTGTAGCTGTTTTAATGACAATATACTGAATGAAAGTTGATATTTAACTATCTAATTAATGCATGTAAGTCATTGATTCATTGTTATAATTAATATTATAGTGTGACCACGTCATGTACACTCATGTTTAGATCACACTTTTTTTAACGGTAATTTGATTTGAACCAACAACCTTGTAGTTGTGGCCTTAGCACATTCTAAATGTGCTGCAATCATTAGATGATAGTTTTTTTTTTATATATATATATATATAACAGTAAATTTTTCGATGACAAGTGTTGATAACTAATTTTTAATTATCCAAAATAAGTAACAAAAATGGCAGGTTAAAAAAAACTAAAGCATCTATAAGTTAATTCAAAAAATAAGTAACAAACATGGCAGGTTAAAAAAACTAAAGCATCTATAGTTAATTCAAACACAAGTAAATAATCACATTTAGCACTCCTAGCAATTTTCATAATTCTCATTTTTGGATCCTTTTTAGACTTCTCTAAGACCAGCGCAGCCATTCCGGTCCAAACCAACCTTTTTTGTTTTTTTTTTTTTTTTTTGTGATCAAACCATCTAATAAGGGTGTCTAAATAAACAATACTCATTGCATATGGAATTCAAAGTGGACCTTTCCTTCCAATTATTTGTCTAGAATACAAACAGGACAATGTGATGCACATTAGTCTTGTGGTGAAACCAATGCATAGTATACCATTTCTAGATAAACATCTACAAACATATGTATATGGGCATACCCATACACAAATATTTCTTCAAGCATGTATTAGGTTATACCAAATCCAATAAAACTTGAGTGCACAATCAGAACAAGTGACACAATCCAGGGGGGGACTCAAACCAAAAGAAGAAGAAAACTTAAAGAATAAGTATGATGCATGCAGGTCAATATCGGTTAATATCCAAAGTAGCAAATGCATCAAACAGCAGTGATTATTAACACAGCAGTCAGTCATTTTTGCAGACACACTAACAAAAATACATTAGGTATTTGTCCATAATAGATAAAAGATCCTCTTACAAGAAGACTTCTTTGAGATATTATCATCTAGATCCACTTTTACTGCCAATACATCTCCAGTGTCTTTAGAAATTTCTGTACCTGAAACCAAAACCAGTGTGTTGAGTACCAAAAGAGAAGTCAAACTGCTATCAGAATTCAGAAAAGAATCGACAATACCAAAACATAGTCGTCCTACTTTGCTACAGTAGGCAAAACTCACAAATTTGACTGTAAATAAATGGGATAAGGCTATGATGAAAGTGATGTTGCTGATCCCATGAGAGAGAGATATAACAAGTCTGAGGGTAGCCCACGCCAGGTCGTGCTTTCTAGGGCACGGATGCTGTAGGACGCATGATTACGCACATGCTCACAAGCATGAGCACACGGAAGGATGGATCTCTCTCTCTCTCTCTCTCTCTCTCTCTCTCTCTCTCACACACACACACACACAGATCCTCGGACCAATAGGTAAAAAAGTTAAAATTGTCAAATAGCTGGCTTTCTTGATCAGTAAGTAGAACTCTCTAAACCGACCAAAGATTGATAGGGTAAGGCTTTCATGCTGGTGATGGTCTTCATGATTGGTTATCATAATTGTCTGCAATGAATGTTCTGGTTTCGGAAGTGTGCATAGATATTATAAGCAACATTTTTCAGGGTATCTTATTAAAGTGGGTAACTATATGAAAGCAACTGAGTGGGTTCAGAATAGATAAAAGGTGACGTGGAAATTTACTTCTGCTCATATAAAAATTAAGGCTTGGATAAACTGAGCTCCTGATGACATCTGTACACGAATGTATGAAGAATTGCCGTTGAGTTGGGGATTACCAGCTAAAAACAATTTCCTAACTCAGACAGCTTGGGGCAAGGCTCGGAAAGATTTTTCTTGTGATATGTTGACAATGGCTACAGCTAAAAATTAAGACGGTTTGATAAGATAGCCGAACATGGGCTTCTATCATGAAGCTAGTAAGTTCAGCTGGGCTAGCCTGGCCCATTTAACCAAGCTGTAACTTATTTAGAGTTGTATGAACACATTGATCTTTCCTTGCAAGCTTGATAAGAAATCCCCAAAAAATACTTCCGATGATGATAGAGGATGGTTGAGATCATCACCATAATCACCAACAAAGCCCTAACTGAATGCGGTTGGGTCTGACATTGATGGAGACAAGGCTAAAAAATCTCTCAGGCCTGAATATAAACATTGACAATCCATAAATACGTAGGAAACATAGTTGACATCTAGTGTCAGGTGCAAAAACCAAGTGCTACAGAGCAGCAAATGAATGTTTCTTTGTTCCCAGATCAGTGTTTATTTCATATGTACAACAGTCCATCCGTACTCTGTTTTCTGCCCTTAACAT
>QPKB01000001.1:66775698-67253547 GCA_003546025.1 Camphora micrantha
GCCATATTTATAATAATATTGCTAACATCTACGCATATTCTACAGGCTCGGCCTTTCCTCCAATCTCCATTACCCTTTTTTTTTTATTTTTTATTTTTTTATTTTTTACGAATACGTTAGAATGATTGCTATGACTTAATTATATAAAAGAATATATAATTACAAAAGTCACAATATCACTATGACTTAATTTGGTTTTACAAGCATTTATTTTTTTATTCATCACAGCACTGTATGCAACGTGAAGTGGGGCCATATTTTATAATAATATTGCTAAACATCTACGCATATTCTACAGCTACGGCCTTCTCTCCAATCTCCATTACCCTTTTTTATTTTTTTTTATTTTTTTTTATTTTTTACGAATACGTTAGAATGATTCGGTAAAACATGCAATCAACAATCCACTCACCAAAATAAGTACGCAATCCACAACACAAAGATTTTACATGGTTCATCTTAAATGCAATGTTCACGGGGCTATTAGTATTCTTCTTGATTTCACCATAAAGAAATTGAACAATTTGTTATAAGGATTCCAACCTTTGAACATTTAGCGTACTCTTTTTTCATTGATTTCAATCTTGCTCTTACGGACTCCCCCTTACAAGTTCTCTTTACGTTTCCTTTATTTGCTTACTTGCTTACAAAAGATAACATTAAGATAGAATATATAAGAAACTTATACTAACAAAGTGGGTACCAAGAAATTCACTCAGTAGGCCAATAAGGACCTTTTTAAGCCAAATCCAAGACTCTTACCAACTGACTTTACTCATGTGTATATTGGGTTCTTTTGTACATTCAGGCCCTTTTATTGATTTTGTAAAGCCCTAGCTTGGCCCTTTCACAAACCTTCTGCCTTGTAAGCTTTCCTATACTAGTATACTTTGCCATTAATTAAACAAAAGAAGAAGGAAAAAAGAAAGTAGCTAATCCTCTCTTATAAGGCCTTGGTTAGTTTTCTAAACTAAAATAACTCTTCCGAGATTTTTTTTTTTTTTTTTTTTTTTGTATAAAACTCTTCGGAGTTATCCTCTAGTTAAATAGCTCTTTTAAATTCAGTTAATTTTAATCACAAGCTTTTAATTTTTGACTCTCACTAGTCCTCACATCAATCTACTATGATATTTAGTAGAAGCTTTCAATCCAGTTTTTGACTAATAACTTTAAATTTTAACTCTCAAGTACATTCAATTTTATTGTGAAAAGTAAAAATTTGAAATTAATATTTAGATTGCTTTATAGTGAAAGTGAAAAATTGACTTTAATAATTAGATTGCACCCGAATGTGCCCTCAACAAATCTCCCTCTAATAGGAATACTTGGGCTCATTATTATATTGTAAAACTGTTCTTCTGCGAGCAATTGTGAGGTGCAATGCAACACTATGGGGCCATTGAGGCCCACCCTTCATCATTGCAACCTCTTTAATACTCTTTTCATTACATGCCTGCCATCAAGCGCAACTTTACATTCGCAGAACCTTCACTCTAATGAAGAAACAAGATTAAAGGATGATAGTTTAGGGCTTAGGTTGTACAGGGATGTATGCCTCGATACCTATGTATTAGAACGTATAGGGCACAGTAATGTATATTGTAGAATTCTTTAGAGATATTGGCGGCACGGGCACCTTTTGCTATTCTCATGGTTTTTCTGTACATTCTAATCAGCTTCTTCCCCACGGTTGAAAAATCTTGTTTTCTTTTAATATGTCCTCTTGCTATATAAAATACCATCTATTAATATCTTGTCTTTGTAAGAAAAGATTTTAGTCTTTAACAAATCCAGCGTCAAAAGGTGGTATTTTATATGCAAGCGGTCTTCTTCACTACATGTGAAGGCGGTCTTTTCCCTTCTAACTTCACTCCCACATCAAACAAACTACTATAGTAAGAGAAACCTAATTAATTACTCTTAAACTTCAGTAAAAATTATTTCCTTGAACGCAAAGTCTCCCTCAATTAGTTTGTGGTCGTCCATTTTTTCCATAAGATATTCTTGCAATCAAATGATTTAAGATTATTTAAACTTGGCGTGATTTTTGGGTTGGCAAGGAATGTAGGGATGGCAATGGGCAGCCCTTACCCACTTCTATTAGGATGGGTTGGGTATGGATTTATAACTTGTGATCCGAGTAGATTTCAGAGCTGGTTTGGGAATTTTGGCAGCCCTGCCAGCATATTTATAACTACTTTGAACATTTTCTAATGAGTTTTGATATATGAGAAGAAAAAAAAACACTTGTGTTGCACAGTGGGAACCATCTCTTGAAGCGTTAAATCAAGAGGGGTGGTGGGATCAAATCAGATGCATCCCAGATAGACCCCCAAGGGACCCCTCACTAAAGCCCTTCTAGTGGATTCATGAAGTGGAATTTTGATTATCAAAGGATAGAGCTTTCTTTTAATACTGTGAAACGGTCATTGCATGTTATATTAATTGGTAGAGTACTTATCAAGAAATGGATTTTCCATCTGAGTCTCTTATTCTGACAGAGTCCTAATTCCACTATCCAGAACAATGAGTTTCATTCTAATATATCAGGTTGCTGCTGCTGTAACATTATAAAAAGATCTTCTGGCATATACATTTCTCATACAACTTCACCACCATGGCCTTCCACTGCTCCCAGACTTCATCCCAACCTCCAAATACCCTTGTTCTCTTCCTTTCCTTTCTGTTCATCTTCATCGTTCTTCCTCCCAATGCTGAATCACTTTCCTTTCAAATTCCTCGTTTTGATGGCAACACGACGAACATAGTCTATGAAGGTGATGTTGTGACTTTTAATGGAGAAATTAGACTAAACCGAGTAGACTATGCAACCTGTAACATCCCACAGACTAATCTCCCATAAATTATGATTAATTGCTTGATTAGTTAGTAAGTGTGTTTAGAGTCTTAGCGAGTCGGGTTTATCGCTTGGACCTCGCGTGCGAAGTCTCACGTGATTCGGAGTGCGTTTGGGTAGAGTAAGAGGGTGGTTTGCAATTTGGGAGTTTTCAGGGGTTTTTATGAGATTATGAGTTTTTGTGAGTTTGGGTGCATCGGGTAGGTCTCGACATTTCATGAACTTTAGTCTTCAATCGCGTTTCGATTCGACGCGTCGAAGAGGCTCAAATAATCACTTTAGGAAATCCAAGGACTAAACTTAAAATAACCCATTTACCTAACCTAATATAAGCCCAACCCATCTCTTTCATTCTCTCCTTTCTCACTCACTGTTCTCTCTCAACTCCACTGCCTCCTCACTGCCGACGATCACCGGAGCTCCGACGTTGACGGTGAAGCTTCCAATCTTCTTCCTCTTGCTCTCAAGACCTCAACCCTTCTCTTTTCTAAGCTTTTCACTTACAACCCATTCAAAGGTAGACTTCCCAAGCTTTTAGGTCTAACTAATCTTCTTCCTTTGGCTTAGAAATGGTTTAGATAAGCTCACCCCACCCCTTGCATTTCATTTGTAGAGAGGTTTTTGGTTTGGAAACCATTTCCCCCATTTTTGAGCTCAAAGAGGTTTTTCCCCAAATTTCTCATGGATTTCTTGAGCTCTTCATCTAAGGCAAGTATATATGTTTATATTTATGCTTGATATGTATGTCTCCCTTGATTTGTATGAAAAAATGATGCTTTAGATGTTATTGGTTCATTGGATACTTTTAGGGTTTGAAAACATGATAATTAGGTTGTTAGCCTAATGAAATGGATTTGTTTATTAATGACTTGATTAGTAGGATTGGTTGGTTTATAATGGACTTGTAATATGCATGGGTTGGCTGCATATCAAGTTCAAGAAGAGAGGAAATGGACTTGGACCCATTCACTGCAGAAACAGAACCTACAGTTCTGTTTTCGTAGTGTATGCGGTCGACCGACCAAGGGGCGCGGTCGACCGGCGACACAGGGTCAGGTTCCCTGGAACTTGACTAAATTACTGTTTCCCATTTTGTTTTTACAACTGCCGGTTGACCGGCCAAGTGGCGCGGTCGACCGGGTACACTGGGAGGAGGTCGACCTGACTTCCTCAGGTCGACCGGGCTCGCTGTGTAGGGGGTCGACCGGCCAAGGGCCAGGTCAACCGGGCCAACTGTGTTTTTCCTTCTTGGGAGGAATTTTACCCTTTCTTTGATGGACTTAGGTGGGACTTGGTTACCCCTTTTTGTGGACTCACTTGACTTATGTGAAGATGTTTTGAACCGACATCTTTCATGGTTAATCTAGTTGTATCGGTTTATAACCTACCTCAATCTTGAACGGTACGGGACAACGAGATACCCTTCTTTAAATCTATGCACGAAGATTATTCGTCCAGGTATCGTGAACCCTAATTCCCTTAGTTGACTGAGTATGGTTGCACGATGCTTCAAGATTAACATTATACTTAGGATTGGATTGTCTATCGCTTTTGATCCAGAATCGTACCGTCTAGTATTATCTACAGGTTCCTTAGCTTTGTTTGTTTTCTTGGTTTGTGGATGACATGGAGAACTTAGATGATGGATTAGGACCCCTTTTTGATATTTCGTTTGCTAGGAGGCAAGATTGAATGCGCTTGGATCATACTCTCTGGTCGAGTCGCCCATGAGCCATTAGAGAACCTTGGAGGCAAGATTGGATGCGCTTGGATCATACTTTCTGGTCAAGTCGCCCATGAGCCATTTGAAAACCTTGCGGCAAGATTGAATGCGCTTGGGCCATACCCTCTGGTCGAGTCGCCCATGAGCCGAGTAGGCCATCTGCAGATTGGATTGCTAATGGACACCATTTTCGACCACATCGATGGAATGTCCGGACCAACCACTTTGGCTACCCTGATATTATGTTTGGATCTTCCACTTTGCTATTTTTGTCATTGATTCAGATGCTATTCATTTTATATAATCTTTGTTATCGTTTACTCTCATTCGTACTGCATATCTTGATGCTTTATATATATATTGCTTGCCGACCGTTGTGTTGATGATGCTACTCTTGGTGCATAGGTACCGAGCCTTTCTATCCCGAGGGGGAGGAAGCGACGGAAGAAGTTCAGGCAGATCAGCCTAATGACTTCCTAGAGTACAGTACGGACAGTCTTTCATAGCCGTATCGACCTCATACATGAGAGCCTTCAATTCTAGATTAGCTTCTATTTTGGTTTCGTTATCATTTTGATTAGGCCCAAGTTTTGGTGTGGCCTAATGTTGTAATTAATACTTTTGTTAACAGTCTTAAACTTGAATTAGTTAATGTATTCAGTATTTGCTCTTAAACTATACATCTTTAAGATACCACTTGCATTTATGAAGCTTCCGCTCTTTGTAATTTATATTTGAGGAAACCTTTCCACCTCACAGCGGTCTTCGATCCGGATGGGATATGATTGGGGCCAGGTTGTAATTGTTTAATGTTAAGAAATTTTTAATTGACCCTAATCTCACGCATAACCCCGGTTTCACTTTTGGGGGCATGACACAACCCGTGTTGCCCAAGCTACATATGGCGAGCATCTCCGAGTTTGGGACCCTGTCAATGGAAACCTCACGGACTTCACCACCAATTTCTCCTTCATCATCGACACCCAAAACAAGTCGGTAGGAAACTATGGCCATGGGATCGTCTTCTTCCTTGCTTCTGTCGACAATGAAATCCCACCCAACTCTATGGGTGGGTTTTTAGGCCTATTCAACACCACAACCCTCTTCTCTCCATCCAATAACAACATCATCGGTGTCGAGTTCGACAGTTTCTCTAACCAGGAGTGGGATCCGCCAGGTGAACACGTGGGCTTCATTGTCAATTCGCTCAAATCTGCTCAATATGTTAGTTGGAATGCTAGCATGCACAACTTGGATGTAGCTAATGCTCAGATTAGTTGTAAGGGTAGTACTCAAAAACTGAACCTTGTTCTAACGTACAATGATAGCCCATCCCGTTATAATGTGTCATTAGATGTAGATTTGAGGAAAATCTTACCAGGGTGGGTAAAGATTGGATTTTCAACAGCAACTGGTATAGCTACAGAGATACATCGAATTCTATCCTGGGAATTCAACTCAACTTTGGAAGGAAAAGAGACAAATCATGCAACCACAACCAGAAACAAACAAGAAAACATAAAGCTCATACTAGGTCTGTCTGTACCTTTAGTTACTGTGGTGGTGGCTGTTGCTATTCTTTTGGTATGGGTGATTTTGAAAAGAAGCAAGACGAAGGAAGGAGAGTATGAAGAAGTTGTTCTTACTTCTTTAAATGGTACTTTTGATAGAGGTTGGCCCAAGAGTTTCTCTTATTGGGAGTTAGTCTTAGCCACAAGTAACTTCTCAGATGAAAAGAAGTTAGGGGAGGGGGGCTTCGGCGGCGTGTACAAAGGGTATTTGAGCGATTTGGATTTAATGGTGGCTGTAAAGAAGATCTCAAGGAGATCAAAACAAGGTAAAAAAGAGTATGTAACGGAAGTGCAGATCAATAGCCGGTTGAGGCACAGGAATCTTGTGCAATTGATCGGTTGGTGTCATGATCGAGGTGAATTCCTGCTCGTCTATGAGTTCATGCCTAACGGAAGCCTAGATGCACATCTGTTCAGAAACAGAAGCACTCTTACTTGGCCAATTCGTTACAAGATCGCTCTTGGGTTGGCCTCTGCACTGCTTTATTTGCATGAAGAATGGGAGCAGTATGTGGTCCATAGAGATTTTAAATCCAGCAATGTTATGTTAGATTCTTGTTTCAATGCTAGGCTCGGGGACTTTGGACTGGCTCGGATCACGGATCATGAGCTTGGCCCCCGAACCACCGTGCTAGCTAGGACCTTGGGCTACTTGGCCCCAGAATACATTAGCTCAGGAAGGGCTAGTAAGGAATCAGATGTCTACAGCTTTGGGATAGTCGCACTGGAGATTGCATGTGGCCGAAAGTCGGTTGAACACAATGAAGAAGAATCAAGGATAAGGCTCTTGGAGTGGGTTTGGAATCTCTATGGGAAAGGAGGACTTCTTGAAGCCGTCGATAAGAAATTGCATATGGATTTTGATACGACCCAAATGGAGTGCTTGATGATTGTTGGGCTGTGGTGTGCTCACCCTGATCATTGTCTAAGGCCATCTATTAGGCAAGTGATCCAAGTTCTTCATTTTGAAGCTGCGGTGCCGAGTCTTCCAAACAAGATGCCTGTTGCAATGTATATGGGATCAGCTTCACCTGTTCATTCTAGCCAGCCGTCAATAACAACTTCAAGTATTGCTTTGGGCCGTTAAAATGGTCTATAAAAAGGTGCATTTCAAAAACCTAGGTGTACCTAGAAACGGTATCTTTTAGTTTGTTTACTAGTGGAGCCCTACACGTGCAATGCACGTGTACCGAACACAGTTTTATTAAAAAAAAAATTAAAAATAAATCTTTGAAAAAATTTAGTAGAAGTTGAAATACATTTAAAAATCAACTTTCAACAGAAAATGGGTGATTGCAAATTGCAAGACACGTGCAATGTCTAAATATAGCTGACACTATTTTTTTCCTATACATTTGAAAACAATAAAGCGATGATATAGTAAGAAAAATGAGATCTCAAAAGACCATCGATATGGAATTTATATAACTTTTTGAAGATAAAAATCACATATTTCTAAATATTTTATCATGAATGGGTACCAAGAAATTTAAATTTACTTTATTTAACCTATCAGGTCGACTTATCAGTTTCTTGGTAGACTTGACCTGCTAAAGTTGGAGTCCAGTCGAAAGTATAATCAAATTGATAACCTGCAGTTCTATAAAAAATAAAAATAAAAACTAAGAACCAGATGAGCTTACTGTTCTAATTAATTATCATGAACATTATACATTCGCTACAAAATCAGATTCTATTAAGGAAAAAAAAATAATTGTATCATACCTAAGAATATCAGAATAAAAAAACTGAGATGGTGGTTTTAGTTTGATGGTGATTTTAGTTTAACTTACAAAGAAGAATAATATCTCACACAGATCGTCAAAAATAATGAAGTAATCCGGCTCGTCCTCAAGCGATAGGGATCAACAATGGTGAAACTATGATATGAACTCTAATGGGTAAGATTTGCAGAGTACATGTTGATCAATATTAGTATTTAACATGTACTTTATTTTATTTTATAAAACGGACCACTATCAGGTAAAAAAAAGCAATACCTCTCCAAGAGTCAGCATCTTCTTTTGCTTGATACAAAGTGCTATATTTAATACCCAGTAAAAAAATGATAATATAAAGTAATCATAGAAGTTCAGTTAAATGGAAGCTCACAAATAGAGATATTCATAGGGAAAAAATACCAAAAAACATAAAACTACAAATACAAATATGGCAAAAGAATTGTACCTTCCTCTTAAGAAATACATAAGAATGTAACCTAGGTATTCTAAATCAACTCTTCTGCTCTGTTCTGTATAGAGGATGGGATTGATAATCAAAGTAAGAAAAATTCAAAATAAACAAAGACAAACTTAGCTCAGCATCAAATACTTATTTTAGTTGTTTACACTTAAAATGATCACTTTATTCATTGACTCTGAAGTTAATAGTAACGCTAGCATAACAAGCAATTTATATGAGATTCTTGTTTTTCCTTTAAGGAAATGCATGACGTTTCATTGAAATATATGAGAAGAAGAATAAGAACAAAAAGCTTGCAATGGTGAAAGAAATAAATGTGTTAGAAAATGATCAAAGTTTTTCAATTTAAACCTCATGAGTAAGCGCAATAATAAATAAATATATATATTCATGCCCTTGAAATGCCCTTTTATAATAAAACAATTCACAAAAGTTGTATATTAAGAAACTAAAAATTGTACAGAACAACAATACTTTTACGATAGCAATCTATAAGACCTACCATTAAATTGCATTTATGGAATTATCTTTAGCAATCATAAATATTAGAAGAGAACCAATATTTAGTAGTAGTTATCACATTATCCAACTTGTGATTATTCTTCCAATAGGGGTATAAATCAAGATCAATACAATTATTATGTCAGATTGAAAAATCAATTATTCTAGCTAAATAAAATACAAACACATGAAGCAAAAGGGAAAAGAATATTTAAAATTTTTTTCATGGTAACTTTCATTAAAAGAGAAAAAAACAGGGCGGACATAAAATGAGTTTACGCTTGTACATTTCACTTTCTTATTTATGATATTTTGTCAGTTGCTACTTTTTTCTTAAAAAAGAAAAAGAAAAAACTAAACATAAAGCAATAATGCAAACGTAGTACTTGTATATATGAGATTTGCTTATAAGTTTTGGAGGACCCTATACCTTTTTCAAAGGCCATAATAAATAATATACAACTGAAGGAACATCAAATTACCTCTGATGTTCTTAACTCTCAAATTTCAAATACAAATATCACTCAAGTATATTTTACTTCCACCAAAAAATATAAATAAATAAATAAATATAAACTATTTGCACAATTAGCATTGTTTTGGGTAAAAAAAAAAAAAAGAATGTTAATTCTCTCGTGTGTAGTCAATTTGGTATTTGAATTATAACACAACCGCCAATTGGCCGCCAGCAACAATAACAAAAGTAGCAAGCTAGCTAATACCTTTTGTCGCGGCTTTTAAACTGATTTTTAAGCTGATGGTGAAGTATTTAAAGTGCCCACAAAATTATAAGTATTGAACACCAAAAAGGTAGTAAGTAAAATACACTTGATTCCTTTTCTTGCATTTTGTTGGGCAGGTGTATAGTGAAAAATAATAATACTAAGTGGGGCCCATATATTGCATTTTATTGGGCAGGTGTGTAATGAAAAATAATAATGCTAAGAGGGGCCCACATCGTGCAGTTTATTAGGCATATCTATATATATACATCTATAATTATACTAAGTGGGGCCAACATTTTGCATTTTATTAGACAGGTTTGTAGTGAAAAATCATCATACTAAGTGGGGCCTACATCTTGCATTTTATTGAATAGGTGTGTAGTGAAAAAGTACTACACTTTAGTGAAAATTATAAGTGGGCCATGGTGTGTAGTGAAAATCATTGTCATTTTGTTCTCTTCTATAAGAGTAGATAGATAGATAGATAGATAGAGATAGAGAGATAGAGATAAGAGAGATAGAGAATACTAAGTGGGGCCCACATCTTGCATTTTATTGGGCAGATGTGTAGTAAAAAAGTATTATACTTTACTCTCTTTTATATAAGGGTATAGAGGTATAGATAGATATAGATATAGAGATAGAGATAGAGATAGAGAAATAATAATAATAATAATAATGTATAGATTATATTATTATTATATAGGTGGGGCTCACACAAGTTCCTCTCTTTTATAATCTTATTATTATTATATAAGTGGGCCCAAGTTCTTCTCTTTTAGAAGGGTAATAATAATATATAGATTATATTATTATTATCTAAGTGGGGCCCACACAAGTCTTCTCTTTTATAAGCTTATTATTATTATATAAGTGGGACCTAAGTTCTTATCTTTTGGAAGGGTAATTATAATATTATATTATTATTCTCTAAGTGGGGCCCACACAAGTTCTTCTCTTTTATAATCTTATAGATTATTATTATATAAATGGGCCCAAGTTCTTATCTTTTAGAAGGGTAATAATAATATATAGATTATATTATTATTATCTTAAGTGGGGCCCACATCTTGTATTTGATTGGGCAAGTGTGTAGTGAAGAAAAAGTAAAAAGTTGTGCATTTTGCTCTCTTTTATTATAGAAGGGTAATAATAATATATAGATTATATTATTATTATCTAAGTGGGGCCCACACAAGTTCTTCTCTTTTATAAGCTTATTATTATTATATAAGTGGGGCCTAAGTTCTTATCTTTTGGAAGGGTAATTATAATATTATATTATTATTCTCTAAGTGGGGCCCACACAAGTTCTTCTCTTTTATAATCTTATAGATTATTATTATATAAATGGGCCCAAGTTCTTATCTTTTAGAAGGGTAATAATAATATATAGATTATATTATTATTATCTTAAGTGGGGCCCACATCTTGTATTTGATTGGGCAAGTGTGTAGTGAAGAAAAAGTAAAAAGTTGTGCATTTTGCTCTCTTTTATAATAGTAGTATAGATGTGTGTTTCTCCCTTTTAATGGCTACTTCTGTTTTATTTTTTGTCTTTTCTACTTGAGCTTGGAATGTTGTTGAATCTCTACATTTAATTTATTTGCTATTTTTTTTTTCATCAGTGTAATGTTTATCTATGTTAAAATCAGTGCATTTTATTACTCTATTCTATCCGTAGAATGTTTTAAGTTCTTAGATTCACGTCTTTGTTTTGTTAGGAGGGACTCTATAGACCTCACTCAACACATCCATCGTTATTATAACCATTGGAATATGGTTGAAAAACTTTTCAAGTTGACTCTTGACTCTCTCGATTCATCACATTTAAACAAAGGATTGAGTCAAAAATAGGAGAGACTCGACCGAGTCATATCATTTTAATAAATTATTTGTATTCTAAACCATTTGATAAGTAAATCTAATTTGAAATAATTAAATTTAATTTATAAGTAATTATGAATGGGTCTTGGAGTCAGCAACTTAAAAAGATGACTAAAATGTAATTTGAAGCTAATATTCGATCTTCTAAATTGAATATTTGGACTAATAAATTACGTGATATGCAATACTTTTCTTTTATTTTCCTTATTGAATTACTTTTCTTGCACATATAAATTTATTAATTTGCATTGACTATAGTGAATATATGTAAAAAATAAATAAATTACATTTATATTTTATAAGTACTGAATTATTTTTTATAATTATTTAGAAAATCATGATTCTCCCAAGTCTCTGCGTTGACTCCAACCATCCAAGTCAAATTTTTTGCACTAGACGAATTGAGTCCAAGTAATGAGTTTTCCTGGCTTGCATTGGACAACCTTTCTGGACTCTAGCCTTAATCTTCCAAGTTCCAAACTAGGCCGCCGTTCGGGTCAAATCAACATTGTAATAGACCTAAAAGATAGAGCAAGTATTCAAGAGGTCCATTCCATCAAGCTTAGTACCAGTTCAGTGTTAAGGCCTGAACAAATGTATAGATATACCTAAAAGGTTTACAATAACTCAGATACAGATGAGCACAATATAGATGGCGTTTTATAAATAAATTAAGAAAGCTCCTTTTCCCGCCACATTTTTTTGGGCATGGCCCCACCTTGAGCCAATCCATCCTCACCCTCTAAATTATCACAGTCTAAATTTGACACACAACCTATTTTTCCTCACCCATGCATTGACATCCTAAAAAAAAATGATGCCTCTTAAACCATTAGATTCTTGGGCTATGGATTAAAGTGTTGGGATATGATCTAATGGAGTCTAATTAATTAATTTTGCACATAAATGGGCCTGGCCTCCTTAAGTCATTTTACACATTGGAGATGCCATGCAAGAGGGTATATCAATCAAGTCTAGAATCTGATTAGAATGATGGGCAGGATGGTCCTAGATCTGGCCCACTTTGTTGGTCCCTTATTCGCATTTATATTCAAGTTAGAGTTATTTGCACAAGTTGAATAAAGATATTTTTACGGAAAAAGAAATAAATCCTTTTAAATTTAAGAAAAATGATGGAGGGCCAAAATACTTCATATCAACAGCAAAGGACCTCCATTTCACAATATCACAAAATAATTTAATATTTGTAATATCAAGGAGTAAACCTACATGCAAATAAAGTGAAAGAAGGTATATTCCGCGATATCAAATAATGTCTAACAATGCTGAAATGGTGGTAGTTTGTCAAAAACAATAAAAAATAAAAAATAAAAGAGAGTGACCAAAGGTACTTTGTCATTATTATGAAATAGCAAGGCCATCCATCATTTTTGTCAACTGTGTGGGTTTTTTCTTTCTTAAAAGTCCCTAGGTAAAGTTTGTCAAGAAAACAAAATCTAGTGCAAATTCAGCTAGGCTTGGCGCACTTACAATAAATTTCGGCTTGGAGCGTCGGAGCACGGCTCCACTTGATTAATTGCATATGGATCCATATTTATAACTCGATTGGTCTTGTTGAATAGGCATGTTGAATAAATTATAGAATGCAATAAATAAAAAAAAATATATCATTTCTCCGATAGATTAGAGGGGACATGATAGTGGCATATGGGTTGGGCCCAAATTAAATATGCTCAACCTTCACAATAGACTACTGTGTGTTAAAAAATAAATTTCTAAGAATCTTGTACATCAACCTGGGTCATGCATTGTTAAACGAGCTCAGTAGGTTAAATCCATTTTTTCATTAGGTCCTATTAGAAATGAAATTATAGGTTCACCTAGGTTCAAATTTGTTACCGTTAGGGTTAGTTTTAGGATAGCAAATGGGTATCCGATTCTCCAATT
The DNA here is from genome assembly GCA_003546025.1 of Camphora micrantha. Taxonomy (NCBI): domain Eukaryota; kingdom Viridiplantae; phylum Streptophyta; class Magnoliopsida; order Laurales; family Lauraceae; genus Camphora; species Camphora micrantha. Next base: position 66,789,073 of record QPKB01000001.1, read on the forward strand.
ACCTGCAAGTTCCGACACGAAGAAAACCGGATATGGAACCTATTCACAGAACTGAGTTTTAGCTTTTTCATAGTAGTTTGCTGAGCCAGTTTTCAATCCATTTAGAATTCTCGTTTTAGTTTGTGTTTCAGCCCACCACATCTATCTATTTGGGGTGTTTTTTTACCCAATTAGAGGTCTAGACATGACCAAACTCTCAACCCATTTGCCGTCGAAATATGGCTATAACCCAACCCAATTTCAGCAATTGTTTGAGATAAAATCTAGTCGAGTTTCAATCATTGTTAGGGCAAATTTTAAGCTCATTCAGATTTTACTGCTGTCCAGCTTGTTTGGATATGAGGACCCAAGTTGTTTGTTTAAGGGGATTTAAATTTATTTGGGTGTTTGGCTTTGATTATTCCAGGGTGTTTGGTTGAGAGGATTCGGTTTATGGGTTATTTGTCTAGGATTATTATAATTGCATCGGACTGATTTTCAACCCATTTGCAATTATGGCTTAGCCTAAACATGGAAACAGAATATGTCAATATGTCAGGTGAACTAAATTCAAAAGGTTTTTGGCCACTCAATTCGCAATTTCACATTTTCGTTCACAGTGCCTATAACCTCAACCCAGAACATGGAAAAACAGTTTGAAATAGATAAATAGAAACGTTCTACAGAACCCATGGCTTCAGTTAGACATAAAGATAGAGGAAACAAATGTTATATACATTGAACGTACTAAATATATTATAGGAGATAGGAGAGTAGTTATGAAGTGGGAAGTTTGTTTTTTTTTCTTTTTTTTTTAGGAAGTTATGGGTTTTAGTTAGTTTAGAGACGGGATAGTGGAGAGAGAGGAGATTTGGAATGGATGGAGATATTGACAGCTGTTCTGATGTATTTAAAAAAATCAAGATTTGTGGTTTGGAGGCCTTCGAGATTTGGAATGGATGGAGATATTGACAGCTGTTCTGATGTATTTAAAAAAATCAAGATTTGTGGTTTGGAGGCCTGTGGTTAACCGAAGGCAAGCCACATTCTAACAGATATATAGATTTGTATCCCCTCGTTCCCTTTCTGGCAATTAATGATCCACGTGGCTCTCAATTTCCTTGTGTCTTGGTATATCCCTCAAAAAGTGCCATACACATCAATTTCATTTATGTTGAAATTGGTATAAAATGCCAAACACTATAATTGTGATCATATTATAACACGGCAATATTTTATTATGTGATGATGAAATCTAATTATATTAAAATATGTTAAGATTATTTTCTACATTAATCCAAACACCCCCTAATCTGGTTTTTTATCCAAGCCCCATCTTTGGACCGGCTACTACTTGGAGTCCTATCAGTTTTTCTCACGCGCCTGTTGGTAAACGAGAAGAGCAGAGATGGAAATGGTGCGGTGTTCATGCGCCGGATCGGCCCGGGGCAGAGCTTATCTAACAAGCCTAGAATTCAGCCCTGGTCAACCACTGCACCCGAAATTTGGTCACGGGGCTAGCTCAAATTTCAAAATTTTACATGCCTCATTGTGTCGAATATGTCAGGCTGGACTGGGCTTTATGCAATTTAGGCCCAATCCTGGACCATTTAATTATCAAGCCAGAAAAACTTGGCCCGGATCCAGCTTACAGGCCTAAAAAACAACCCAAAGCTGGCCAAGGTAATAGGTGAGACAATAAGCAAACCTCCTCCATGAAATTCTATCAAATACTTGCAGCTCACTTTCATAAATTTAGGAACAGCAAATAATTATGTCCATATCATCATCATCTTAACTTAGTCCCATTAATCTAGGATTGGCTTTGATTGCTCTACAATGTAGTTATAAAGCCATGTCACCTTATAAAAACCAGGCAACTTCCTATGAGGGCTAGCCCAGGGCTATGAACACCTAACGTGGCACTTCTCACTACAGTTGTTTAAAAAGGATAAAGAAAATGAAGGTTGATGAATATCAATGGGTCTACTTAACATAGACACCCCGCTTAGCCCCCTCATATTAGGGGAGGGTTCGGAAGTAGGTCTGTCGAATTCCGAGCAGGTAAGACCTTTAAAAGTTTGACCTGACTCGAACCAAGGCAGGTTTAGGTTTTGAGTGCATTTGACTTCATTATATGCTCAGAATATTTTGTAGAGCTTTTTGGTTATACCCCCTAAGGTTTTTAGGATTTGTAAATAGGCCCCTATGGCTTTTGTATTATTAAAAGCCCCTTCCTATTCTTTTCTTTTTTTTTTTTTATGAGAAGAGTTCGATATTAATATTAATAAGAATAACACATATATAGAATCCGCAATTACATATTGCATGATCAAATTAGGTGTAGAAAACCACTAAACCTCCGTATCATCAACGAACTTGGCGTGTCTAGCTAACTTACGAGCTACTCCATTGCTCTCCCTTGCTACATGAGTTACTTTATAGCTATTGAAATGTTGTAGAAGAGTTTTAATCTCATCGAACAATGGGCCTTGTCCCCAAAATCAAGAGCCCACCAACCATCAAAAGTTTTTAATGTGAAATGACACTTTTACCCTTCTCTTTATCTATATATGCATGAATTCATAAACCTCATTTTTCTCTAAAGCTTGTAACATTATTAATTACATTTAGTAGGAGAGAATAAATGTATATAAATCTATTTTAATAAATATATGACCTATTTCACTAAATCTGAATCGGTCCTAATAACAATTCAACGTTAGTGCTTATAATTGGTTATAATTAATCAATCCATGCACGTCGACCCACCATTAGATTGATGAAAGTTTCAAAATACATGATTATGCTTCATTTACATTATAGAGTTATTGAGAGAGACCGTTGGAATTTGGAATAAGATAATGACATTTTTATAAATAATAATATACTCATTTTTGTTTAATGGTTGTAAGGGCAAAGCTGCCATTTTTATAAAAGTAAAAACACAAATCTGATGGTTGGTTTCCAATTCTCGTTAGGAATACTGATTTTGAGGACACGTAAGGTATTGAAATGAATAGGCATGGCCTATTTACAAATATTAAAACTAAATGGGCATATTTACAAATCATAGAAACCTTACGGGTGTATATAAAAAAAAAAGAAAAAACTCATATATATATATATATACATATTTATTATTATTTTGGTACTAACGTCCTCAACCACTGTGAGAAACCATTTGGCATTATATCTCCTCGTTAGATGACAGCCAACTGCTGAAAGCTTTTGATTCCTTTCTTTTATTCCGATTCCTTACCTCACATCCATATTCATTGTCATTACCCATGCCCCATTTCGTAGAACCCATCAATGGACCCAAACAACTATTAATAAAAGCTTTCAGCCCATTGGAAAGGGGAACATCTCAAAGAGTGGAAATATTTTTGTTGCCTTCAGATTTCTTCTAGAAATATCTAGGGTTGAGACGTATTAGTCTTCCTTAAATATGATTTTTTCAATTTTATAACCGAAATCCATATAATGTCACAGAGTTGCTTGACTCTATTCAATATGTTTTCTTAAACTTTTGTTGCTTCATATATCATCGGATAGTCCAATGCTGTATCTATTTCCATATCATACACTTTCTACTATCGGCAAGTGAATTGGTTTGTCATAAAGTATAAAAAAGACTTTTTGTGAAAAGTAAATACACATTTAATCACCATTTCTCAGATTCTATCATTTGGACAAAATACCTCGCCATGATACTATATAAAAGTCATGTCATCATGGGAGTGTCCCATGAATCCCATGATATCATGGGATTTATCAGTTTTTGTGAAACACATTGTTCCCATGATATCGTGGGATCTAGGGCGAGAAGTTAAAAAAATGTTAACTAGAGTGAGGCGACTCTAATGACATTATTTGAAGTCCGATAATAAAATTGGGAAAATGGATTTAAAAGGAACTAATATGTTAAAACCTAGAAAATATACTAAAAAAGTTATGGTGGGATGAGAACATGGGCTAGTTTCAGTCCCTTGGTACCCGCTTCTAACCCATCTTGGATTAGTTGTGTAAACTGGCACGGCACAGCCAGCTTAAAGGCTGACCAAGCTGTTCCTAGGCCGTGTCGTGTTGGGACGTGAAACTTCACGAGCCGTGCTTTGCCATGCTCAGGCACTCTGGGGTTAGTCCAAGGCATGACCTATGTTGTGACATGCTAGGCCATGCCTCCCGCTGGGCAAGGTTGTGCCGCCCACATGCCATTTTTATTTTCTCTTAAGTTTTTTTAAATTTTTTTATATAAACCAAAATAGACTTTATGGACTTTAAGGGATTATCTTAACTTGAAACAAGGTTGAAACTATTGAAATTATTGCACAAAAAATGATGCTAATTTACAAATGAAAAGTAAATATTTAATTATTTTATGTTTTATATTTTATTTATATAAAAATCGAACTTTTTTATATATAATTGTTGTGAAGGGCCGTGTCGTGCCGTGCCACAGCCCAAGGCACCCTAGGCCAGCACAGCACATCCTTCGGCTCATGTCGTGCTTGGGCATGGCCATGCACGATTTTTTTTTTGTGTTGACCAGTGTCATGCCTAGGCGGCACTGCCTAATTTACACCCCCAACCTTGGATCAATCCCTCAATTCGCCAATATGCTACTCTTCCCGGTGTGTGGCGGCCTTTTTCCATAAGTATGGGGGCTCTCTCTCTCCCCCACTGGGGGTGCTCTCTCTCTCTCTCTCACTCTCTCACTCACAAGTGGCTGGGTGCCAAAAGAATGTTAAAAAGAGAAGGGTACAGGTATTGTACTAAGAGAGAGTAAGTGAAAACAGAAAGTGAGATGAGAGTGATCCCCTAATTAAAGGCAGGTGCAACCGAGGCGTTGGTGAGTGAATAGAGGACGGAAACAAACGAAATCCCTTACATAAGTAGTGTCGAAAGACCTTTTTTCTCCTCCTTCAAAAACGAGGCTTATGACGATCTCATCTATGTTCTCTCAGCCACTTCATTTTAAGAGCTGCTACAATGTCCATTTCTTTTACATCTTCACCACGATGGCCTTCTATTGCTCACAAACCTCATCCCAACCTCCAAACATCCATATTCTCTCCCTTGTCTCTGTGCTCATCTTCTTTCTTCCCCTCTCTGCTGAATCACTATCCTTCCAAATTACTAGTTTTGATGCCAACTCCACGAACATAGTGTATGAAGGTGATGCTGTGCCTTTTAACGGAGATATTCGACTAAACCGGGTCGACTATGTATCCCGAGTTGGCCGTGCTACGCATATTGAACATGTGCGTGTTTGGGATCCCTCCACCCGACACCTCACAGACTTCACCACCAACTTCTCCTTTGTTATTGACACCCAGGGTAAGTCAGAAGGAAACTATGGTCATGGGATTGTCTTCTTCCTTGCTCCGGTCGACAGCGAAATCCCACCCAACTCGTATGGTGGGTGTCTAGGACTATTAAACACCACATCCCTCCTCTCCCCATCCAAAAACAACATCCTTGGGGTTGAATTTGATAGTTTCTCTAACCCGGAGTGGGACCCGCCAGGCGAACACGTGGGCTTCATCGTAAATTCGCTTTCCTCCTCTCAATATATGAGTTGGAATGCTACTCTGCACAGCTTGGATGTGGCTAATGCTCAGGTTTCGTATGAGGCTAGTACTCAAAAGTTAAACCTCCTCCTCACTTACAAGAATAGCCCATCGAGTTATAATGTTTCATTAGATGTCGATTTGAGGTCGATATTACCTGAGTGGGTAAAGATTGGATTTTCAACGGCAACAGGTATTAATACAGAGATACATCGGGTTCTATCATGGGATTTCAGCTCAAATTTGGAAGGAAAAGAGCAAATAGAGGCAAACAACACCACAAACAAAGAAACAAACACAGAGCTAATAAGAAAGAACGATGGAGGAAGCAAATTGCTCATTGGTCTGGCTATAACTTTGGGTGTTTTGGGGGCTGTTCTTGCTATTCTTCTATTTTGGGCCTTTAGTGTTTGGAAAATATGGAAAAAGAAACCAGAAGGAAAAGGAACTCATCCGCCTACACAAAAGTTTCTCCCGCGATCGGCACCAAACTTGGTGCATGGAAATCCATAGCATTTGACAGGGGAAGTGAGGCCAGCCCCTTCAGCACTTGAAAAGTTTTTTTTGATCTTCAACACCATATCTGGTGTGGATGTCCGCAGGAAAAAAACTCTCTAAATGGTAAACTTGATAGATGTTGATCCATAAAATTCTCATATGAGGAGTTAAGTTTCAGCTACAAATTACTTATCAAATGATTATAAGCTTGTGGAAGGGGGATTCGGTTGCTTGTACAAAGGTGGTCCCGGTTGAGGCACCGGAATCTTGTGCAATAGATTGGTCGGTGCCATGATCGGGGTGAATTTCTATTCGTATATGAGTTCATGCCTAATTGAAGCCTTGATACACATCTCTTTGCAAAGAAAAGCAATCTTACATGGCCAATTCGTCACAAGATAGCAATTGGGATGGTCTTTGCACTGCTAGTGCTCTATTTACTTGGAAGTATCTAATTTTGGGCAACCATTAATGACAACTTGCCTGTGTTCTGGCCTTTAAGTTAATTGGTGTAAGGGTGGGTATAATGCTAATGTACCCTTTGGTTTCATCTTCTCTCTTTCTCCTCGTGTTACTGCCTCAATGTTGTTTCTCTATTTTTGTATTCTCTCCTTCTCTTAATAAAAATTTCAGTTACCAATAAAAAAAATTTAATGTGGGCAACCATCAATGACAACTTCTAGTATTGCTTTGGGTTGTTAACATGGTCTATAGATAGTTACATTTGAAAACCTATTTGTGACCCTACAATGTGGGATTTTGGGTTCTCTTTTATTGGCATCTTCTTTTATTATTTCCTACTCCATCTTTGGAATGTTTATGAATCTTAGCAGTTAATGAATTCGTTACGAGTCTTCTAATGTGTGGAATCTTTATGTTAAAAACTACTGTATTTTGTTTCTCTATTCTATTATTGTCAGACAGACTCTGTTGGTTATCTTTCACTCTTCATCAACAATTAGTATTATCGTTTAACAACCTAACTTCCACGCTTGGAATTTTATTTTTCAAGATCAAAACTGATCCGCAAATGTTTCGGGTGGTCGCGTCATATGGAGACTATGAGGGATCGAAAAGCTAGTGATGTAAACTTTTTCAGTCAGGCACAGTGGTACCATTTCAGTATTGGGGCCTGGAACAAATACATAGACCAGTATTCTATTAAAAGAAATACTTGAAAAGGCTCACTAGGGGCCTGTACTGTACCGTTTGTATAGAATACATTTGAAAATTTTTTTTATCAGTAAGTGAAACTTCTTAATTAATTAAAAGAAGGATATAAAAAAGGAAAACAAGGAGGAAGAGATAATAAAAAACATAAAAGAAAGATGAAACACAAAATGAGATAAGAGCAACCAGGTATAAGAGCGTTGTACCCCACCGAAACAAACTATAAGATAATACCCTCCCAATGAAACATCTTCTCAATCCCCTATTTAGCTAAAGCATCTGCGAAGTAGTTGACTGATCTAAGCTCATGACGTAAGTGAACATTGATTGAGGAAGATAAAGCCTGAATTTCGTTAAAGATGAATTGAAATTTCCGTGGGTTCCTCTTCCAATTAGTCACCCAAGCGATCGCATTAGAGGAGTCACTCTCCCCAATAAAAACACCATAGAAGTTTTTAGAGAAGCAACGAAGAGTTTTCCAAATCGCTAAAACCTCTGCTTCATTAAAGTCACAAACCCCTGCATGCTTAGAAAACATGAATAAAACCTCTCCCTTACTATTTCAAAGTACCCCACCAATTCCTTTGGCTCCAGTTGACCTCTAGTAGCATCGTCGACGTTGAATTTAAAGAGGAGACCAATGAACGGACTTCATCACCTTAAAACGACCACCCTCATACAAGCTTCCCATTAATTGACTAATATGTTATTGAGACTAAAATTTGAGAACTCCTTTCTAACCAAAGCCCAATTAGCAATCATAAAAGAAATCGAGGCAACCAACTCTTCTGAAGTAGATGAGACATTTCTAAAAATTCTATCATTTCTTTCTTTCCAAATGCACCAAAGAATAGCAAAAGAAATCCACCTTCACAGCGTACGCCCACATCCAACATATTAACCTCTTTCCCAAGACTCTAGTGCATCTGCAATATTCTTTACACTACACCAAGCTACTCCACACCTGCAAAATAAAGATACCCATATACCTGTCATAGTCAAATGAGGTCCGCAAAAGATTAATAAAGTGGTCACTGATTAGGCTTACCTTCAAATCCGGCTTGGAGCTCGGCCAGCATGATTGTATATGGATCCATATTTAGAATCTGATAAAATGAAAATAACCAATCGAGCCTTTCAACGGTTGAGATCCGTTTCAATTATCACAACTCGTACATGCGTTCGTCAATCAAACCACAAGAAAACCGTACATTTCAAAAGGAACCCCTTTTTCTTGGACCTCAAAATCAATGGTGCGCTTCAAACATTGCAATATCGACCAACAAAATTTACTTGGTATCTTCAGCCATTTATTAATTGAGGAATGACCCTGATCATGCATCATTAAAACCCATCAAAACTATTCTTGGCCTATCGTCCCCATGCCATTTGCTTAGCCTAATCCTAGTCCTTCGCAGAAATCAAGAACTTGTTGGGATCCTAATCATATCTCAAACATACCAATCTGACTTTAAGCTCCTTGTAAACCAACTGGGTCTCTGATCCCACCCGACCACGCTACTAGGGCTGCAAAAAAAATCCGATATCACCGCTAAATCGGACCGAACTAACCAAATCCGAGCGATTCGGATCGGCTCAGTCTACGGTTTGAAAACCGTAGAAACTGCCTAGATTGGTCGGTTATCAATTTGAACCCCCGGCAAACCACCTAAACCGAACCGACCGGTATATTATGCAATTTGAGTATTTAGATTTTAGTGTGTATTATGGATTTTTATCTTTACCCTAAACATTGGAATAAATGCAAAGGATGGGGGTGTCATCATTTTGAAATTTTTAATTTCTGTTTTTCGAAAAAATAAAAAAAAAAAATAAAAATAAGCGGTTTAACCAACCGAACTGAACCGAATACTTCGGTTTGGTGTAAGCCCCCTATCGATCGGATCAGATTAGTTAATTAAGAAATCAATAGGTTCTGTTTGGTGACCGGTTTTAATGCTAAACCGATCTAAACCGCTCATGAGCAGCCCTACTGAATACTAGCTACTTGGACACTTATCAATTTTCCTCAGTGCCTGCTGCCAAAGGTAAATAGCAGAGGCGGCAATAGGGTGGTGTTCAATGTTAATAGCCCAGCCCAGCCAGAACTTATCCGAGCCTGAGCTAATGGGCCTAATATTCTACTGAAATTAAGGCACAGGCCCAGCACAATTGCAAAATGTATATACCTCATTGTGACGATTATGTCGACCTGGACTGGACTTGATCGGAGTTTGACCCAACTCGGATTTGGGATAGGTGTTTGCTCAATTTGAGCACAATATATTTTCTGAGCCGTGCCTTCCGCAAAATATGATTAGTCCACCTATGCTGATTGCATTAGAATTCCATAAATCAATTTTTTTTTCTACTGTCTCCAATAGTAGGCAGCTCTTTTCATTAATTCACCCAAATTAATTTACTGATTATGGTTGGCCTAGTCATCCGATGAACCAAGTAGACTTATGAGGCTAAATCTCATAAAGTCTTCCTATTTTTCCTGAAGAACTCTGACACGAAGGCTTTCTATCCAAAATCTTGATAAATGTACACGTGTTTCAGTGGAAAATAAGTTTTGGTAGTTTTTTAATGCATTTCTCCCCTCAGAAAAAAAGTGAGCCAGAAATTTCAAAATTCCGGATTTCTAAAATATCGTTGAATCATTTTGATTCCTTTGAGAACTTTGTTTTTTTCTTCCAAAAAAAAAAAAAAAAAAAACTATATCTAACATAAAACAAACTAGAAAATAAAAATAGTCCACCCCGGACCGACATGGGGATCTTTTCACATCAGATTCCTAGAGGAGTTGCTTACCGTGACAATGGTTAGTTTTGCCTTAATAGAAATTTGTTCATCTCCCTACTAGCATAGCCCGCCTCTAACCAATTGGCTTAGAATGAATTCATTCATCTCTCTCCGCAAAATAGGAAACTATCACAATAACCAATTGCATAAGAATTTCCTGAGAGAACACACTATTCACATGATATCATGGGATTTATTAGCTTTTATCGCAACCACTTTCTACAACCAGCAAGCAAAATTTCAAAATATAATTACACATTTGACCACAATTTCACATCTACTATCATTTGAGAGATTCTCACCCAAAGATTGGAAGAAAAGAAGAATAAAAAAGGGGAAATGGAATAAGACAACATAGGAAATGTGACAAAAGGGGGATAAGATAAGGGAGAGAAGATACCTCAATATAAAGGAGAGAAGACTTTCAGATTACCTCTCTCTTGGTTCTTACCGATAGAAAAGGAAAGGGGTGAAAAAGGAAAGTGAATGAATAGAACCACAAGATCGAGTTTTTCTCTTAACATTGGGATAGTACGATATATATATCATTAGATATGGGGTAAAAAAGTTTTTAAAAAAAATGTTGATTAGAGTCAAGCGACTATAGTAACATTATTTAAATTTTTTTCATGAAGTTGGGGACGCCGGGTTTGAGGTGGATTAATATGTCAAACCCCGCCCCCACCTGATTCTAGGTGTTTAATATCCAATAACATCATGTGGAGCTGGTTCTATATGTGTTTCCCCATGAACAAATATTTCTCAGTGGTTTTGGTTTTTCTTCTTGTTAAATGTTCACACACTTTGAGAATTTAAATGCAAAAACTCACCCGTCTTTTACTTAATTCCTCTTGAGAATATATATAAATAAAAGTTTCGCTTAAGCATAAACCTAACGTGAATTTCTTTGGATGAATGAGATGTCTCTAGTGACCCTCTTTCCTATATTGAAATCAAAGAATGCACTCAATCTTATATCAATTGTGATGCTGACAATCTCTTAATGGTTTAGATTGAAAATTTGTTCTTTTTTGGCATGCTTGTAAATGATATTTTATATTATTTCTTTGGCTCTTAATTTGTGTGGTGATGGTTTGATCATCTAGATTGTCTTAATCATCCAATTGTCGGACAATATTAATACGCATGTATAGATTTCCTATAGCAACTGTTTCCCAGCGTCACTCCTCCTGATGATGATAATTGAGTGCAAACAAAGTGTGTAAATGAGCGAAATCCCACAATGGCAGGTGTACCCGAGGTGTAGGTGAGGGAACAGAACGCAGAAAGAAACAAAATCCCTGCATAAGAAGAATCGAAAGACCTATGCTCTCTCTCCCTTCAAAAACGAGGCTCCTGACGATCTCATCTATGTTGTTTCAGCAACAGCTATATATGAAGTGCCGGTAGCATATCCATTTCTTTAACATCTTCACCACCATGGCCTTCAACTGCTCACAAATTTCATCCCAACCTCAAACACTCTTCTTCTCTTCCTCGCTATTGTGTTCATCTTCTTCCTTTTTCCTCTCTCTACTGTATCACTTTCCTTTCAAATTTCTCGTTTTGATGCCAACGTGAAGAACATGGTGTATGAAGGCGATGCAGTGCCTTTTGATGGAGATATTCGACTAAACCGGGTCGACTATGTAACCCGAGTTGGCCGTGCTACATATGGCGAACATATGCGTGTTTGGGATCCCTCCACTCAAGAACTCACAGACTTCGCCACCAACTTCTCCTTCATCATTGACACCCAGGGTAAGTCAGAAGGAAACTATGGTCATGGGATCGTCTTCTTCCTCACTTCCGTAGACAGTGAAATCCCACCCAACACAGTCGGTGGGTCTCTAGGCCTATTAAACACGACGTCCCTCCTCTCCCCCTCCAGAAACAACATCATTGGCGTTGAATTTGACAGTTTCTCTAACCCGGAGTGGGATCCGCCAGGCGAACACGTGGGCTTCATCGTCAATTCGCTTTCCTCTTCTCAATATGTGAGTTGGAATGCTACCCTGCACAGCTTGGATGTGGCAAACGCTCAGGTAAGTTATGAGGCTAGTACTCAAAAACTGAACCTGCTTCTCACTTACAACACTAGCCCATTGCGTTATAGTGTTTCGTTAGATGTCGATTTGAGGAAGATCTTACCAGAGTGGGTAAAGATTGGATTTTCAGCAGCAACAGGTATAAATACTGAGATACATCGGGTTTTATCATGGGATTTCAGCTCAACTTTGGAAGGAAAGGAGATAATTGATGCAAACAACACCACAAACATGCTGCTCGTAAGGAGAAACAAAAAGGCCATACAACCTCTGATTATAATTGTAAGCGTTGTGGGAGCTGTTGATGTAATTTTGGCCCTAATTTTGGTGATTTGGAAAGGACGGGAAAAGAGAGAAGAAGAGAAAATGACAAACCCTACTCCCATAAATGGTACTCATCATGCTTCGGTAAATGGTGAGCAAAATTTCCTCCCTCGACAATAAGTGGAGTGAGGCCCTCAGCACTTGAAGCATTTATTTATTTTCAAACACCATATTTGGTGTGGATGTTAGGAGAAAAACTCTCCAAATGACAAATTTGATAGGGGTTGGCCCATGAAATTCTCTTAAGAAGGAGTTAGTCCTCAACTCCAAATAATTTCTTAGATGAAAAGAAGCGGATAGGGGTTAGTTTCAGTGGCATGTACTAAGGGTATTTGAGTGAATTTGGATTTAATGGTGTCAATGAAGGTCTTGAGGGGATGAAAACATGTAAACTAGAGTGTGTAACCGAAGTGAAGAACATTAGCTGGTTGAGGTACAAGTATATTGTGCAATTGAATGGTTGGTGTCGATTTCCGGGCGAATTTCTACGCGTGTATGAGCTCATGCTTAATTGAAGCCTTGATAACCATCTCTGATCTGGCAAGAAAAGCACTGGTGCCCGGCCAATTCGGTACAAGATAGCTCTTGGATTGGCCTTTGCAGTGCTCGATTTACATGACGAATCTCATTCTGGCCAACCTTAAATTACAACTTCAACTATATCTTGGGGTCGTTAACATGGTCTTTGGTTAGGTAGTGTTTTTTTTTTTTAATGAATAGGTACACTTGAGAGCCTAATTGTGACCTTACAAATAGTATGTCTGGGATTCTGGGTGTGTGGCAGCAACTTCTTTTATTTTCTACTTTTATCTTTGATATGTTTATGAATCCTGACGGTTCATGAATTTATTACTAGCTAGCTATTCTATTTCAAGTGTGAAATCTTCATGTTAAAAACTATTGTATTTTGTTTCTCTTTCTATCTTGAAATATTTGTGTTCTTAGATTCATGGCGCTTCTATTATTGACTGAGGGACTCTACGTTGGCAATTATCTGTCACACTTCATCAATTACTAGTATAATCGTTTAACAACCTTTAATTTCAACGCTTGAGAATTTTGGTTTTCAAGATCCAAACTTGGCTGCAAATGTTTTGAGGCATATTAATACTCTAACAGACCCAAAAGCTAGTGATAAATTTTTTTTTTTCAATCAGACATCCTGCCAGCCCCAGTACTGGTACAAGTTCAGAAATGAGGCATGGAGAAAAAACATATACCAATTTATTAGGGCCACTTGTTTGCATAGAATACATAGGAATTCGTTGTCGAAAGAGACAGGCCCTAGAGAAAGGTTGGACCATATTATTTTTGGTAACCCTACACTCTTTGGTAACCCCACACACAAAAAGACAGCTCAGATAAGCAGGAAGAAGGCTCACGTAAGTGGGAAAGGAGCTTGCACAAATAGGAAGAAAGCAGAGACAAGTGGAAAGAGGTGGCGTACTTTGGTTTCGAACCTATACAGCAAGGTAAAAACTGTTGGAAAAATGGCTAAGAGCACCACTAATTTTTGTAAACTTTGAGCCAAAATCTAAGTGGGACCCACTTATCATTTTAGGTGGGAATACATGAGAATGTAATCTACCCCATGAGTAGATTAAGAACATGTATTGGATTGCTGTAATCCATTAAGGAGTAAATGAGAAATTGCCTCATAAAACACCACTACTTGTCCTGCACCGAAACGAACCGGGCTTGGGCTTGTGCTTGGACTTCACGTGAGTTGGGCTTGGCTCGGTCCACTACCCATTCACATATGAAAGTGTGTGTCCATTCACATATGAAAGGGTGTGTCCAAATTGATGTGTCCATTCACATATGAAAGGGTGTGTCCAACCCCATGAATAGACATGAAGCAGACTATAAATATCATCTCCTCCATGCCTTTTTGCTTATTCCATTCATAGCAACTGCATTGCATTTGGGTCATCAGTCTGAGTCAAGAGAGAGTTCTACTACACGATTGGTTCGCCTGTCACATAGTTTGTAGTGCTGCTACTGTGTGGATTGATCATTGTATCCTGAGAGACAAACGCTGCTGAAGCTCGTTAACACCATTGCGGGGGCGGAATTTGTCTTAAGGACATAGTGTTTTAACACTAGCCTTGATCAACGTTCTTCTGCAATTTCCTGAGCTTACTATTTTTCTGCCTTCAAACAGTAAGTATATTTCAATTTAGTTTTAGAATTCTGTTCTATTGTTTTGCTTCACTGTTGTGAAGAATTGTTTCCTAAATACTGAACTATTATTGTATGTACTCGGATTAACAAAAACTGTCACCACTTACCAATAAGGTAAGTCGCTGTTCTCATATTAGTCCATATTAGAGACCGAATCCCCTGTTTTGTAGGTTCTTGTCCAATTAACATTCGGTAGCTGCTTAAAACCTCATGCCAACTATTGAATCTTATCGATTGCTTCCTAATTAATGAGAAAAGTTGAAAAGAGATTTTATACCACTAACGAATGTTGATTGGATGAAATAATATCTCTCTATTTTGTAGAAACAAGGGAACGGACTCATGTTATTAATGCATAATTGGTAGCAAGTACTCTACAAAAAACGGTTCATGGTTTTGAGCCATGCCCTACACATTATAGGAAATGTTTTCTTCTTTTAATTTATTAAAATAGAAAAACCAATATTGCGAAAAATAAATGAGTCACAGCCGGGTAGAGTTTGGGTCAAGATAAATGTCGGTCGGGTACAGGTTTAGACCCGCTGCCATCCACTATGAGAAGCCAATTGGGGTATATCAAATAATTCTCAAGCATTTCTGTTATCCGTTGGATGACTGCCAGATCATATCATCCAAAGCCATACTTAACCTTTTCAAATCTCTGCCATCCAAATAACTATAAACTAGCTTGACCATCCATGATTAAAGCACCGACATTTGTCATAGTAGCCTTGATTTAGGTCAAGATCTTAAAGATGTAATTAATTTTATAAATTAAACATTATTTAAATTTTATTGGTGTCAATGTTTAAACGTTAAAAAATAAAAGGTAATAAAAAAATACAAAAGTTTATGAGAAGTAAGAAATTAATATAAATTTTAACTACATATCAAGTAATTTGGTTTGTCTTTTATTTATGATCAAGTATTTTAAGCATGATCAATCTTACGGGTCTAATTTCAATTGGAGTCACATAATAAAATTTATTAAGTATTAGCCTAAAAAAAAAGTCCCAGTTACAAATTGAGGGAAAATAAAATATAAAGTGAGATTATTTTAGGTGAAGGAAAAGTTATATAAATATAGAGAGTATATTATCATAATTTTAAATTAACGAGTGAAATGGACATGACATGACATTCTCTCTTATCGATGAAGAAGAATCTCTCTTGTAGATATATTTTGATCAACAAGATTATAAATTAAATGAGAAAATTATGTTAATAATATTTAAAAATAAAAAATGACTACAATCACCCTTAAATGATTTAACAACTTAAAAAATCTAGGATTAAAGAAATTTGAAATTTAGAGGTTAAGTTTAAAATTGGAAGGGTTAGAATTGAAGATGGTTCAGTAACAACTTTAATATATAATAAAATAATGGTTGAGAAGAAAATGGTCACAACATTCGCATTTGTAAATAAATTATAAAAATTTATTCATTTGAAGGTAAAAAAATATAGTGGTAAATCCAATTGTAATAAATGCATTAAACAAAATATCAAGTTTTAAACTCAATTGAATTATACGCAATAGATTGGCCCAGGATGAATCTCCAGACCTGATAAAAAACTACCGAGGTCATTACAAACTTATAAATATAAAACAAAATTAGGTTGATGGAAACATGTTAGGTCTAGATCAAGTACGAATTACCTTCTAATGAAACAAAAGTAAGATAGTTTTATAAACTCCTTTAATTTATGATAATTAATAAGATCTTTGTCATGAGGCAGTTGGTAACACAGCTATAATCCTTTAATTGGAGAAAGTTTTAAAAAAAATTGATAGGAGTAGCAATTTTGACCCAACTTACCAACCTAACTTGCACTTACTCAATCATATGCCTTGCACTTACTCAATCAAGTCCCTCACCATCAGCATTATAGTAAATGATTAATCCTTAGTTTTTTTTATGGAAGGGATGTGCCTCACTACTGAGCTATCAGTGAATTGGAAACTTGAATCCACTTGGTAATTCAAAGTTAGAGTTCATTTTTTTTTATATGTTTGAACTAACATTTTTCTAACCCAATTAATCAATGGATTGAATTAAAGTTAACCTATGACATATGACCTCCTGACCCGACTTTACCTTGACCTTCCAACAATTTAATTTGAATGCGACTTATTAATTAAATGTTGAGTTCACCTTTATAACTTTAAAAAACACTTGGATTGACATCTTTAAAATAATTAATGAATGAGTAAACTTTAGGTTGAGCATACATACTACTGTGCATTATTCAACACATTCAATTCCATCTCCCTATCTTTAAATTATCACCTTTTTCTTTGTCTATCATCTTTTTGGTGTGATGATTTAGATGGGTGATATTGTAATCAAGTTTCTTTTATAGCAATTTGATAAATGACACTTTCCAATCATTAACTCCTATCTTTAGACTATCATTTTTTTCATGGTACTTTTTTTTTTTTTTTTATAACAAAGGGTGTCCTAGCCCTTTGGGCCGAAATAATCCCTACGGGCCCAGGGAGAGCCGGGTAAATCTCTTATAGCCCCAGTGTGATAGTGCAATTTCGAACCCTAGGTACAAACATCTTTTTTGTACTATCATTAGATTATCATTTTGTCATGGTACTTGTAATCATCTTTTTTGTGTAGAAGTTTAAATTAGTGAGATTTGGAGTCACAACTTTTTTCATATCAATTGAATAAATAACACTTGTCATACATCTATAACACTTTTAGCTAATAAATAGGGTATGTTCTTCCATTTAATTCAAACACTCCTATTCATTTTTCATGTATTAATCTATTACCCTTACTTAATTTTAATTCATTTTTTTCAAAGTTAGTATATTGTATTACCCAAATCATGTTAAGCCAACTCTAGGGATGTTTGAGTCCATGTCAAAGACTATATGAATTCATCAACAATTTTCATTTCAAAGGTTTTACTTCTATTTATTACTTTTTATGTATGTATTATATTATGCATATGTCAACAAAATAGAATACCGTATAAACTTATGTAATTGAAATAACCTACAATCATATAACTTTGAACCAAGTTAAAGTATATCAGTTGCCTTTAAACAAAAGGAATTTGGACTTCTTTATTTCCCAAATAGATAGGCTAAAAGTTGAATAAGGATACAAATGTGTTTTGAATCCAATTTATTGATAGGACGTATTTCCGAAAATCAATGGAGCATGTTGAAATGATTATTTTCTATACAAAAAACTACTTGATTATATTTTTGTTCATTTCCATATCTATTCTTTTTATTTATGATTTTGTTTATATTTTATAATTTTTAATCTTATACTTTTGAACATCTTCCATAAATATGATGAGTTCAGTTTTTAAATAAATTATAAAATTAATTATAAAATTATTTTTCTATTGCAGTTATAAAATCTTTATCAGAAATGGGTAGCATAGGAAAAGGGTAAGATTAGTTTTTATCTTTTTATTATGAAATTACATCATAGCTTAAACTAATCTCATTTTTTTTATTTTTTACTATTTATTTAATAAATAAAAAAATCATCATAAAAAGAGAAAAAAAAGAAAACCGTGAGAAAAGAATAAAAAAGAAAAACCAATTCTCCAAAATCTAATATAAAGAAAATTGATATAGAAATTGTTGTACATGATGGACCAACTTTAAAACTTCCAACGTGGACCCATCTTTAGGAATTTGGGTGGAGGGCCATGTTTAGAAATTACAACATGTGGCACCGCCTTTAGGAATTAAAATATGAGGTCTACTTAAAGAAAGTTTATTGTACATGAAACCCATATGTATAAATCACTATCTAGGATACACTTTTAAAATCACAAGTTTTTAAAAATTTATAATCATAATAGATATATTAAGAATTTTAATTCAACTAAAGAAGGCTCATTTTCACTTGGCTGGGTAGAATTATTGAGCAAGGTGGAATTCTTGTATCATCGGATTATTTAATCTCCTATCCATAATAGATATATTAAAATTTTAAATTCACCTAAAAAAAGTTAACAAAAGTGGGCTCTCGATGTATATCTTGAAGTTTCTCTCCAATCAAAATAGAAATTGAAATTGGACTTTCGATTTCAAAATTGATTGTAGAATTGGAATCCGATTTTGTTTTCAGGAAGGTTATTTTAGAATTGTGGAATGATTAGGAATTTGGTGTTATTATATCATATTAGGATTGTGATGTGATGGGGAGATCTCCATTGTATTATAGACAATCATTCGCTATTCTCAATAAATCAATATAGCATCTCAAGCTTTTATTATTATTATTATTTATTTTTTTTGCGTTATCGGAGGGTTACCAACCCTTTGGACTGGACGAATCCCTTCGGGCCCAAAGGGAAGCCGGGTAAACTCCCCTGTAGCCCTAGTGTGGTAGTGTAGTTTTGAACCTACAACCTCCGGATACAAACCGTGATCCTAGGCCAACTGAGCTACCCTTGGGGTTAAAAGATTTAGTACTTGAATTTCTATATGTTGGGAATTTTTAAAATGGTAAAGAACCTTTGAAGCTTCACAGCTAGAATACCAGGTAAGATATAGTTTAAAGAAAAGGCCATTTATCTATGCTTTTTTTTTTTTTTTTTGGATAATTCTAATGAGTTGGTATGAATGGGTTTGGACTTTGGCTTGGGCTTGGACTACGATACAATGAGGATACCTTTATTTTACAATTGATTGAGCCTGACTTGGGTTGACCCAGTCTCTTACTGGGCTGAGTTGAGTTGCTTATGGGCCGAGTTGACCTAGACACTTTTTGGGCTGAGTTGGACTATAAATGGGGCAGGTTGGACTTGATGGGCCTATATAGTTCACTATGGAAGGATTAACTACCACGTGGAAATTATTGTCCTAATGCTATATTTCTATAAAGCCTTTAAATTCTTTTCTGATTTTAAAAAAGCACATCACTTTACTAACTCCAAATTTTCACATCTATCCTATTTAACCATTAATCCTCAAGTATTCTGGGTGGGGGTCATTGGTATTCAAGGGTTAGTCTAGGTACAGCAAACTGCGGTCCAACATACAGAAGGACCTATTTTATTTGTGGTAAACTTTCCAGTAAACTTGGTTGCAAGCACCAATTTGGTGTGGGGGCATTTATTGTTTAAGAAAAGCACTCTTATTGTTTTAACCCTATACGTATTTTTCATGACAAGGAGACAGGTGAGATGTTACCGAGGGAGATAGAGCTAGCCACAAGACAGTTGAATCAAGAAAAAGTCTAAATGGCCTTAACATTGGGATCGGTCCTCAGACCGGTCCCAAATGTTCGGTCCATGTAGCATATCTCTTGAATCAAAGGCATCTACTTTGAAAGCGAAGTCAGCATATGTATATCTTCACAACGCCAAGCCTTGAGCTTCCTTTTCTATCTAACCTTTTAGTCTCCTCTTTCTCCGAAACTAGGTTGGAAAGATACATTTCTTGAGAAGCTAATTTTAAAGGAAAAACACTCTAATCTTTAATTTTAAAGGAAAAACACTCTAATCTTAAGGTAATTAAACAGGATATGCTTGGAAGTTTAACAATAATATAATCAAATAGGCCCACACTTATATACAGTACTTTGATAAATATAGAATAAAAGCTTGTAAAATCAAATCAAGTCATAATTAATCATCATGTGACTTTTGTAATTATATAGCCTTATGCGGTTATGCCTATATAAAAAGAGTAACGTTCAGGTGGGAACTGTTCTCACATATTATATGAGAACTTTTTTTGTGGGGCCCAATTGTGAGCCCCATTTGGGGACAGGATAAGGGGGATGAAAAGATCAATGTGAGATCACCCCAAGTATCAAGTTTGACCCCAAATTCATGCCCCTAACCCCTTCATCTGTGGCCCACAAGTTTAATGGCTTCATATTCAAAAAAATATTCAACCCTCGATTCAACGATTCAATCCATTCGGATATGTGCCAATCTTTGGAATTAGTGATTATAAGGGGATTTCCTATTAGTTGCTAGTTTTGGATGGGTTGCTAGTTGGGTCCCGCAAAAAAAAAAAATTTCATATAATAGGTAAGAACGAATTCTCACTTGAATATTTTTCATATATAAATATACAGAATGTGTGTTCCTACCTTCTTGTAGGCTTGTTTTAATTCCTATGTTGGTTGGCCATAGGGGTGACTTCTGGAGTTACTAATTACCGTGTCTTGCAGGTATAAAATTAAATGAAACAATGTATATGCTATCCATGTATGATAGAGTGTGTGTTTCAACCTTTTGCAGCCTTATTTGCCAAAGTTAAATATGTAATCATCAATGTATGTATGTGGAGTCTGATACAAGGCTTGCAATACAAAAACATCCCATTTTCTGGTCTCCAACAGTCTAAAGGCTGCACTTCTCAACCCATTAGCAGGAAAGTCAGAGGTTAGTATCTTGCTGGAGAAGATACCAATATTTAGTTTTCCTTATCCTTAGAGATGAGGTTTAGTTTAAATTGAGCTAAGCATCTTGTAAGGATTCCAGGAGAGGTTTAAAAATTTTAGATTTCTAGGAATTAGTAAGGATAAGAGATCAATATAAAATCTGATTCTTTATCCTTAGAGATAAGGCCTAGTTTAAATTTGAAATTTCTTTTGTAATCTTTTCTTTTAAACCCTAACCACCTACCCTGAATCTGGAAAAAAAAAAAAGAAATATTTTTCTCAATTATAAAATGTTGCAATAAAACTATGAAGTCCACCCAGGCCAATTTATTTATTTATAAATCTAATTTTAAATAAAAAAATCTCTTAATCTGTTTTTCAATTATAATAAATAGGAATAGATATATCATATTATATCATAAATAAATAAAAAAAATTATGTTATAAGTGTCGTCAGTTGCATGCAAATGCAATGTTAAATTACATAGGAAAGTAGTTGTCAAGAAATGGACATTTTTCTTCTGGGTTTCCAGTTCTTATATAGTCCTCGTTCCACAATTCAGAACCAAGAATTTTAGATTCTGTATATTCTAATACACTGCTGCTGCTGCAACCTTATATTGAGAGCTGCTACCATATCCGTTTCTTGCACATATACAATGTCCTTCTACTGCTCCCAAACTTCACCCCAACCTCCAAATACCCGTCTTCTCTTCCTTAACTTAATATTCATCTTCGCCGTTCTTCCTCCCTATGCTGAATCACTTTCCTTTCGAATTCCTGATTTTGATCCTAACATGATGAATGTAGTCTATGAAGGTGATGCTGTGCCCTTTAATGGAGAAATTCAACTAAACCGAGTAGACTACATAACCCGTGTTGCCCGAGCTACATATAGTGAACATGTGCGCATTTGGGACCCTGCGAACGGAAACCTCACAGACTTCACCACCAAGTTCTCCTTTATCATTGACACTCTCAATAACTCACTAGGAGGGTATGGTCATGGGATTGTCTTCTTCCTCGCCCCTGTTGATAGCAAAATCCCACCCAACTCAGTTGGTGGGTTTCTGGGCCTATTCAACACCACAACCCTCCTCTTCCCATCCAAAAACAATATCCTTGGAGTCGAATTTGACAGTTACTCTAACGAGTAGTGGGACCCACCAGGCGAACATGTAGGCTTCATCATCAATTCGCTATCTTCTGCTGAGTATGTGAGTTGGAATGCAAGCTTTCATAGCTTGGATGTGGCTAATGCTCAGGTTAGTTATAAGGCTAGTACTAAAAAGATGAACCTTCTTCTGACCTACAATGATAGCCCATTGCGTTATAATGTTTCATTTGATGTCGATTTGAGGAAGATTTTACCAGAGTGGGTAAAGATTGGATTTTCGGCGGCAACAGGTATAGTTACAGAGACAAATCGAGTTCTATCATGGGAATTCAGTTCAACATTAGAAGGAAAGGAGACCAGAAACAAACATGGAAACATAAAGCTCATGCTAGGTCTGGTTGTACCTTTGGGGGCTTTGGGTGCTGTAGGTTTTCTTATAGTGTGGATGGATTTGAAAAGAAGGAAAAAGAAGGAAGAAGAGGATCAAAGGGATCTTCTTGGTGAAATGTTAATTCAACATGATGGGCCCACCTAAAGTGGGCCATGGAAGTCTATGGTTCATGTAGGTTTTTTTTTTTTTTTTTTCTTTTTTTTTTTAAAAACTTTTATCTTTGAAATGTTTATGAATACTGACGGTTCAGGAATTTGTTACTAGCTAGTCTATTTCAAGTGTGAAATCTTTATGTTAAAACTATTGTATATTGTTTCTCTTTCTCTCTTGAAATATTTGTATTCTTAGATTCATGGCGCTTCTATTATTGCCATTGCCAGAGTTACTCTATGTTGGTAATAATCTGTCACTCTTCGTCAACTACTAGTATAGTCGTTTAACAACCTTTAATTTTCATGATATACATTTTCATGATATACTCTATATATATATATATAGCAAGGCTCTCCTAAGCTCAAGTTTATGAGAAAATTTCATAAGCTCATGCTTGTGGGGCCCACCTTTCGTCCATCCAAATGGACCAAACACATGACCCCCCTAAATTGCACATGTCCACCAACTTTTGGTCAGATCCGGATTTATTTGTTCGTTAGATCGACTATATATCGATCTGAATATTGGACTATTGACCATTAAACTTTAATCCTATATGGAGATGATAGAAATCACGGTTGGAGCTAATTTTTTGCAGAGAGGAGTATCTTAGAGAGTCCTTGAAATTCCCCTCATCCTCATCCCCATGAGGGTCCCCAAGTAGGCCCCACCCCACACTTGAGCTTATCTTATCCTAAGCTTAAGCTTAGGAGAGCTAGTCCCTATATATATATATATATATATATATATAATTCACTTAGTGAAAGAGGTAATTTTCCATGTAATTAAGTCGCAAAAATATCTAAAGGTCAAATAAAAATAAAAATAAAATGTATGCATGTAGGACTTCATTAATATATGAATCCACATGCAACCGGGGCACACATGCACACATGCATGGTACTACTAGTTTTTTTTTAATGGGCTAAATGTCCTTGGGAGTTGGGAGGTTAACCCCGGTGGATAGGTCTCATGGATAGATTGCAACCCTAT
Organism: Camphora micrantha; assembly: GCA_003546025.1. Lineage (NCBI taxonomy): Eukaryota > Viridiplantae > Streptophyta > Magnoliopsida > Laurales > Lauraceae > Camphora > Camphora micrantha. Next base: position 66,812,694 of record QPKB01000001.1, read on the forward strand.
ACCTTTTAACCCATTAAAATACATTCACCCAACGATTCTTTCGGTGATGCATTGATAGGGGTGTATACGGATCGGATTGGTGCGGATTGGACCAAATCCATTGTCTACGGATTGACGAATTTAGAATCCGTCACCAATCCGTGACTGTTAAAATGCAATCCGATCCAATCCGTGGAGGACCGGATAGGATCGGATTAATCCGTTCAATCAATGTTAAAAGAGAAATATCAAAAATGTTGTAAAAAAATTACATCTTGACCCATAAATTTTTTTTCTTATTTTATATTTAGACATCTTAATTTATATTTAGACCCTTTATTTTTTTTATATATATTTCATATAAACCGAATGGATCGGATTGAATCCACGGATTGAGGGTGGAATCCGCCACCAATCCGTTGCTAACGGATTACAAAATTCTCAATCCGTCACTAATTCATTTACCTTCGAATCGGATAAAAATCCGCAAATCGGATCGGATCGAATCCGATTTTCGGATCAACGGATTTTTTGTGCACCCTTATGCATTGCTACTCATTGAGTTGGAGCAATCTTGAGATGGAGTAAAACTCCACAGTTGGGATCAAGTAACCTCATCAATTGGGTATCCTCAAATTCCACTTGAATAGAAGTTAGCCCCACTGCAAGCTTGACAATTAATTATAATAAAATGTGACTAATGAATGGTCTGAAGATTATGTTAATCACCTTTTCATTCAAAATGTCAATCTTACGATGGGACCAATTATTACAATAAAATTTGAGGATATCCTACAAATTGGGATGACATTTCTTATGTGGGACTCGGATTTTCTATGGGTGGAGTCTACCCTCGAGTTCCCTCATTTGCCTAAAAAGATCCAGACTCAAGACACTATTTTTGTTTTTACCCGAGCCAAGGGGGATGGGACCCTTAAGTGCACATGCACAGTCGAAACAGAACACCCGCATAATGCGTGGAGAGGTTGTGCCCACATATCGAAAAGAGCATGTCTAGAGATTCATTTTTCAGCAACTGAGTGAAAGGTTGGATTCCACGCAACTGACCAGCCACTCCAGTTTTACTATGTGACAATTTGAGTGCACTTCATATGACAGTTAGTCCTGTCGCCCATGGACGCACTAAGTACATAGAAATCGACTATCATTTTATGAAAAAAAGTGGCTCTAGAAGTAGAAACTTTCTTGACAAAATTTGTCCTTCCTTTGCCTAAATTGCCGACAGCTTCATGAAGCCACTACAAAAAATAAGTTTTGTGTCATTGAGAAACAAACTCGGAGTATCACCCCACCTCGCTCCAGCTTGAGGGAGAGCGATAAAAGACATGTCAATTCGACGTCACACGGCAGAGAGATTATCCTAGCCCTGCAACTGCAAGCAAAGATTTCAATCAACAAGTAGTAGATCGTCCTAGCCGTACAAGCATTAAACCAAAGATAGAGCAAAGTCAACAAAATAATATACAAAGAGAGAAAATTGGTCAACCCCACAACATTTCATTAAAAGTAAACAAAGTACAAAGAGAACATTGAAAATGAGTATAGGTTCAGTTGTTCACCAGCTAGAAGACTGAAAATCAGTTGTAAAACTAATTGTACATTCAGCATAGCTTTGTTAAGAGTTAACTTGCAATCGCCAATTCATTCAAACAAACAGAATTTTCCATAACTACTTTACACAGAAGGAGAAATCATTCAAAGTCGTTTGACTCATGAAATAGTATGTAATGCTTTTTCAGCATCAATCATTTTCAAGTTATCAGCTCTTTCATCAAGCAATTTTCACCCAAAATAGAGGAAGAGGTAACAAGCTGAAAATTGGACAAGAGTTCTGATCCTCCGATTCTGAGCATTTTTTTGTTCTAAGGCTCACCTATTAAAATCCGAACTGCTCAAAAGAGATATTCCCCTTTTCTATGTGCTCTCAAGAAATTTTATCAAAACTTATATTTCCTTTTGATAGATTCTAAGAATCCAAGACCTACATTTCAATTTTAACCATTGTGGCTTCTCCACTCTTTTATTCACTATACTTGCACTCCTCATGTGTTATGTCATTCATCTACAAATCTTCAACTCATCTTATTCAAATACCATTCTCCAAAATTTTGACCTATCATTTATGGGATTTTTTTCCATTTTTCCTGTTCTGACTTTCTTCTTCAATTATTCAGTATTACATCACGTCTGCACACCATATAGCATTTTGACTAATTAGCTAGAATATAGTAATTGTTTTTGTCACTCTGAAAAGGTCATCTGTAGTTGAATAGAGTCTGGATCCCCTGTTTCTCTCTCAGAAGCTTCCTGGGTCTCTGATACTGATATAGTCGATCGTCATTGATTTTTTCAAATCATTGATTGTTCTATTCATGGTAGATGTGTTGGATGATCCAGTCCAAGAATTAAATGAATCCAGCCTTGGAAGAGCAATGGCAATAAAATCCCGACAAATTGGACGGTCCCCATAATCAGATTGGTGGGTCCTAGCTCTGTTGTACAAGTGTTGCTACTGCAACACTATATGAAGATGAGCTGCTAGCATATTCATTTCTTGTACAATTCACCACAATGGCCTTCCACTGCTCAAAAACTCCATCCCAACCCCAAAACACCCTTCTTCTCTTCCTTGACTTTGTGTTCATCTTCTTTCTTCTTACTCCCTCTGCTGCATCACTTTCCTTTGAAATTAAACATTTTGATCCCAACGCAACAAACATAGTCTATGACGGTGATGCTGTGGCTTTTAATGGAGAGATTCATCTAAACCGAGTTGCCCAGGTCGGCAGAGCTACATATGGCGATCATGTGCACATTTGGGATCCTGCCACCCGAAACCTTACAGACTTTACCACCAATTTCTCCTTCATTATCGACACGCAGAATAAGTCGGTAGGAATCTATGGTCATGGGATTGTCTTCTTCCTCGCTCCTGTAGATAGTGAAATACCACCAAACTCTGGCAATGGGTATCTAGGCCTGTTTAATGCTTCATCCCTCATCTCCCCATCCCAAAACAAAATCCTTGGCATCGAATTCGACAGTTTCATTAACCCACAGTGGGACCCAAGAGAAGAACATGTCGGTTTCATCGTCAATTCACTCTCATCTAGTGGATATGTGAGTTGGAACGCCAGCATGCACAGCTTGGATGTAGCTAATGCTCAGATTAGTTACAAGGCTAGTACTAAAAAACTGAACCTCCTCCTCACATACAGTGGTAGCCCAGCGCGTTATAATGTATCATTAGATGTTGATTTGAGGACAATCTTACCAGAGTGGGTAAAGATTGGATTTTCAGGAGCAACAGGTATAAATACGGAGATACATCGAGTTCTATCATGGGAATTCAGCTCAACTTTGGAAGGAAATGAGACAATTGATGCAACCAATAGCAGACACAAAAAGAACATAAAGCTTATACTTGGTTTAGCCATACCTTTTGGTGCTGTTTTGTTTGGGTTGGTTTTGCAAGCAAGCAGGAAGAAGAGAGAGGTGGAAGTGAGTCATCTCACATCTATAAATTGTACCCTTGATATAGATTGGCCAAAGAAGTTTTGTTATGAGGAGTTAGCTATAGCCACGACCAACTTCACGGATGAAAACAAGTTGGGGGAAGGAGGATTTGGCAGCGTCTACAAAGGATACTTGAGGGGTTTAGATCGTGTGGTGGCCGTGAAGAAAGTGTCAAAGGGATCCAAACAAGGCAAACGCGAGTACATAGCTGAAGTGAAGACAATAAGCCGTTTGAGGCATCGAAATCTAGTGCAATTGATCGGCTGCTGTCACGACCAGGGCAAGTTCCTACTTGTCTACGAGTTCATGAACAATGGGAGCCTTGATTCTCATATCTTCAGCAAGAAATCCACTCTTACATGGCCCCATAGATACAAGATAGCCCTTGGATTGGCCTCCGCATTGCTCTATCTACATGAAGAGTGGGAGCAATGTGTGGTCCATAGGGATATCAAATCAAGCAATGTTATGTTAGATTCTGATTTCAATGCCAAACTTGGCGACTTTGGTCTAGCACGGTTGGTGGATCATGATGTTGGTCCCTGGACCACCGCGCTAGCAGGAACCATCGGCTACATGGCACCCGAATACATTACCACAGGACGGGCTAGTAAGGAATCAGATGTCTATAGCTTTGGAATAGTACTACTAGAGATTGCATGTGGGAGAAGATCTATTGAACACGATGAGGAGGAGTCAAGGATGAGGCTGGTGCAGTGGGTTTGGGATCTCTTTGGAAAAGGAAGAATTCTTGAATCTGCCGACGAGAGATTGAAGGTTGATTTCGATGCTACCCAAATGCAGTGCTTGATGATCGTTGGCCTGTGGTGTGCTCACCCTGATCACAATCTAAGACCTTCCATTCGACAAGCGACTCAGGTTCTTCATTTTGAGGCATCCGTTCCGAATCTTCCAAACAAGATGCCTGTTCCCATGTATATGGGATCAAGTTCATCTGCACATTCTAATCACCCTTCATTTACTACATCTAGCATATGGACTGGTCGTTAAACATAATTCTTGTATTCTTACATTGGAGACGTAATTGTTCAATGCTGCTGCGATTTTTATGCAAGGGAATGTTGATGTATCTTCATAATTCATTCATGATTTGTCTTCTATTTTCTTCTTATTGATTTTTATGAGTAATAGAGTTTATGTATCTTCTATTCACGATCCTTTTTCTAGTCAGAAGGACTCCATGTTGATTATCTCTCACTCACCATTATTTCAAAACCTTTCAATACTTTTTGGGTTTTTGAGTCTATTTTTTGGGGCTATCCCTTTGCTAGCCCGCCATAGGTTTCCATATGTGTTGCATAGCTGGTCACCTTCTCAGGTTTAGCTTTGGGTCATAGACTGCATTTAAGCCTGTCAATTGAGTCCGTTAAAATGGGTATCCGGCCCGGCCTAAGCCCCAAAAAAACAGCTTTTAAAAAATTCTTGAGCGCAGCTGGTTGGGCTTGGGCAATGATTTTAAAGCCCAGTCAAAATGGAAATAGGAATGATTTTAAAACCCAAGCCCAGGCCCAGGCCCAGCCCGGCTCGTTGACAGGCCTATAGCGAGTCTTCCCGGAAGCATTAATTCTAATCTAGCCTTTCTTAAGAAATAAAATAAATCGCTAATTTCTTGCAAATCCTATAGTGATAGAAACCTAGTTAATTACTCTTGAGCTTTGGGAGCCTTAATTCTTTTTGGAGCTGCCCATTTTCTTTTCCAAGAGATTCTTCCAATCAAATGGTTCAAGATGATTTAATGGGCATGATTTATTGCCTTGGAAGTTTTCATTTTTTTTAGCTGAAGAATGATCTGCTCAAATGTATTTAACCAAAATAATCATAAATTAAGATATAACCCGACTAGCATAAAAAATTTTAGTTTAAAAAGGTAATTGTATTAAGAAAAGAGAAGAAAGAATACAAAGGCACAAGAAGCCTCCAGAGAAAGAGAAAATACAGAAGAGGCAAAAACAAAAAAGGAGTCAGAGATATAGCTAGTGAACAAGGATGGAAGAATTCACAGGGATTCTCAAAAAACTGAAGAGGGAGCTGAGCTGGTGACTGGCGAAAGGTCTCCATAACCCGACTAGCATAAATTAAGATATAAGGAAGTGACACACTGTAGCCTAGGCCACCGTAGACTATTGGATAACCAGGTGCATATAGGAATAAAACCTAATTATTCTTGGTAGAGGATGAGAGAGAACAACCATGGATCCATAGCTTTACAATCATAGGGTCTTACCCAAGTAAGCACTTTTTTTTTTTATTTAAGTCCATTTGGCCTTTTTTCTCCTTTCAATACATAGAGGCACTGTTTCATAAACCTAAAGCGATTCATATTCACCTAGTCCTTTGTGATTTGCACTAATCCTAACTTGAAAATGATCTGGTTATTAATTGATGATGGGTTCATCACAAAAGAAGCAACTTTGACCAAGGTTGGAAAACTCTAACCAAGGTTGGAAAACTCGTGACTCAGACTCAACCCATTCAATGCAAAAAAAAAAAAAAAAAAAAAAAAAAAAAAAAAAAAAAAAACCTCGAATAGAGTCAACGCGGAGACTCAAAGAGTTGTGTTTTTTTTTAAAATAGTTTCAAGAGTTCATCCATCACTCATAAAATATAAGAATATATCTATGTACATGCATTCATGATACTCGAATCAAATAAATAAATCTATATATGCAAGAAAATTACTACAATAAAAAAATAAAAGAAAAAATATTGCGTATTACATAATTATGCAATCCAAATACCGAATGTAAAAGATCAAATATAAGTTTAAATTCCACTTCCGTTGTAATTTTTAAAACACTGGCTCCAAACCTCATGCAAAATTACTTATAAATAAAATCTTAATTATTTAATATTAGATCTGCCTAATAAATGGTTCGCAATGCAAATAATTTATTAAAATGAGATGACTCTGTTGAGTCTCCCATAGTTTTGACTTAGTCCTTTGTCAAAATTGAATGGCTCGGGAGAGTCAAGAGTCAACTCTCGAAGAGTTTTCCAACCATGACTTTGACTTTAGATAACGATTAAATGTTTAGGTTTATAAAATCATGGTTGAAGATTATCCAATTAAAGTGATGTTTGACTAATGCCAAATCTCATGTAAGATTTACCAATCAAAACATAAAATAAGATAAAGTGCTATTTTGACTAACCAGAATATATCATTTGTTTTTATAACTTTGAAACGTTCATCTCTAGTTTAGAAATAGGGAATATTTATGAAAAAAAAAAAAAAAAAGTGTAACGAACATTGACCTTTTGGTTCTCTTTTTCTGATACTCCACTATGTGTAGAGAAATTTGCAAAAGCGGCTTAAGCACGACACTAGCTTTTATTATAAGGGTAATAGATATAGTCTGCATTCCACAATAAATAAAATAAATAAATAAATAAAACAAAAAACCAGGCATTTCCAATTCATTGCTTGATCTTGAGGGTACATGTGTTGGCTGATCTGGACCGTGTGTCAAATGGGTCCCACCTTGGTTGAGCTATAGCTCTAATTCACAACAATTTGACTGAACAAGTAATAAGATTAGTGGGCAGTTGCTCTAATATAGTGGTATCAGAGCCAGGCCCACCTACAATCCAAGTTTTTTCTTGGTCCCTCTTGCTCAAGAATAGAGATGCCATCTAGCTTGGCTCAACCCCAAATTCCAAAATTGACAAAATATAACTATGACAAGTCAAGACTTGTAGCCTACAGTCTTTGCTCTAATTGCCATGTCAAATCAATATTCTTAAATGTCATACTTGTTGAAAAATAACATGCACCCATATCATACATCCTCAAGACTCAAGAAATGCTCCAACTGACAGCTACCAATGCCCAATTTGCAGTAGATTCAATTGAGTAGGATTTGCTCAGTTGAAAGTCACAGCATCATCCCAAAAAGAGCTCATCATTATTTTATATATATATATATATATACACGCACTCCTCCTCATCATCATCATCATCATTATCATAAAATTAAAAAAAAAGAAAAAAGAGTCAGATTTCCCATCTATATAGTTTCTTAGGTACTTATAATATATGCATATAAAACCACTTCAAGCTTATTCTAGTATGAGTAGACGGCCCTGGACTCTAGGCCCAGAGCCACCTTGAAAAGGGCTTTAAACCCAAACTTAGGCCTGTCAGACAGTACACATACATTGTCACCGCTCACCAGACTTAGTCTCGGTGGGTTTGGGCCTTGAAAAAGTCTAAATGGCCCGAACATTGGGACCGGTCTGTGGACCAATCCCAATGTTCAAATCCAAATTTATTGGATTTGAACATTGGGATCGGTCCACAGACCGGTCCCAATGTTCGGTCCATGTAGCATATCTCTTGGGCCTTACCTGAGTGCATTGACCTAATTTAATTTCAGTCATGGCCTGATTAGTTAGACCAAGAGTGGGCCCAATGAATGATTGTCTGGGATCTTGACATAAAGGAATTCGACATTGAAAGAAACACGATGATAATGGTCCATTTTACAGTGGTCGACTTTATCAACCACTGATCTTGAAAATGGGCCACACAGATTATTAGAGATAAAAGGAATGTGTCATTACTTATTAGGGATGTAAGAGATAGCTAGTCGGTCACAGAGATGATAGGGTCAGTTGATTAGTTTCAATTTTGACATTCTCTCTGGACTATATTGAGAAATTTGGGTCCGATTAATGGCTGAAATTTTCTTTTCTGGGCCTCAAAACCACCCTCACAGACCTCCTAATAAAATAGATGTTTGGATCATGACTTATAAAAAATATTCACCTTTCATCCAACGTTCAAGGATGGATGGGGGCCATCGAAAAGCCGTGTTTGCCCTGCAAGCCCAACCCGCAATACATATGGGTCAATCACGATTTAAGAGAACCTGACCCACAATAAAAATAAACTGGGTTAGGGTTAACCCGCACAACCCACTTAACTCGGCATACCCATCTAAAATGATTGGTCTAGGACTGACCCTTACATATAAACCCATCTAAACAATTTGGTAGTTAATATTTTGGCACTTGAAATAGTTTATATATGAAATGAGAAAAGCTTTTGTAGGGCCTTTTCTGGCCTGCAACTTAATCCAAACATAAGTTTAATATTTAAAATGGACTGGGTTTGGGCCATGCTTCTATAGATTGGGTCAGGTTAACCAGTTTAACTTGCATTGAATGCTAGTCAAAGTTCCTTGATCCATTTTAAAAACGGGTCACATACGGATTGGACTTCAACCTGTTGATATTTCTTGTCAACCCAACCCATTTCGACACCAAACCCATTTGCACCCCACACTTCAAGGGTCATTTGGATCTTCTCAAGTTCAATCCAAGTGATGCATAAGATTCGGTGTGTAAATTGGGCCATTAATTTTCACATCTCTTCCAGTCCAAAACCATTAAACGTCTTACATCTCAAAGAGATAAGAGTACACTTTCCCCCATATTTTTGCCAACGCTTCAATGACCAAATTCCATCAATTCCTTTATTCTATTGCAGTTATGCGGGCCCCAAATTTGTATTTCTAACCGTTCAAAGAAAATCTTCTGGAAGTGCACAACCCCAAGGATTTTAGGGCCTATTTCTTTGCTAGAATTCCATTAATTCCTGACTGAGGTATTCCTAAATTTCCAAACAAAGTGAAATTCCTATATGCCCATTTGGGCTTGAGCATCCAGGAATTCCACCAAAATGCATAGAGAGTGGAATTCCTGGATTCCCAAAGGTCAAAAGAGACCTTTTATTTAGTTGAAATCCAGAAATGCTAGTATAGAAACATGAAATTCAGAAATTCTAGGAAACAGCTTGTCACATCATGTTCGGAAATTCCGGGACATGGTGAATTCTTGGTAGAAATTCCACTAAAGAAACAGGGCCTTCGTCCCACATCTTAAACCTTCATAGATTTTAAAAGAAATTAAGTTAAACCCACAAGGAAAAAAAAAAACTAATCCGAAAAATCTAGTTTTGTATACTTTTGTGGGCTCCCAATCAAGAATCTAAACCATTCAATATTCTCATCTAGATGTAAACCTCACGACATGATGTTTCATACGTATCTTCAATCCTCATTGGTTTTGAGGAACATGTGAAAAACACAAAATAATAATAATAATAACAATAAGTTTCTTTTGTTAATTATCTGCAGTAGTTTGGGCCTCTAGCTCATGATCTAAACCTTTCAATATTCTCATACTATGATAAACCACAATATATGAGGTTTCATGTCTTAGACCATTTGGATTTTGAGAAACATACGGGAAATCGGAAAAACTTAATCCCACTTTATAACTTTATGTACTTGTATAGGCTCTTAATTCATTCATTATGTTTGACATAAAAATTTTCTTTTGTAGAAAAGTGTTAGGGGGCATAACGCCTCCTAAACCTTATAAAAATGAATCGGGATCCTCTGAGTGGGAAAATGCACGATGACCGTTTGTGGACTAACCGCTGTCCACCAAGTCACTATGGGATTTTGACTCACCAGATCCGTAATCTATAAAAAATTAGCATAGAGTCGGAGATGACTTATGTAGAGTCGCAATAGCACAGAACTATAAAAATAAATAAAAATAAATAAAAATAAAAATTTCCAAACTCAATCAGGTGGTAAGTTTTAGTTTAATTGGAATCTGTCCCACCATCCAATTAAACATACCAAGTGGCAATGTGGTGGCAACGGGCTTCTAGCATAGTGTTACTCACGTTTTTATTGTTGTGTTTTTATTGTTGTATTCAATCAGGTGGTGGAATCCACTCTTTTTAAGCCGAAACTCATGTATAAAAGGTTGGAGGCAATGAAATTCACCTTGAGCAGTCCAGATGATCTATGTGTGGCCCGGGGTTATAGACTGGATGTTCGGCGTGCCCGTGTATTAGCTGCCAAGTTGGATAGTCAAGGTTGCTTGAAAGGACATGGTTTTACGTGCCAAGTTGGGAAAACTATTTGACAAATTGGTCGGTTGGGTAAATTTCTCCCACCAATGACCAAAAGCCCCGCACGGTTGGTATACCACTGGGGAAGTCATTTTCCTGGCAGGATTCAGGTACGTGAAGACGGCATGTGACTTGGATCCAAACTATTACTAATTTGGTTTGATTTATTGGCAATTCTTTGAAAAGAAATAAAATCTACAATAATACTAGGATAAAAGAAAGACATTTTTCATCTTCGGCTTCAATTTCCATTAAAGATTTTGAGATTTGAAACTAACAAAAGAATATAATACAAAGGAGGTGAGAGGAAGCTAGATCTAGAATTGTTTGAAAGGTTTCAACTGACCGGATCTAGATACAAATTTATCTTTTTAGAAAATGAACCCGGATTCAGTTCCAATATTAACCTACTTCGGACCCGACATATTTGCCACCGTATTGAAGACTTGTGGAATCTAGCTTGGCTCATTTGTTATTTTCATGTATATATTACATCCGATAGAAATCATCATATATATATATATATATACATATACTAATACACTTTATACTTTGCATACTTCAGTGGGGTCAACTTGATGACCCATCTAAATGGATCACACAAATATTTTTTCTTAAATTACGCTGGTCTCCCCCATTTTTACACTCATCTAAATGGATTGTACCGTTAGATCGATGAGTCGATTTTTTAAAGCAAGAAACTTGTTGGCCATTAATAAAAGGGTTATGATGATCAGATGGGGTTCATCGTTTTTGCACACAAGTAGGCCCTAACTAGATGAAGAGATCCTCCAAATCCCAACCCCAAGTAGGGAGCATGAAAGCTTCCATCTCACGTGATCATGTTTTAAAAAAACATAACTTTATTTATAATGGCCAGCTCTCCTAAGTTGCAGCTTAGCTTATCCTAAGGTAAAACAGGACTAGTCTCACAAATCAAAATCAATTATGCTGTTTTTTGCATGATGATCATCTCCAAAATCAAAATAAATCCAATTAAAACTATATTTTTTAGTTCCATCATGCAAAAAACAGATATAATCAATTTTAATTTGTGGGACTAGCATTATTTTAGCTACGATAAGCTAATCTGCAGCTTAGAAGAGCCCTGCTCATATATATATATATATATATATATATATAGAAGTAATGAAAGTAAATCAGAGAAACTCTGGAATTGGAAGCATTTCGGGCATCGAACCTTCATCCTCGATTTTTATCACGTCTTTTTTCTCACTTGGTCTTTGTCTTTAGTTTTAATGAAAGAAAGAACACGCCCAGAAGGCCAGCGTCAAAGACACATCTGGCCTTTCCTTCTAACTTCTCAAGGAGGATTCATCTTTACAGCATGTGTAGGGAACATCAAAATAAGTTTGGGGTTTCTTTTGTTTTAAATTCATTGAAATCCATTTTTCTTATTTTTTTTCATATATTGTAGCAAAGCAAGGAAGGTACTTCATCAGCCGCATGGTTCGTGTTTGGATGGATTGTGAATTGAAGTAAAGTGGGGTAAAGCATCAAATTAAGAGAGAATAAAATATAAGGGGGTTATGATGGTTTTTTTATTTTTATTTTTATTTATTTTTTATAAAAAGAGGATGTTTTTTGTCATTTAGTGGAGAAATGAAGTTGTTTTAAAAAAAATTTAAAGGAAGGAGAGAATTTTGATTTTGTATACTTTTAATATGTCCCCTGGTCTTTTTTGGTCTGGGTACCTCACTTCAATCCATTTCTCTATCCATCCAAACTAAAACGCAGCTATTTCTAAGATTCTGCCCCTTTTCTTCTTTCCATCTAAAATTGCCTTCTTCCTTTCTATTTATATATATATATATATATATATATATATATATAAAGCATAACTCCACAATTTTCCTGCTTATTAAAGTCTTGAACCGCACAAATGCATTTCCTTCTCTTTTTATGAGTGTTCTCAGATTTTACTCGAATATTAGTTGGCCCCACCATAAAGTTGAGCTTGTATAAAATAGATGAGAATTTCATTTCTCTCATCATATTAGGCCACTTTCTTGTGATATAAATACATTATAATCATTTCAATCCAAAGCGTTGAAATCGTAGAGCTCAAATATTTAACTACTTAAGAGGCACTACCAAATAAAAATATAAAAAAGTTTAAAAATATATCTTTTACACCTTCTCATTGAAATAAGAAATACCAAAATTTTCCTCTTAGGAATGTCATTTAGCTCATGGGGTTAATCTAACCTTATAGTAAAATCTAAATTGTTACTTAAAACCAAGCCTAATTATATCAAAATGTAGACTTGGTTTTTAATTAAATCATATAACTCGAATTAAAATTAATTATTCCAAATGTTGAAAACAAATCTAACTCTTCAGTTTTCTCAAACCTAGTTTTTAATTAATTACCATCCTGATTTTTGTTGAAACTAAATAACCAAATTTAAATGAATCAAAATATGGGACATAAATCTAATTTTCTCGATTTTCAGAATTTCACTTATTTATATTTAATGAATCATTATTTCCTCCATCTAAGAAAATGCGTATATAAATATATAGATTGAAAGTATAAGCTCACGTTTCAAGACGAAATCATTTCCATCGTTAGCATTGAGCAAAGCAAGGAATCATAGATGAATAAAAGAATAACCATTAATTAATTATAAATAAATAAAATTCCAAAACTTATGAAATCATATTTATGCCTAATATTTTGATCCATTTTAATTAATTTACGTGATTTCAACAAAAATCAAACTTAATGTTGAGTAAAAATCAGGCTTAAGTATTTCTACTCGAGCCAAAAAATTTCCAAAATGCAAAAAAAAGAACAAAGAAAGAAAAAAGGACCTAGAAGGATGGTCCCATGCATTTAAAAGACTCAAATTGAGAAATTAATTAGTTTTGTGTCTAATAGTTGGAGCTATATTACTTCAAAATATAAAAAAAACATGTTTGTGTTTATATATAGGCTTCTATCAAAGTAAGAATCGAGTTTGAAAATGTAATTAGGTCCTCATAATTAGTTGAAACACATCACCGCCATAAGAGATACTATTTTTTTTTTCCAATTGAAAAGTGTTAAAGCACTTTCTTTCTTAAAATATTTACACTTTTATTTGGTAGAATCTTTTTAATCTCTAAAAATTTAGTATCGATGATTTCAATGTTTCTAATGACATGGATTTTTTTACATTTTACAGAGTCTGGATCCCCCTATTTCATTGAAATAAGGAATACTATTTCAGCATATCCCGAAGTGACACCTATATAAAGAAGTTGCAATTAAGAGGGTGCGATTAATGACATGCCATTATATACATGTAGCGCTCTAAGATAGTGTGAAACAGTATTCTCCTTTTTCAACAAAATTGGAAATCGAAACTCCATTTTACATGTTTGAGAAAGTAAGCCCCACTATACAAAAGACTTGAATTCTTTTTAATATATTAATGGTTCATTCAAAGCTAAATCTTACAATGGTGATGTTCATATTTTCAATAGCAAGGCCATAGGAGAGTTTCATTTCTCATGCTTTGATTTATCTAGGGAGAGAAGAGGGCAATTTTATGGTCAGTCCACAACTGAGAAACGAGGGGCAGTTAAGTACTCACCACCTCCGGCCTTGCTTGATGCTTCCTTTGAAATATTTCACTGTCTAATGTCTATGAAACATTTGATATATATAGGCAGTCATGTGATAAATGTGCCGACCCCACTAATCCATCACACTTGGAAACATGATGCACCTCTCCTTATCTGCAGCATTTGATCGAGGCAGTCATGTGATAAATCATATTCATGTTAACTGCGTTGGCCACGGGGGCTGAATTATTTTCTACCGCGTCATTCATGACGTCTCCACTCACGTCAGTCATGACGTCTCTACTCTCTCTCTCTCTCTCTCTCTCTCTCTCTCTTCCCCGCGTGGCCCCATAAAATGACCACTTCACCTGCAACAAAAAAAACCCACGTACACTACCACTTTACTCTCTCTCTCTCTCTCTCTCTCTCTCTCTCTCTCTCCATTAGAAGAAGGAAAATGTCAAAATCTCCGGAAGAAGAACATCCTCAGAAGGCCTTCGGCTGGGCAGCAAGAGATGCATCTGGAGTTCTCTCCCCTTTCAACTTCTCAAGAAGGTTTGTCTTGCGTTGGAAACATCAATATAGCTCTTTTTTTTTTTTTTTTTTGGTTGTTGTTGTTGTTTCTTGTGTTAAACCAATGTTGTCACTTTTTCTACGCTTAGAGGTGATTTTTCCTGCCCTGAATAATTTGAGCCATCTGACCTTTTTCTCATGCTTTGACGTATTAGTATTTGTTTTTTCTAATTTCATGACCAAAGTTCATATCATATTATCAGAGTTGTTTGTCTCTAGTCAATATTTGTTTAAAATTTTTTGTGTAATATCACATGATTTCATGAGATTTATAGGTCCTATGATATCATAGGATTTATCAAGTTGTCTATCATACACTTTCTGCAACCACCGGCGAGTGAAATTATTTTTTACAAACACAAAATTGGAATATTGTGAAAAGTAGATACACTTCTGACTACTATTTCTCAAATTCCATCATTCAGAAGGAAAAAAAAATCCTAAAATATTGTATAAAAGTTATGACATCATTGGAGTACAGTCTCATAATATCATAAGATTTATCAATTGCGATGACATACACTATTCTATGATATCATGGAATATGGGGCAAAAAAGTTTTGAAATTTTTTTTTAACCAAAGTCAAGTGATTTTGGCAATAATATCTGAATTTCGATCATAAAATTAATTTGAAAAATCTGATTTAAGGAGGACTAATATGTTAAAACCCCTTCTTCTTTTTTCCATTTACCCTTGCTGTCTTTATTTGGATTTTCATATGGAGATGATAAAAAAAAAGTTTATATATTTCTTCAATGTAAAGATATAAAAATTGTTCTTTTGCAAGTATTTCTGTGGTTTTTTAAAAGCATTTCTGTGTTGGGAGTTCTATTTATAACGTTAAGGGCAAGTTTGTGTCTGCATGTTACCCTGATTTCATTTTAAATATAAGATGCATATTTTCTATTATCTAGTGTAGTGAAACTTATTTTTGTCAAATGGAAAAGGAGATTGGTTTCTTTAAAATGGATTTGATTCTAGTCTTGGCATGAGCTAACATGTGAAGGGTGGTCTGCTCAGTAGCGTTGGGGGCATACTCACATGCCCATCTACTAAAAAAGACCTATAGCGGCAAGTAAAAAAACAACTTTAGTGGCCCTTTTTTTTTTTTTTTTTTTTTTTTTTTTTTTTTTTTTTATTTTTTATGATGAGGAATCTGCCAACTCCCCTTCAGTTAATTGTTGTTAAAACTCTGGATACACAACACCACCGACTAGCACTGTGTATCAGATAAGACCTTAAACGGTTCGAAGCTTAGACCTCTAGCTCATTTTTGGAATTCCCAACCACTCGAACAATTTAGCGACAGTTTTTTCACACCACTATAAAAGTCATTTTTAGAGGTAGAAGGTTTTTTTCCACCATTAAAACTGCCTCTATTGCCTATTAAGACACCATCTAAGTATTAGCAGTGGTTTTGGTGGCGGAAGAAATTTCCACTTGGCGGAAGAAACAAAAACGCCGCTAAAAGTGTATTTTTTTCCTCACCACTAAAAGTCTTTTTTTTTTTTTTTTTGTTTAATTTACATAGACTTTACCTCAATTGCTAACAATTTACGAGGCTCACGGGGATATTTGATACCAGAGGCCCTAAGATCTAACAATTTCAAGTGAGAAGGCTTGTTGGGGAACTTACTACTTGACAGTTGACACCAAAGAGCTCTAAGATCTAACAAATATCCTAAAAGAAATGAAAGAAAAGGTCAAGTCCCAAGGACGTTGCGATTATTTTATTTAAAGATAAATGATTTTTAATTAGCTAACAACATTCCATGAATATAATTAGATCCTAATGTCCGTTCGCAAATGACCTCCGTCAATAACAACTATGTGTCATTTATTTTTATTGGTGGTTCTCTTTAACAGTGTGCCCGTCTTGTTTGAGTCTACATCCTCATGTTTTGTTGAAAGCTAAAATGAGATTTCATTATAGCTAGCGAATGTTGATAGGATGAAACAGTATCTCCTTATTTAAAGGGGATCCGAACTCCTCTCGTTTAATATTTAGTAACGAATGTTGCACACCTATCTTTGTGGACAGGGCTAACCGGGATGAAGATGTTAAATTGAAGATTCTATACTGTGGAGTCTGCCACTCAGACCTTCACTTCGCCAAGAACGATTGGGGATTCTCCTTCTACCCCATGGTCCCTGGGTATGTACATATTAAACCTGATTTCACATCAAGGTTTATTTATTTATTTTGCTTTCCTAATCTACATTTTCAATGAGATAAATAAATAAGCCAATTCATATTTCGTGCATTTTGCTATTTGCTAAACATGAATTGCTAATTCAAGGTTCAAGTTGACCTATTTAATTATTTTGTAGGTCTTGGTTTGGTTTGATATTTTCAACTAAATTTATAAATGGGTCGAAATCAGGTTGGTATCACAAATTTAATTATCTACATTATTGAACCCTGTTGGTGACATAAATGTTATCTAGTGGACAATCCGACACAGTACAGACTGACCCATCACCATCCCCAATGGCACATATCACTGATTAGTCTTCAGTAGTTCTCAAACCTTTTTACCCTGCCCAAGGGGCCTAGTTGGGGAGCCTGAGACCTAAGAAAGATCCCACGTACACACGGGAAAAGCAGCTCATTCAAGTGGGTAGGAAGCCTCCACACACGAAAATAAAGCCCACACAAGTGGGAAATAAGCCCGCACAAGCTGGAAGAGGTGACATACCCAGAGTTCAAACCCCAAGCACTAAGATAAAAACAGATGCTCCTTACCACTTAGATAAGGAGCCATTCTTACACACCTAAATGACCCTATTGGTTCAACATATGGGAGATGCACGCAACTACCATTTCTAGGCTAGGCAACGGTTGGGACTTGGGACAAATGGGTGGGCAAACCCTTATCTATCGCAGAGAGGATTTGGTATCACAAATAAATGACTAATAATAAGATGGATAAGATACCAATTTATTGTGGCATGGAACAAACAGGTCTCATCCCCATCGCCATCCCTACCCTATATTTCTTCGTATCAGTCTCTATCTCAAATAAATAAAGGAATAGGACAAAGTATCGCCTATCATGTAAAAAAGGAAGAAATTAACCACAATTGTACTTCTTAATCTTAATACAAGAGGAAGGACAAAGTATCCCCATCGCCATCCTTGCCCATTCACCACCACACTAAGCAAAAGGACAACCTTTTGAGAACAAGTAAAGAAAACGAAAACGAAAAAAAAAAAAAGGACAAACTCTCTATATTTGTTTTTGTTTTGATACAGCAATTCCAACCAAGCCTCAAACATTACTATGACTATAATTAAAAATAACACCTAATTATAATTCTAATTCTAATCTAACATGATTTTATTTTTTTTAAATAGGCACGAGATTGTTGGTATAGTGATTGAGGTGGGGAAGAAGGTAACAAAATTCAAAGTTGGAGAAAAGGCAGGTGTAGGATGCCTTGTGGGCTCATGCCGGGCCTGCCCCAGCTGCGACCAAGATGCAGAGAGTTACTGTCCCAAGTTGATATTTACCTACAATGGCATCTATCATGATGGCACGCCCACCTACGGTGGCTACTCCGATATGATCGTTGTTGATGAGCACTTTGTGGTCCGATTTCCTGAAAACCTACCGCTAGATGGTGGTGCACCGCTGCTATGTGCTGGGATAACTGTCTATAGCCCAATGAAGTATTTTGGATTGAGCAAACCAGGCATGCATTTGGGAATTGTTGGGCTTGGTGGGCTCGGTCATATGGCGGTGAAGTTTGCCAAGGCTTTTGGGGTGAAGGTGACAGTGATCAGCACATCGCCGAGCAAGGAGAAGGAAGCGATTGATCGACTTGGCGCCGACTCGTTCCTGGTCAGCCGTGACCCAAAGCAAATGGAGGTAGACTTTTTAATGTGTTAGGCCCAATAAGCCCAAGAGCTAATTCAAAGTGCAGGGTTGTTAATTGTTAAGAAAATTGAACTTTTGAATAGGCCCAGCTCACCAACCGGCTTGACCAGTTAAAAATCTTGGCTTAAACCAATTCAAGCCCGACCCACTGGCAACCCTGGCTGACATAGAAGGGCCCCTTTTTTGAAGGAAGGACTACTAGTGTCTATAAACTCAGAAATTGACTCTACTCAAGAAACCAACAGTCGAGCCACACTAAGTCTTTGATAAAATTTTAATCATATCCAAGTGTCTTGCCCAACTCAGTGATCTAAAGTTCAATCCCCTGACTTGGACGCCTCAAAACGAGTCCAAGGCCCCTGTTTGGACCAAAATTGACAACACAAGATTGTGGCTAAAAGTAATTGCCATTTAAGAAATTGTGTTTGAAGTGGGAACTCAATTGCCCTCTACACTCAGCGTATCTGTAAATCAAATTACTTGCAACTCTTGTTACCTATAATTGAGTATACATAGATTAATTGCATAGGATCTTTGTTCAAATTAACCCCATGTGTGTCCTTTGTCGGTTAGCCCATGAGTCAGTAGACCACCTCTTTGTTAAGTATCCCATGGTACATTTGCTATAGTGACACATTAGCCACTTTGCATATATCCCCCCATTAGACTCATCCTCGGCCCAATGTTTCTGGTCCTTGAATGGAGAAAGGTGCATTCCCACAGTATGAACTTGTTGGTTTTTATTGAAAGCGAGGAAGAATCTAATCTTTAGTCATCAACCTTTCCATTCAAAGGCTGTCCTGACTAAGACTATTCAAGCGATCCATGAGTGGAATGTGGCTAACCTACTGAAAGTGGACACCACCACTGGTTTGGGTTCCTTGTAGTGGTTTAAGCTGAATTTTGATAGCGCTTTCCATCCTAACGATCAAAAGGCAGGATGCGGTGGGATCATTAGAAAAGCCTTGGGCCAAATGACTTCGGCCTACTGAGTGGCTATTGCAGCGCAGAATCCCCTAGAAGCGGAGCTTAGAGGACTCCAAATTTGCAGGTCACTTCAATTGAATCAGATAATTGTGGACGGGGATTCCTACATTATTTATAAGGTGATACTGTTCCGTGGCAATCAATGATAAGTTGGGAACAAATTGGAAAGATCTTAAAAGGAAATCAATATATGGAAGACTCCTTTTCTGCAAACTCACATATTGCTATGGTAGATTGGATGTTTGAAGTGATAAAGGGATCAAAGTAAAAATAAAAAGATAAGATGAAAATTCTCAAAATTTATTAAAATTTAATATCAGAATTCCAGATTAAAATGATTTTAAGCTACGTAAGTGATAAAAACGACACATTTTATAGAATTTAAAAATTCACAAGTTAAAAAAAAAAATCCAGAAAGGAAAGACCTATGAGTATAGACATCCTAAAAAAAGACATACTGCCGTTACTATTAAAATAACTTTAGAAAAGATTGACTCTAACGTTGAAATGAATAGGTGAGTTGCTTATTATCCACGGATTTTGTTGTTAAACACCAAACATGGATTGATAAAATCATTGGTGTCTCCACACTTACAACCAAGCGTGGAATGCAAAGAATCATTAGCTGTGTAAATCCTTGGCAAGAATTTTTACTTCTCCCTTGGAAGAGAGGAATCCTAAAACCTACGTATTCCTCTCATGTTACCAAACGTGCCCTAAATTACTCTCTTCCACAATTCCCTCCCTCTTCGTATATTGGAGCCTCACTTACAAGAGATCCACATTTAGAGTACCAACAGGGGACATCAAGAAAGGGAAGATGGTTAGATCCATTTTCTTTAGATTCTTTCGTACAACATGCTTGTGATACACGACAAGTTACATTTACAAATGTTGTAGAAGTTGTTGATCCCTTGGCTTCTTATTTGATGAGTCATCACATGTCTTATAATTATTTATTTTCTATCTAATGTAGTCCTTTCTTTAGCAAAAGAAATTTTAAATGTTTCTCACAGGTTAGTCAGGTTTTCTAAACCCATGAGTCCTTAATTATGTGTGAGTGTAAACCAGGTTACCCTCCCATGAAAACCCATTTGATTCTATATAACATTGGTTCTTATCTTATATTTTTTTTGTTTAGGCTGCCAAGGGCACCTTGGATGGGATCATCGATACAGTCTCTGCAGTTCATCCGCTTCCACCATTGATCGATTTGCTCAAGTCTCATGGGAAATTGGTTATGGTGGGTGCACCTGATAAGCCACTAGAGCTACCTGTCTTTCCCTTGATTATGGGTAAGTGACCCTGCATCTGGTCTTCTTTTTTTTTTTTGTTGGAAATAGGGGTTTATATGTTTTTTTTTTTTTAATTTGTAATAGATACTACATATTAAAACATGAAACAAAACAAAACGAGGGGGATCATTTATGTGCAGGTAAGCCCTAACCAAATATAGAGATCCCCACGAGTCCCATCCCCATGTGAGGTCCCAGGTCGGCCCCTGCGCACTGTATGCGCTGAATGACTACTCATCTTACTGTTGTGAATTCTAGTGGTGAG
Source organism: Camphora micrantha (assembly GCA_003546025.1). Taxonomy (NCBI): domain Eukaryota; kingdom Viridiplantae; phylum Streptophyta; class Magnoliopsida; order Laurales; family Lauraceae; genus Camphora; species Camphora micrantha. The sequence goes on from QPKB01000001.1 coordinate 66,833,737, forward strand.
CCTCATTCATAAGTGGGGCCTCTCATGCAATTCTTAAGTTAAGTGTTGGAGCCCTTTATTTTTAAGTCATTTGAGTCTTTTATTTAAAATGGGCCTCTCAAAAGAGGGGCTACTTTCTCATTAATTACCCCTTTTGAAAAAAAAAAAAATTAGATGGCCCTTTTGAATGAACGACAATAAATACTTTATATCTTCATGCTCTATTTATCATTGCATTAAATGTAGAAAAATAGTAATAAATATGGTTGCTTTTTATTGGATGCCGGAAAAGGGGCAAAAATGCTTCTTTTTGGAAGGCGCATTTTGTGTATATACAGGGTAATTCTCTAAAACACACGACTTTAAAATCATCCTTTTTTACAACCCTCTCTTTTTTTTTTTTTTTTCTTTTTCTTTTTTGCCATGGAGTCCACCTTGGGTTAATCTAGTTTTTTCACACACACTATCCCCTCATGAATAATTAGATTCGACACTCATCTAACTTTCCATCACCGTTGGATTGAAATTATAATAAAATAATGCCTTTAAACCATTAAATTTTAAGGCCATATGAATCAAAAGTTTAGGATAATCTTATGTACTCAAAATTTTTCATATAAGTAGGTCTCATATAGATCTTTCTATCTAATGAACTTCTATGATTATCATGCATCCAAATGGGCCCAACTAGGAAGGCATTTTTCTCCTAAAAGAATGCTGGGACTCTAGCGTTGGCTATATATATATGTGTTGAATTCTAAAAATATCCCATTTCAAATACTCTCCTTTTTGCTTCTTATATGTTTTTAAGGTGTGGAGTCCACCTTGAGCCAATCCAATCATTTCACCCACGCTTTCACCCGTGAATTAGTATAAAGCCCAAATTTGACACTCATCTATCTCATCTGGATTACTCCATCCAACGGCATTCCATTGTTGTCATAATCTATAGTGGGTTTAACTAGGATGGGTGTTTTTTTGTAAAGAAAAAAAAGCTACCCCTAAGTTTTCTAGCGCTCCTGGATATATATGTCATAATTTTCAACAGAGAAGTTTGAGATGCAGAAAAGATTCACTCTAGCAGCCATGTGGGCTCACTCTGTTTCTTTTGAACGCCACAAGCGGTCGTCATTTTGTCCCAACGACTAACCTGACTCAGAAATTCAGTCTCTATGGTTCGAGTTGGGCCTTCTGTTATTAGCCGATCTACAGTCTGATGCATCCCAACTCATTCAATCTGAATTTGTTTAAAATCAACAGCTCCGGTTAGTCGATGTTGCACCCAAAATGTATCTAAGAATATTGATATTGTGTTCATGATTTTGTAGGGAGGAAGATTGTGGCCGGGAGTGCCTTTGGAGGATTGAAAGAGACCCAAGAGATGATCGATTTTGCAGCGAAGCACAACATCACAGCAGATATTGAGGTTATTCCCATCGACTATATAAGCACTGCCATGGAACGACTTGTTAAAGCTGATGTCCGGTACAGATTTGTCATCGACATTGGTAACACTTTGAAAGCTCCATGTAACGGAAATGTGTAATGCAATAAGAGGATTCCCCAAACAGAGGAAAGTTCTTTTGCTTTACTATGGAGTTTGTCGTTTCGTTATTTGGTGCTATATATTTTCCTTACATAAAGATGGAGAGTGTTTTTATTTCCTATTGGAGGGGAGTTGGGTAGAAATGCAAGATTCCTCGCTTACGTGGAAATAGAAATCCCCAGAGCACACATAATGTTATTAGTGAAATTGAATTTTTTTTTGTCGGTGAATTTGAGACTTGGAAATTAGAATGTTGGCTTAAGATAAACTAGTTTGTTCAGTTGAGCTTGAAAAAAAATGTTCAGGGTTAATTGATAAGTGATGCAATAGTCTGTAGGCCTTCAACAATCAGACCATATAGACCTTGAAAAGGTCATAAAGAAGCTTATAGTTTTTTTTTTTAGTTTACAAACTAGAAAACATGTTGGACCATGGAATTTCATATTGCAATTGCAGATCCAACTACACCCCATGACAACCTTATGTGTGGTAATTTACTTTTAAAATAAAGTGGAGTGAAGTAAAATAAAAAGAATGAATAAAATATAAGTGAGTTATGATAATAATTTGTTTTTAGTTGTTTGTAATGGAATATTTTTGACTTTTTGTATAGAAAATGAAGTTTTTTTTGTCTTTTAGTCTTTTTGACTTTTTTTGGAAAAGATGGAGGGAATATTTTGAAAAAGTGCTTTTGATGGAATGTTTAACTTGACTTCACTTCACTTGACTTTATTAGTAAAATTACCAAATGGGGCCCTAAAGCATTATCAAAAAGCAAAACATTGGATGTTGAAGCATCTTATGTGGATAACTCAAATAAGGAAGATGAGCACTGAGTGCCAGATCTCCAAGCCAGAGTACAGCTGCCCATTGCTTCCATTTTGGGGCTGATTTTGAATAATTGAATACTACTTTAGGGTCTTATTTCATCTTTCTATGACATTCCTTTTTGTGAGAGAAGATCCAACTTGTGCGCATGATGTACCTTCAAATACTTGTGGTTTGGTAATGAATTTGGAATTTCCATATACAATATGACAAACTACAATATAGAGGCAGACTAATGCTAAAGTGGAAGTAATGGATTCTGATGAGAAGAGACTCAGAAACAACTCCTACTGTCATCTTCTCGCGATATATTATGGTCTTCATCTAACCGTCCAAACCTATGGACAGACGTGATGCAAAATTGTCCAGTGATTATACAGAGGATACGGTTTGGGCAGTATAGAGTGCTAGAAAGCATATATGATTTGATACACTTTTTAAGTTATTTAGGCAAGAGTAGAGTTTATGAAACAATTGCAATTCATTGCCGTTTGAGTTTCATAATTATTATAGATATTGTCTTCAGTATTACACGCGAAAAAAAAAGAAAGATGTGTTCTCTCTTATGGTACAGCTAGGCCAGTCTTTCCCCTTCCTATCTTGACTATTGCAGGTAATACTAGAAACTAGAAAATAGCACAATTAGGTTACTTCGAGGGAACCCAAATCCTCCGGTTTATACACACAGTGGTGATGGAATAAATCATGCATGCTTTGTTTATTCATTCTACTACATAAATACAAACTCATACAACGGTAACTTCCAAACTAGTAGGAAGACCATAACAAAGTTGAGAATCCCAAAATAATAGGAAAATCCTAACAAACTAGATAGACCTGACTTATTCTTAATGGAACCCATGTAAAATAACCCAAGAAATTCGTTTACATGGATGACTACTTCTACCCAACTTCTAAGAGACGTTGCATATGAATGAAACCACCCACTTGTTGTGAAGATAACAACTCCTCCCCCCTTAAATAACGCCCTTGTCCTCGAGGGTAAAATATGGGAACTGATTTTTGATAAAATCATAAGCTTCCCATGTTGCATCAACTGGTGAAAGCCCTTGCCAATGGACCAAAATCTCTTGCTTACGCTTTCGCAACCGGCGGTCTAGAACTGCTTGTGGAGTTGGAATCATCTCATCCCTGTCGTTTACTGACGGTAGCTGAGATTGAATGGTGACATCGGGCCCAACCTTCTGCTTGAGTAGAGAGACATGAAAGACTGGATGAATTCGAGCTTCTTTGGGCAATTCTAACTTATAGGCCACTGCTCCAATTCTTTGTAGAACTTTAAATTGGCCATAATACTTAGGAGAAAGTTTCGAATTTCTTCTCATGGATACAAACATTTGCCTGTATGGTTGCAGTTTCAGAAACACCCCTACTGAAAACTCCTTTTCTCTATGCTTAGAGTCATAAACACGTTTCATTCTACTTTGGGCTTTCTTGATGTTCTCCTTTAATTCTTTGATAACATGATCCCGATCCAGCAATTCTTGTTCAAGTGTAGCTACCTTAGCTTCCAAGTGCATAAGATAATAGTTTGATGGAACGCGTCCGTACACCACTTCAAATGGTGTCCTTCTAATTATGGAGTGCCAACTTGTGTTATAACAATACTCTGCCCAAGCTAGCCATTTGACCCAATTCTTGGGTTGAGAACTTGTTAAACAACGAAGATACATTTCAATTGTCCGGTTCACCACTTCACTTTGACCGTCCGTTTGGGGATGGTAAGCAGAGCTAAAATTAAAATTAGTGCCATTTAATCGAAATAGCTCTTGCCAAAACAAGCTTGAGAAGGCTGGATCTCTGTCACACACAATGGATTTAGGCATTCCATGCAATCAAAATATTTGATCAAAGAAAACTTGTGCAACTCCCATGGCCGTATATGTGTGAGATATGGCAGTAAAGTGAGCATATTTGGATAATCTATCTACTACAACAAAAATGGTAGTTTTTCCCTTTGAAGTTGGTAATCCATCTATAAAATCCATTGAGATATCTTCCCATAACTGATTGGGTACTGGTAATGGTTGTAGGAGGCCCGCGGGAGTGAGATGCTCTGCCTTGTGTCTTTGACAGACATCACAATTCTTTATATACTCCTTAATTTGCCGTCTCATGCCTTTCCAATAAAAGGTGGACCGGATGCGATGGAGAGATTTTACGAACCCTTCATGTGTGCTGTAATGGAATTGGGCAATTATATCGTCAACAAGTGAAGAGTTCTCAGCCAAATAAATTCTGTCTTTAAAGAACAAAAGTTCATTTTGAAGTTTCCAAGGGGCCACAGCTTCTCCATCTTTGACTAGTTGTACTAGTCGTTGGAGAGTTGGATTATTTTGAGTCTCTTCCTTAATTGCTTCGACCCAGTTTGGTAGTGGCTGAGAAAAAGCCAAAAGCTCTGCTTGATTCTTTCTCAGTTCGCCTCGTCTTGAGAGTGCATCAGCTACAATATTCTCTTTACCTCTCTTGTATTTGATGATAAAATCAAACCCCATTAACTTGTAAAGCCATCTTTGATGTGCAACAGTTGTAATTTTCTGGTCCCGTAGATGCTTGAGGCTCTGTTGATCTGTATGCACTACAAATTGTCTTCCCAAGAGGTAACGCCACTTCTAGACCGCAAGAACAAGAGCTAATATTTCTTTCTCATATGTAGATAGCAGAAGATGCCTTCCTTGTAGTGCATGACTGAAAAATGCTATTGGCCTTTCTTGCAACAAAACTCCTCCCACACCAGACCCGGAGGCATCGCATTCCACTATAAAAGTTTTCGAAAAATCAGGGAGGGCCAACACTGGTGCGCGTGTCATAACTTCCTTGAGTCGTTCAAAAGCTTCTTCCGCATGGGGGTCCCACGCGAAAGAGTCTTTCTTGAGCAATTTTGTGAGGGGGCCAGCTATTTTACCATAATCTTTGATAAATTTTCGGTAATAGCCGGTCAACCCAAGGAAGCCACATAAGGCGTTTTAGGCTTTGGCTATTCCACCATTGTTGCTATCTTATCCGGATCCACGGCCACCCCTACATTAGAAATGACATGTCCTAGGTACTTAACCTCCCTTTGGCCAAATTGACATTTTGGTAATTTGACAAATAATTGGTGAGACTTCAGTATAGAAAAAGTAATCTCCAGATGTCTTACATGTTCAGCCCATGTTTTGCTATAAATTAAGATATCATCAAAAAAGACAAGGATAAACTTCCTCAAATAATTTTTAAATACCTCATTCATGAGGGCTTGAAACGTCAATGGTGCATTCGTGAGACCAAATGGCATTACCAGAAATTCGTAATGGCCTTGATGTGTGCGAAAAGTTGTCTTCTCCTATGTCGTCTGGATGCACCCGAACTTGATGATACCCCGATCGTAAATCTAGCTTCGAAAAAATGCGAGCACCGTGCAACTCATCCAAGAGCTCATCAATCACAGGAATAGGGAATTTATCTTTGATTGTGATTTTATTCAAGGCCCTATAATCAATACACATTCTCCATGAGCCAACATGTTTTTTAACCAAGAGAACCAAAGAGGAATAAGGGCTATTGCTTGCACGGATTACCCCAGATGATAACATCTCAGCCACCAATTTTTCAATCTCAGATTTTTGAAAGTAAGGATATCTATAAGGCCTAACACAAACCGGTCCTTGGCCTGGCAGCAGTGGAATCTTATGATCCTGCATACATTTTGGTGGAAGTCCGTTAGGTTCAGCTAACACTTCCTTATATTTCTCTAGTAGTTGTTGTACTTGCACAGGGACGAAGGAGTAGGTTGTTTGCACCTGTGGGGATCCCAAGGAAAACAATTGCAATAAAACTCCTCCCTTTCCCTTCCTTGCCACATGCTCCATTTGTTGCCCACTAATGACTTTATCTTCTGGTATGGATAAGCCATGTAATGTCACCTCCTTATCATTGATGTGGAATTTCATCTACAATTTTGAAAAATCCCACACAATGAGTCCCAGTGTACATAGCCACTGAGTCCCTAGGACCACATCATAGCCGTCAAGTGGTAATAAGTAAAAGTCAACATAGATAGGGACTCCTTGCACATTAAGCTGGACATTTGTGCATTTACCTGGGCTCACCAATTTATCTCCAGATGCCACCACTACCTCAAATCTGGCACCTAACAGTGGTCTCAATCCCACCTTCTTGGCTTGCTTCTCACTCACAAAATTGTGAGTACTGCCGGAATCAACAAGAATAGAAACAGCTACATGTCCAAGACAGCCCTTGACACGCATATTTTCGGGGCGCGGGTCCCACTAATGGCATGAAGGGATATTTCAAGTGTCTCAGTAAATTGATCATTGGCCTCATCCTCCTCCTCCATTACAAGGTCGCCATCACCCTCCGCCAAACATGCTTCAATGACAAATAATTTCTTGCAACGATGCCCAGGGCTAAACTTCTCATTACAGTTGTAAAAAAGCCCTTTATTTCTCCGCTCTTGCAGCTCCGCCGGTGACATTTTCCGTACTGGAATTGTTAGTTGGCTGGAAGTTGTTGCCTTGTTAGGTTGGACTGGTGGTTTCTCTTCGCTGAGATAGGTTCTGGGCTTCATATAAGCGAGCCAACCCGATTGTTGCTGATAGTGTGGTGGGGTCTACCAGCTTGCACATCAGCTCTAATATTATCTCGCAACCCGCCTGTCGAGCTTGTGCAAGATGCCCAACCTTTGCAAGTAATCTTTCAAACTAAGTCCGATAGTCCCATACCGACCCAGTTTGTTGCAGCTTGGTGAGTTCTCCGAAGAAATCATAGAACTGATTTGGACCATAACAAGAGAGAAGCCCATCTTCAAATTCATCTCATGTAATGACGGTCATCTCCTGTTTCAGTAATTGGTACCACAATTGAGCATCACCCTCAAGATGAAAGGATGCTAGCGATACACGCTCAACTTCATGAAATTGAAAGAACTGTTCAGCCCTGCATATCCAGCTGGTTGGATCTTCTCCACCATTAAAACGTGGGAAATCCAACTTCACGAGCTTATGCGTATATGAAGGGTGTTGGTGAGCGCCATTGCCGTTATTCCGCCCTCTAGTAGCTCGGAAGGAACCTTGTGAAGTTTCTCCAATCTCTCTAGCAGATTGCACTGCTAACTGATCCACCCGCCCAGTGAGTTGTTCAAACAATTCAGCCATCCGATTCATGAGGTCATGCTGCCCAGTAGAGAGGGATGCAATAGCTTGCTTTAATTGCTCCACTCGCTGGTCCATGCCTAAGCTCTGATACCACTTTGGTACGGCTAGTCCAGTCTTTCCCCTTCCTATCTTGATTATTGCAGGTAATACTAGAAAATAGCACAATTATGTTAGAAAAAGGCTAGAAAACACAACCAACACCTTTTTCCCCCTTGAGTGAACCTGTGAGGAACAATTGAACACACAATGGAAGAATATGCAAATCACAAATAAAAGTGACACCAATCAGCCACAAACAATCCAAGACAATTTTTACGTGGAAAACTCCCTCAAAGAGAAGGATAAAAACCACGGGACCTTTCTCGGAGTCCACCCAAATCTTCACTATAAAGTTTAGGTACAAAACCTAACACCAACAAGGTATAAAACCTCTTCAACTCCAACAACAATGGAATCCACAAAATATAAGTGAAGATAAAGTACAATGACTAAACTACAAGAGAGAAAATGGTGAAGATCTCACCCAAAACGTCCTCTGAAATGGACACAGAAATCTGATGTAGAGTGCTCCAAATCACAGATCAACCGTTCAGAATGTAGATCAAAGAGTCAGGAAACCTGCTGACAAAAAATCAGCCAATCGGACCACGGATCGACCTCCGATCGTCGGTCTGAAAAATACTGCACAGAGCCTCCTTTTCAGACGAATTTCTGCAACTCTCTCTGCTTTTAGTTGTGTACTATTCCATCAAAAAGTAGGGCTACAAAAGGAAGATATGCTGAGATTTTGAAGGACCAAATTGCCCTTCTAGTAGCATATAAACCCCAAAAATAAGCCCTTATTGGGCTGGACTTAGGCCAACAAATCTCCCCCTCCAGCCCAATGAGGGAGATTCCAACATTAACTCTCAAGTGGAATCCATGCCGGCCTGATGCGACAAAACTCAACTTCTCTCTCGAAGTGCCTTTTGTCATCATATCTGAACCATTGTCTTCGGTGTGTATTTTCTCGAGCTCCAACTCTTTGGCCTCTAATGTGTCTCGTATCCAATGATACCTCACATCGATGTGTTTCGATCTCGCATGAAAAGTGGAGTTCTTTGCAAGGTGTATAGCACTTTGGCTATCACAAAATAACACATACTTTTCTTGAGTGAGACCAAGTTCCTTCGTAAACCCTTTCATCCAAAGCAACTCCTTGCATGCTTCCGTTGCTGCAATGAATTCAGCCTTTGTTGTAGATAGGGCAACACATTTCTGCAATCTTGACTGCCAAGCCACAGCTCCCCCTACAAAATTAATCATATAACCTGAAGTAGACTTCCTCGTATCAACATCCCCTGCCATGTCTGAATCAGTATACCCGACAACAATTGGCTTCTCACTTCCAAATGAGAGTTTTACACTAGAAGTGCCTCGGAGATATCTTAAGATCCACTTCACTGCATTCCAATGCTCTCTACCTGGATTTGAAGTAAACCGACTAACTACTCCAACAGCATGAGCTATGTCTGGCCTTGTGCAAACCATTGCATACATCAAACTACCCACGGCTGATGCATAAGGAACTCTTTTCATGTCTTCCTTCTCTTTCTTACTTGATGGACATTGTTTCTTGCTAAGCTTAAGTGTGTAGCAAGAGGGGTGCTCACCACTTTAGCTTTATCCATATTGAACCTTTGAAGCACTTTTTCTATGTACTTCTCTTGAGAAACCATAACCTCTTGGCCTTTCTGTCACGACTGATCTTCATACCAAGGATTTGCTTAGCCGGCCCAGTCTTTCATTGAAAATGACTTGCTCAAATCTTGCTTAACTTTTCAATCCTCGAAGCATTCTGACCAACTAATAAGCATGTCATCCACATAAAGCAGTAAATGATAAAGTCATCTTCGAGAACTTCTTCATAAAAACACAATGATCATGAGTGGTCTTCTTATAGGCTTGCTCCCCCATAAAAGACTCAAACTTTTTATACCATTGTCTAGGTGCTTGCTTCAAACCATATAGGCTTTTCTTTAACTTACAAACATAGTTCTCTTTACCTTCCACTTTGAAACCCTCTGGCTGCTCCATGTATATATCTTCCTCCAAATCACCATGAAGGAAAGCAGTCTTCACATCCATTTGCTCAACCTCAAGATCAAGACTAGCTGCCAACCCAAAACAACTCGGATTGAAGATATTTTCACAACGGGTGAGAAGATCTCATCATAGTCAATTCCCTTTTTCTGACTAAAACCCTTAACGACCAGTCTAGCTTTATATCGAGGAAGTGAAGTATTCTCATCATGCTTCAATCTGTAAACCCATCGATTCTTCAAAGCTCTCTTACCCTTAGGCAATGTCACTAACTCAAAGTGTGATTGTCATGCAATGACTTTAGCTCATCTTCCATTGCATCAACCCATTGATTCTTGTTCACATCCTCCATTGCTTCTTCAAACCTTTCAGGCTCACCTGCATCAGTCAGTAGCACATACTCATTAGGAGAGTATCTAGTGGATGGATGGTGGTCTCTAATAGACCTTCTTAAAGTGGTAGCTGGTGGAACAGTAGGTGCATGTTGTTGAACATCAACAGCATCACTAGCATCTATACCCTGCTGGTCATTCTGAGTTTGATCTTGCATCTGATCATGAACATCATACTGAGTACCGTCATCAATTTGATCATGCAACTGTCTCTGTAACTCTGTTGATGGACTGAGTCAATCTCAATCTGTATATCAGAATCTTGAGAAATTGTCTTCTCTGCCTTCTCAATATCCATTATGGTCTGATTCTCAATAAATACTACATCTCGACTTCTTACAATTTTCTTCTCGATTGGATCATAAAGTCTGTAGCCGAACTCATCAGAACCATAGCCAAGAAAGATGCATTCTCGCGTCTTGGCATCCAACTTGGACCTCTCATCCCTTGGAACATGAACAAAAGCTTTGCAACCAAATACTCTCAAATGGTCATAGGAGACATCCTTGCCAAACCAACCTCTGTCTGGCACATCACCTTCCAAAGCAACAATGGGAGATAAATTAATAACATGTGCCACTGTATTCAAAAGCCTCACCCCAAAAAGATTTTGGTAATCTGGCATCTGAAATTAGGCACCTTACTCTCTCAACTAATGTTCTGTTCATTCTTTCTGCCACACCATTCAACTGAGGTGTTTTAGGAGGTGCTTTTGATGTCGAATACCCTGTTGTCTACAGTATTCATCAAATGGTCCGATGTATTCACCACCGTTATCTGATCGGATGCATTTCAACTTCTTTCCCGTCTGTCTCTCTACTGAAGCTTGAAACTGCTTGAATACGTCTAACACTTGGTCCTTCGTCTTCAAGACATAAACCCAAAGTTTTCTTGAATGGTCATCAATGAAGGTCACAAAATAAGCTGCACCACCAAGTGTTAGAGGTTTTATTGGACCGCAAACATCTGAATGTACCAATTCCAATAAGTCTGATTTTTTAGAAGGAGGGCGACTTTTGAATGAAACTCTTCTCTGTTTTCCTGCCAAACAATGCACACACTTCTCAAGCTTTGCACTCTTCACTCCGGAGAGTAAATTCTTCTTAGCTAATAAGCTCATACCTTTCTCACTCATGTGACTAAGTCGCTTGTGCCATAACTCAGCTGAATTCTCATCTTCCACGGCATTACAAACACCCTTGAAAATCTTGGCCTGCATTAAATACAAAGAAGATTCCTTCTTTCCTCTAGCCACAACTAATGAGCCTTTGGTGAGTTTCCACTGTCCATTATCAAAGGTATTGCAAAACCCTTCATCATCTAGCTTCCCAGTCGAAATCAAATTCAGACGAATATCCGGTACATGTCTGACATCTCTGAGAACAAGTTTTTGTTCCATTGCTAACCTCTAAGCACACATCTCCCACACCTACAACTTCGGCCAAGCCATCATTGCCCATCTTCAAAGTGCCAAAGTTTCCCGGCTTGTAGGAAGTAAAGAACTTCTTGTTTGAGGTGATATGAAGCGAAGCTCCACTATCAATAACCCAACTTGTCTCATTACAAGCAAAATTCACATTATTATCATAACAAACAATGACAAGTTCTTCAGTGATAGCAGCAACCCGATCATCTTGATTATGATCCTTCTTTTCATTGTTGTCACTACCATTTTTCTTCTCTCTTTTCAGCTTGAAGCAATTTTTCTTAATATGACCCATCTTGCCACAATGGTGGCACTCAACATTCTTTTGCCATGACCTTGACTTGCTTCTGTTCTTGTTTTTACCTTTTGGACCTCTACTCTGACTTCTCCCCCTACTCTCGGTAATTAAAGCTTCAAAATGGGACATAGAACCTTGAGATTTTCTTCTCATCTCCTCATTCAAACACACCACTCTTGGCAAATTCCATGGTGACAATACCATCAGGAGCAGAGTTACTTAATGACATACGAAATGTCTCCCAAGAATCCGGTAGAGTACCAAGCAACCAAAGTCCTTGTAACTCATCTTCAAATTTAACATTCATGGCTGAAAGTTGATCTATCACTCCTTGAAACTCATTCAAATGATCAGACATAGATTGACCATCTTTATATTTCAAGCTCATAAATTGTTTTATCAAATACATTTTGTTGTTGCCGGTTTTCCTTGCATACAACGACTCAAGCTTATTCCATAGAGTCCTGGCATGTGATTCTTTACTAATGTGATTCAAAACATTATCATCCCACAAATTGTCGAATGAAACCCACACACCACTTTATGCTCAGAGCCCAATCGGCATCGGTCATGTTAGCGGTTTGTTATGTTCCATCCCAACACCGGTAGATGCCAACGCTTCACATACAGAAGGTCTTCCATCTTAACCCTTCCAAACATGATAATTCCTTCCATGAAACTAATCATTCTGTTCAAATTTCAGTGTCCTATTGTTCACACAGAACTTTATCAAACACCTTGAAGGCAAACCTGGCCTTGATACCACTTTGTTTGTTTATCAAAAAACAAACAAAAAAAAACAAAAACAAAAAAAAAAAAAAACCAAAACAAACAAAAAACAAAAAAAAATAAAAAAACAAATAAAACAAAAAAAAAAAAAAAAAACTTTGTTAGAAAAAGGCTAAGAAAACACAACCAACACCCTTTCCCCCTTGAGTGACCTTTGAGGACAATATTTGACACACAATTGGAAAGATATGCAAATCACAAATAAAAGTGACACCAATCAGCCACAAACAATCCAAGACAATTTTTACGTGGAAAACTCCCTCAAAGAGAAGGATAAAAACCACGGGACCTTTCTCAGAGTCCACCCAAATCTTCACTATAAAGTTTAGGTACAAAACCTAACACCAACAAGGTATAAAACCTCTTCAACTCCAACAACAATGGAATCCACAAAATATAAGTGAAGATAAAGTACAATGACTAAACTACAAGAGAGAAAATGGTGAAGATCTCACCCAAAACGTCCTCTGAAATGGACACAGAAATCTGATGTAGAGTGCTCCAAATCACAAATCAACCGTTCAGAATGTAGATCAAAGAGTCAGGAACCTGCTGACAAAAAATCAGCCCAATCGGACCACGGATCGACCTCCGATCGTCGGTCTGAAAAATACTGCACAGAGCCTCCTTTTCAGACGAATTTCTGCAACTCTCTCTGCTTTTAGTTGTGTACTATTCCATCAAAAAGTAGGGCTACAAAAGGAAGATATGCTGAGATTTTGAAGGACCAAATTGCCCTTCTAGTAGCATATAAACCCCAAAAATAAGCCCTTATTGGGCTGGACTTAGGCCCAACAAATTAGGTTACTTTGAGGGAACCCAAATCCTCCGGTTTATACACACAGTGGTGATGGAATAAATCATGCATGCTTTGTTTATTCATTCTACTACATAAATACAAACTCATACAACGGTAACTTCCAAACTAGTAGGAAGACCATAACAAAGATGAGAATCCCAAAATAATAGGAAAATCCTAACAAACTAGATAGACCTGACTTATTCTTAATGGAACCCATGTAAAACAACCCAAGAAATTCGTTTACATGGATGACTACTTCTACCCAACTTCTAAGAGAAGTTGCATATGAATGAAACCACCCACTTGTTGTGAAGGTAACATCTTATGTGGAATTGCATGTCTCATGGGGACACCAAAAGAGACACTATAGAGCTCTTGGGTGAGACAGGTAGACGTGGGGTGAAGTAAAGAGAGGTAAAAAAGCCCTCCAGAAGTCAACCACAACAAATATTGTATAGAGAAACACGCATACACAAACAACCCCTAAAAGAGGGAGAAATAATAAATATGCGAGCCCTGTATATTTGATGAACCCCAATCAAAATTATGGAAATCCTTCAGTTCAAAATCAACAGTAAAATTCACTGTCGACTTCCCTATCCTACATTTTAGATAAATCTTGCAAAGAGGAAGGGCATGAATCCAAACCCGACTATTCATTCTAAAAAAAAAAAAAAACACACACACACAGAGCTAGAGGTGACCCCTGCATGAGCGCCATCCAAATGAACCCGATCCTTACCAACCAGTCTGATCCAAATTCAAAAATTAGACTGGTTGGAGCATCTTAATTATCTTGGTATAATTAAGATGCAGATTCAGACCCAAAAGATCATGGTCTGAATTTAAATAGCCGAACTCAATCCCTTAACAGCACCAACACACAGCCCAAAGGGTTGGGAACCCTCCATAGCAAAATAATAATAATAATAACAGCTCCAACATATCTCCTTACCTTCAGGAAGATTTTTCTCTTTGTAGCAGGATTGATCCTTTGTTGGGATAAAAGAAATAATAAAGGAAAATAAAAATTCAAAGGTCTTGATAGTTTTATGTAGCAAGCAACACTGGAACTCATCATCAAAAACAAAGAAAGAAGGAAAGCAACGAGATCAAATGGGGCACAAACCTTAAAAATCACAGAGCAGAAGTTTTTGACCACTTATTGGACCTACAATCGCATGCAAAAAACTTCCACCCTTTTTAACTATAACAGGAGTTCAAATTCTTCCTAATATAGCCATGTTTAAACATCAAAAATTCACCATAGGAATTCCAATCACTAGAATCAATTTGATTTACTGAAGTCACGGGGCTACAGGTGATGCTCCGGGTAAACTTAATCAACGCGATAGTCACTATACATACGAGTTATTTCGAAGGAGTCTTCTTTGAGGCATCTGATCATCATGTCCTTCAACTTATCCCTATTTCTTGCTTCTGGAACTGTTACCTGTGGACATTGCAGATAAATACTCAGCTGTTTAACTCTGAATGATTCCATCACATTAATTGAAATAGACCATCAAAAGCGTAACAAATCATCTCAATAATCTGAACTATTGAACCAATGCCCCCCAATAGTACAAACCGCCGATAACCAACAATAACATCAATTGAATAGGTTTTTTATGCGTTTGTTAGCTAGCCCACCTGGATTCATGCAAATCGAGTGGAATAAAATAAAACGTCTCAATGTATTAGGATTGGACCCAAGAAAAAATCCAACCAAACTTAAACATAAAGCATGATTCAACTGTCAAGGGCCTTGAAACTTGATGGTCTCTTAAATCTTAACCATGAATGACAGCCTACACAATATAGAGCAGGTCCCTCATGCATCTCTATCCTCATGGGAACCCACCCTTATTTTACAATGATTTGACCATTATCAGCGGCCAGTTAAATTACTCGAATAAATGCACACTAAAAACCAATATGTTTTAAACACTAAAACTGTAGGGTTAGAATCATCTGAATGAATTGATATGTGGTGCAAAAGGAAAAGGGGGGAAAAAGATGATACTTGGCCAATCCACATTCCACATCATAACCATTTCTCCCCTCTCAGCTCTAAGGAAGCATCTAGGTGAGCCATACTAAATGAGGTGCAACCAGACTGATTTTGGCAAAACCGGGCTATTTAAGTGCACAACATAGAAAATTCTGTGCCCATCCCTGTAAATCCATAACCGATATTTGAAATCCAAAATGCAGAAAATAATTATGAATTTATGACCCCTTCTATTAACTTTTAATTGAAATTTCACCACAATAGGAGCTCGCCAGATTGATAATATCGAAAACATGTGATTACACTATAGCTTTTTTTTTTAATTTAATTTTAATATTGTGCCTTATGAAGTTATTCACGATCAGGTGACCAACACAATATCAACAATAGAACAAGAGAAATTGATAGAAGAACTCACCGATACTTTTGCTCTGGTAATTGACTTTTTACTTCCATCAAGAACATAGGTCTCTTCAAAATCTAGAAAAAGCTCGGGATCATTTACCCTCCTATTTTCGCAGTGCTTTATCAAGAAAACCTGATGCAGCAAGGTAAAAAAAAAAAGGTAACAAAGTCCATTAAAAAGGTTAAATAAATCATGATTTTTCAAAGATTGAAATAAGTAACTGGGTCCACACTATTATCAATGAATGTAGTCCGTTGTAATAACTGAATACACAATATTGGCAATGGATGTGGTCAGCTGTAATAACTGAAGGCTTGTACAGATATATTGTATATTAATATCAAAATCTAACCATAAGAATCAAGGAAATTTTTTAGCTTTCAATTTTAAATCAGAATAGATGTTCTAAAAAATGTTACATAGTTTAATGAAGTCCCTTTCCAGCTAAAAAAAAGAAAGTTACACAGTTAGCAACTTGTGAACCATAAAGAATCCGTCACCATTTTCACAGTTAGCAAAATGTAAGAAGATAATCGCGTATGCATGTCATATGTCCATTGTTAAAGACTGATCAAGAGATATTTAATGTTGCACTACCGCATAACACAAGCCCTATGGTCAGTTATTCACCTTTGGTTCGATCGTAGGTGTGCCTTTCTTGCCTTCTTTGGTTGTTTGAGGCTTGAAGAATAACAGTGGGTGACACAAATGAAAGAATCATGTTGAAGGTCTCCAAAGCTATGATATGGGTAAATCCGAAAAGAAAGGAACTAAGCAGCTTGAACCTTGAGGAATCTTCCCATAGCATATTGGTTCTCAATTCTTACTCATTTTAAAGACGTTTCAGCAGCTACTATTGCAAGGAGCTATCAAGAGGTGGCATTCTCTTATTGCAACCAATGCGGCCTCCCCCTCCATCAGGTTTGTTCTAGCTCAATTTTGATGTAGCTCTGATTGTATATTACTTCGTCAATGAGGCGAAACATTCCTGAAGCTTACCGCATAAAATTTTTCCTTTTTTTTTTGGAATGGTCTTCCCACCTAAATCTTCATCAGCTATTAGTGGAAGGTGATTCCTTTTGTGCTATTCAATGACGCAATGGCTCTCATAAGCCTCCTAATTAGGGCTTAGCTAATATGGCAAAAGAGGTGGTTGGCATAGCAAGGCAACTTGATACATCTTTCATCCATGTCAAGCTAACTCATTAGCAAGTAAACTGGCATAAGTTGGTGTTAGATGCTCTAGTTTGGTGATGGCTCAATTCAGTTCTTCCTTGTCCTGAGTTTTACTAGAGGCTCCCCATACTAGGTGTTTCTCATTTTGTTTTTAGTTGTGGACTTTTCGATAGTATTTATCTCTAATGATGTTTGGCTACTTTGAAAGAAAAAAAAATTCTTACTTACCACTTGGAAAAACCAAAAAGAAAGAAAGAAATGGCCCAAGCCATGTTCTTCTTGTATTCTTTTTTTCATTATAATAGAATCATTCTTATCATAAATATATAAAAGGAAAAAAAAATATTTTTTTTTTGAAAAACAAATTATATTTATAATGTAAAAGTTCTAAATAATAACTTGGACATTATCATTCAGCTTATCAAGTCATAAAAGATGACCTTATTTTATAAGGAAAAATTCAAGAATTACAAATGGTAGATTGCAGTTAGCCAAGAACACCAAAATAAATAAATAATACGCATACCTTTCTAGTCTGATCGTCAATTTTAAATTCTGGATATTTGCGTCTGGCATGTTCATTATTGATGCATCTATAGAATACTTTTATGGAACATCGAGTGTGCTGAAATTAAAAACAAAAATAGGAGGGAATTAACTCAATAGCAAGTCAGTATTGCCACATTCAAAAAGTTGACAGTTCCCAAACACTCATCAATACCTTCCCCTTCATCTTTTTTTTTTTTTTTTTTTTTCTAGTAGTAGAACGATCTTAATCGTTACACAAGGAATAGAAAAGGGGAAAAGGCAAAATTTACCTCCTCCGGCATCGGAGATAAGACCTTAGGAATCCAATAAACATTAGATTCTGGTGGTTTGACATACACCTGCACATGAAAATATCAAAAGTAGAGTAAGCACCAATTATCATTAATCCAATCCAATCCAATCTAAACCCTTATATTATTCTCCCATATTAATCTCAAATCAGCAAGAAACAAGTAAATCTACCTCCCGGAAATCATAGATATCGTTATCAAGATCTTCCTGCGGCATTCTAATGAAGAAATCGCATTAAAGAAGGGCTATCTTATGGAACTCATACCCATCAATCAAAATATCATATTCAGTCATCTCTAATTCTAGTGTCAGAATGGTCGTAACGCACAACGCATGGGCTTGTGGTACAAATAAGGATCAAAAGTGTAAAATCCAACATCGCTCACGTGAGTGTACAAAGACAGGGCTATGTGTGTGGGTTCTCCTAATCTAGTTTAATGCATTTTGAGTTAACCTAGGGCCTCTGACTCAAAAACAAAGCCGTGCAGGATTAAGCTAAGGCCTAGGGCCTCTGACTCCAAAACAAAGCCATGGGTTTAAGTTAGGGCCTCTAGCCCAAAGTGGGACAATATTATGAGAGCCAAGGACAACTCAAATCCTACAACGTTATCAGGGTCCCAAGGATTCTTCTTTAGATTGCAATCTCTCAGAGAGTGAGAGTCCCTCAAAAACCCATACCAAATGCTTTCCCTCTCTCCAAACGGCTGTACAACACATTATTATTCTCTAAAAAAAGAAAAAATGCACCCATTCATGAATATCTTTAAAGAACATATTTCGGGAAATTCTAAAAAATGTCCCACTTTGAAAATGCTCATTTTTCCAACTTTTTTTTTTTTTTTTTTTTTTTTTTTTTTTTGTCATGGGCTCATATTGAGTCAATCTGAACTTTTCACACTCACTGCCCCATCCAATAGACTTCCATTGTCATCATGCATCTCAAATGACCCAATTAAGAGAGATGTTTTCTCCTAAAAAAATCCATGACAATCTATAGAGCAGCGTTCTCCCACCATCTTCCAGAAGTGATATTTTCTATCCTCCATCTTCTAAACGGGATGTTCATGAGTTCTTGAATATTGTTGCTATTAAAGGTACGTTGATCTAATGTATTTGGAGTTTGGTTCGATCTAACGTATTGATTTTCTTGATAAGTTGTCGCCCCACTCTTGCTTGTAGCCCTTTAGCAACAATATTCATCAGCGAGGCATCTATAATATACTTTTTTGGAACATCAATTGTACTGAAATTTAAAAAAAAAAAAAAAAGAGGGAATTAACTCAATAGCAAGTCAGTATTGCCACATTCAAAAAGTTGACAGTTCCCAGACACTCAGCAATACCTTCCCCTTCATCTTTTTTTTTTTTTTTTTCTAGTAGTAGAAAGATCTTAATCGTTACACTAGGAATAAAAAAGGGCAGAGGGCAAAATCTACCTCCTCCGGCATCAGAGATATGTGCTTAGGAATAGGAATCCAATCATCATCGGATTCTGGTGGTTTGACATACACCTGCACATGAAAATATAAAAAATGGTTTGACATTTCCCTTTCTTTTATGTTGTTTATTATCTCTTCCTCTTTGTTCTCCTTTTTTGTAACCTTCTTTTAATTAATTAAGAAGTTTCAGCTATCGGTAAAAAATATATATATATATATATAAATATATTACACCTGCACATGAAAATATCAAAAGTAGTGTAAACACCAATTATCGTTAATCCAATCCAATCTAAACCCTTATATTGATCTCAAATCAGCAAGAAACAAGTAAATCTACCTCCCGGAAATCGTAGAGATCGTTATCAAGATCACCCTGCGGCTTTCTAATGAAGAAATCGCATTCAGGAAAGGATATCTTATGGAACTTATCCCCATCAATCAAAATATCATTATCTGCCATCTCTAGTTCTTTGTAGCTGACTATAGTGTCAGAATCGTCGGACCACACGGGCTTGTGTTTACGGGATTCAAATCCTATCTCGTTAGGAGGGTCCCAGGGGTGCCAGGGATTCATAAGGTCATCGTAGGGAACGCAGGGGACGTCCCAGGGATTCTTCTTCCTCTCTTCGTGTCTTTCAACAGGGTTTTCGTTGGGATCGAAGGGGTCCCAGGGATACCTCTTCTCTTCGTGTCTTTCAACGAGGTCTTCGTAGGGGTCGTAGGGGTCGTAAGGGGTCGGAGGGGTCCCTCTTCTTCCTGCCGTTTCTGTCGTAGTGCCTGTCGTAGGGCCAACCCCCGAGAGGGTCATCGTAGGGGTCCCTGGGACTCTCCTTGTTGCTGATGTTGATGTTGTTTCTGGTGGTGCTGCTGCAGATTAGGGTATCGTGGGTATGGTCGGGTAGAGGAGGAAGGTTGGATAGTGAGGGTGGTTGTGGAACATGATGGCACGTAAAGAAGGATAGTTTGGGAGGAAGGGATGGTAGAAGAAGGAGACTACTCTGCATCTCTTCTCTTGGTGTGATTCTAGAGGAGACTAGTTTCTAAAGTGAAAGAAGAGCCAAGCAGTTGGTGATTTATATACATATTATTATGGGACTGGGATGGAAAGAGACGTATTGGGATGGGCAAGATATTTCAAGGGCGCCATGTGTGGATGATTTGAATGAATGATGATAAAGTCAAGCCCTTTTTTTTGGCTTTTTTGGCCAATAAGAAGGATTCATGATGAAAAAAGCTACATGTCCCGAGTTTTCCCCGGGGGCCGTTGGATCCCAGGCTGCCCCGGTCCATGTCCCGGGACAAAACCCGGGACATGTAGCACCGCTCATTCATGATACCTCATTAACAATTTTACAAGGCAACGAATTTAAGTCATGTGCTGATTTCTAGGAGGGAAATTTAAGAAAGGTAAATATACCTTCTTCTCTTACTTAAAAAGCAACAAATCTGATCTTTCCTTCTCTTTTAACCATACAACTTCAAATGACCTTACTACTTCCCTATTTTTTTATTTTTAAAACACTTAATTGAATAATTGTGATACACTCAATTTAAAATATTTAAAAAAAAATCATATGATTTATGTAGGATGAGTTTCATGGTGGGGCCATCATCAAATCTAAGACATGATAGGAGACCTATCTTTTATGGACCCTCACATATTATGAGAATATCAAGCTTTAATTTAAAGTCATGATTAATGGAAAGATGAGCACCAATTGGTATGATTAAATTGGGAATAATGACAATTTATGGGGATAACCTTTGGATTTGTACAAAGGTTGGTGTCAAATAAGAAATAATGCCTATGGGGTTAAATGAATGTGAAGTGCTTGGATTTATATATCCAAATGTGTGGCCCATTATATGCAAACTAATGCAAAGCACTCTCTAAAAAGGTGGATTTCCTACAGATTCTCTCAAAATAGTTAATAATCATTGGCTATTAAATAGGCTCAAAACACCCCTTTGAGATAAGGTGAGTTAGAAAAATATTCATTTTCCTATATCCCTCACCATCTTGCGCTTGGCAATCTTCCATTATAGATTATATATTGTGGGTGCACACGATTTTCACCTTGATTCATCCTAAATCCTAAAATCTTTCTTTCTAATATCCTAATCCTATAATCTCTCTCTAATCCTAATATAACGAGATTTTTTCAGCTACCTAAGAAAAGATATACCTTAGGTCATCTTAATTAATCTCAATTCCACTCGCAATTTAAAGAGAAGCTCGTGATTTTCTAGATGTTAAACAATGCCATTTAAGTTTCCAACCTGGGAAAGCTATCCTTCTTCTGGGATATGGCTTTTATTTCCAAAAAGGGATTTATTACTACTTTCCTCTTTTTGAACGCAAGTTTCCTAATAATCTTTTCAGGTTCAAATCCTTATCTTGATTTGAGAAGATCGTCCTACACCTCAGATCTCTAAATCTCTAAAAATCTCTAATAAGAATTTCTCATAGAGTGAGAGCCAGTCACTCTAAATCCCATAGCAAATGCTTTCCCTCTCTACAAGGCTGTACAAGACATTATTATTCTCAAAAAAAAAAAAAAACATGTAACCATTCATGAATATCTTTAAAGAACCTTCTTCTGGGAAATTCTAAAAGACGCCCCAATTTGAAAATGTTTCTTTTTCTGCCCCTCTTATTTTTTTGGGGCATTTGACGACATGTCCCTCAATATTTCATTTTATAGCCTTACATCCACAATCTTTTTCATAGTGTGGTAGGTCCTTTTTTCCAATTAGAAGACCTAAAATGTTCAAGTTACTCTTTATTTAAAAGTTCTTATTTATTTAATGATAAATCATATCCCATGATCAGTGGGAAATGTCATTAATAATGGTCAACTACCATTTAAAAAAATTAAAATTTGCATAGGATTCTCTGCAGTTGCAGAAGAAACTTGAATAAGAAAATTCGAATAGATCTCTGTGATCAAAGAGGGCCCACGCCGGATAGGATCGATTGAAGGAAGTAAAATAGCAGTTGTCCCGGAGAAGGTGGCCAGCACGCTTGCCTAAGAAGTTTAGAAAAACTTAGATAAATTTGACAAAAACTAGGATAAATTTCGTAAAAAGCCAAATAAATTTCACAAAAACTCATATAGATTTTTAAAAAACTAAGATAAGTTTCGCAAAAATGCAGATAAATTTCAAAAAAAAAAAAAAAAAAAAAAAAACTCAGATAAGCTTCACAATAACTCAAATAAATTTCATTAAAACTCAGATAAGTGGCAGTCTCCGGGCAAATACATCCCTATTTCTCCGGCAAGAGTGCGAAATCAAAATCTTCTTAGATATTCAATGCCTCTGCCCCGACTCCAATTTTCACTGCAACTTCCGATCGTCTTTTCCATAAACTCAGATGTGCGTATTCCTCGTTGGAGACTATGTGCTGTAACAGAGCCCCAAACCTACTCTTATTCTGGCCTTTGTAGCGGTAACCAAGAGACGACAGTCTGCTGTCTTCCTCTTTGCCGATGATGGAGCAACACCGGCTACGGCTGCAGTGATCGCATGTATTCAGTCCAGTGAAACCGAAAAACCAAGAATCTCCTGCACTTCAATCTTCTGCAAATAGAGAATGAGAGAAATGAAAAAGAACCTTACCCTAAAATTGAGGGAGAATGGAAGATTTGAAATTTTAATTTTTAAAATTTCAAAATTTATGCCTACATGGTTGAAAGGGCAAATTAGTAATGAAAATGTCTGATGTGGCATGTTAAGGGACCTCCGCCTGTATTAATCTCATGCGCAAGGGACTGTAGGCCTTAAACGATAGTA
This sequence comes from Camphora micrantha, assembly GCA_003546025.1. Lineage (NCBI taxonomy): Eukaryota > Viridiplantae > Streptophyta > Magnoliopsida > Laurales > Lauraceae > Camphora > Camphora micrantha. Next base: position 66,856,728 of record QPKB01000001.1, read on the forward strand.
ATGTGTACTAGAGACTTTACAACGTAATGCTCATGGATCTCTTGCTAATTTATCCTATTTTTTTTATTATTGGCCCGTGTTGAGTCAATTTAATCTTTTCAAGCACAATACTCCATTAATAGTAACAAGTCCAAGTTTGATACTCATCCAACTTTTCCTCACCGTTGGATTGAAATCATGATAAAATAATGCATCTAAACAATTAAATCTTAGAGCCATAAATCAAAAGATTAGGATGATGTTATGGACTTAAGATTTTGCATATAGGTAAGCCTCATATGGATCTTTATATCCAATAGACTTTCATAATTACCATGCATCTAAGAGGGCCCAATTAAGGAAGGTGTTTTCTCCTAAAAAAATCCATGGCACTCTGTAGCGCTCCCTACCATCTTCCAGAAGTGATATTTTCGGTCCTCCATCTTCTAAACGGGCTGTTCATGAGTTCTTGAATATTGTTGTGAGTCGCCCCACTCGATTTTTTATTCTTGGGACGATTTAGATAAGTGTGCAGTCATATATGGACCGACAAGTACCTTGATGACTCCTGAGTCCTGATCCCCTGAGGCTGCCACTTAGTGAAGAGATAATACTGGGTAGAGTTGATCTCAGAGTCATTTCCGACATACAACTTGACTCATGATCAAGGGCGTACCCACATGCATTTGAATGGGGCCGATCACACCCGTCACACGTGTCCGCAATCAGAACTTGTATGAAATCTTGGGGTCTGACATCAAAACCCACGTGAAAATTTTGGGTCCCCCTCTAAAATTCACATGACAATCTTGGATTTGTCCACAAAATCTAATTACTTGTCTGGGTGCGCCCCACTCATACGAAGATTCTGAGTCCTCCACTGCTCATGATGTAGTGATATGATGAGCAGAGACCTGTCACGTGTGATGTTTCAATAGTGTAGGTTAGACCTGTAAATTTGGCCAGGCAGCCCAAGCCCGGCATGGAAAAACCGTGGCTGGGCCATTGACTTGGTCAATGGGCTTGCAGTCTCCCACTGGGCCAGCGCCCCAAACCCGCAAGCGGAGCGGCCCGGCCCGGCAAGGGCACGACCCAGGCACAGCCCGGCCAGGCCCAACGGTCTGATTTTAAAGTATAATATATTTTTTAGAATAAATCATAGGTTTTTAAAGTTGTGATTTTTTATATTTTTTCATTTATCATGAGGTTTGAATTCCATTATATATTGATCCAAGTTCAAACTTGTAATTTTTTTGAACTTTTGTAACTTAAATTTCAAGAAAATATAATCTATTTGATGTGTTTTTTCAAAACATCATTAGTGTTATTCTACATATTTATTTTTCTTAACTTGTTTATATTAATGAAATTGGTTCAAGAGTTTAAGTCCAAGTTCATGTGTGTCCAAGTCCAACTTTAAAAAAATATATATATATTAAAAAGAAAGGGGAGGGGGAGCAGAGGGCCTCCCACTGGCCGCACGGCCCAGGCCCAACTGGGGCATGGCCCAGTACAGCACGACCAGGGCCGTGCTGGGCTCTAACCTGCAAGGGAGTGGACACGGCACAGCCGGTATAATTTTCATGGGCCATGCCGGTCCGGTCATGCCAACACTGCCCTGATTTACATGCCTAGAGTGTAGGCGTATAATTTCAACAAGTTATGTAAACGGCCAAACTGAGCTGCTTAATCCAGTTGAAGCTCAAGCTCTGCTTGCTACCAGAAGAGTGCAAAGCTCAAGCTAGGGTGAGTTCTGTTCAGCTGTTATGCTCACTTATTTAGATGCTTTACTAGGTCCAGCTCAAGTTCAGCTCATCAAGAGGCTTCATTTGACTCGACTATGTAAATTTAAGTCTATTTAGTATAGAATATAATTTTGGCTAGTATTATAATTTAACTCTGTTGTGTGTATTTAACTATATCTAGTATTTTATGGCCGTATGCAGACTCGCTTTTATATCTTATTTTCAAGAGGAATTGATGGGGAAAAACCTCATAGGACCCCACAATATCGATGAGGACCCACTAGGACGTTAGATACGGGAGGAGTCCTTTGGTCTCAATTTGTCTTTTTTTTCTGTCTTTTCCTTTCTTTGGCATGGACCATATCGACCAATTTGCTCCACTCCCACCATCCGATCCACCTCCACCATGCACGCCCCTCCCTTCCTAATCGTTCGCTCCATCTCCCTCGCATACCTATCTAGAAACATTGCCTATTGAATCGAGTACTAGGTTAAAGGAGGAGGAAGCCCTCTATTCTCCTCATCTTCTTCATCATCTTCATCATCATCATCCATCCATCCACAATCATCGCGATGATGCCGTCTGCAACACATGTGGAAGCACGATCGGCTTCAGTCAGAGCACCGCCTAGAGCTCCCATCGGTATGCCGAGTCCATCAAGACGTCGCTAATCGATGGGAACCATGAAGCCACAGAAAATCGACCTAACGGAGATGCAGTCCTCCTAGGTCCGGCTAATGCAGCGAAGGGAGGTGAAGTAGACTGTGAGTATGACGTCTCCGTCGGGAGGTCGTCGAGTTTATTAACTAGACGCCGAAGCCGCTGATGGAGGCCGGCAGATGGAGTAACGAAAGGCGGAGACGAGGCTAAGGTCGGAGAAGCGCTTCGCCGTCTGATACCAGAGGGAGGTGGAGGGGTGGGGTTGGGGTTTCTTGGGATCTATGATGGAGGGCTAGGATTTGTTGGGGTCGATTGTGTGACGGAGATTTCTGTGGAAGGTAAATGAACGGTAGAAGAAGGGTTTCGAAGAGGATGAGTTCTGGACGCCATCAGCAGCAACAGTTGCAGCCATTGATTTAGGATTTGATTCCTTGTTTTTCTCCATCTCTCAATTGATGGAGAAAAAGAAAAGGAGGGAAGAGGATTTTCATTGGCTCTCCGTCTCGGAACCCACCGCTAGGTTTTGCACCAAGCAACTCTGCCGCGTCCTCTACACCAATTTTAGGTTCTTGGTCGCCCTCCCCAACCCCTCCGAATGGGAACAATTAAAAAATGCGTAACCAAATGGATTCTAAAAATTCTTTAAAAAAAACCTCTAGTGAATGATCCCCAAGCTAAGAACATGAAATCAAAACTCGTTTTTGAGCAACTCGTACGACACCTCATCGAATATGATAGAATGGTCGATATCAACCAATTTACCCATCAGATTTCCTTCAACCTGTAACTGCTTTAGTTTTTTAACACGATAAAATAGTTGATATCTGTTAGTCCGAGTACATATAGTAATAGTTCAGTATTAGGAAACAGTTCTTCACAACAGTGAAGCAAACCAATATAACAGAATTCTAAAATTAAATTGAAATACACTTACTGTTTGAAGGCAGAAAAACAGTACTATGTCAGGAGATTGTAGAATAACGTTGATCAAAGCTAGTGTTAAAACACTATGTCCTTAAGATAAAATTCGCCCTCGCTAAGGTGCTAACGAGCTTCAGCAGCGTCTGTCTCCCAGGATACAATGATCGGTCTCACAACAGTTGCAGCACTACAAACTGTGTGATTGGCGAACCAACACTGCAACAGGACTCTCTCTTTCTGGACTCAGATGACTCGAAATGCAATGCAGCAGCAGTGGATTGGATGAGCAAAATGGATGAACAAGATGTATATTTATAGTATACTTCATGTCTATTCATGGGATTGGACACACCCTTTCATATGTGAAAGGACACATCACTTTGGACACACCCTTTCATATGTGAATGGACACATCACTTTGGACACACCCTTTCATATGTGAATGGACACATCCTTTCATATGTGAATGGGTAGTGGACCGAGCCAAGCCCAACTCACGTGAAGTCCAAGCCCAAGCCCAAGCCCGGTTTGGTTCGGTGCAGGGCAAGTAGTGGTGTTCTAGGAGGCAATTTCTCATTCACTCCTTAATGGATTAGAGCAATCCAATACATGTTCTTAATCTACTCATGGGGTGGATTACATTCTCATGTATTCCCACCTAAAATGATAAGTGGGTCCCACTTAGATTTTGGCTCAAAGTTTACAAAAAAATTAGTGCTACTCTTAGCCATTTTTCCAACAATATCGACCATCACAACTTAGCCCTAATGGTCGATATCGACCAATTTGTCAATCAGATTTTCTTCACTTTGTAACTGTCTTATTTGCTGCAAAAAACGAAAGAGTTGATATCGACCATATTGTAAAAAGACCAAAAAAAAAAAAAAGAAAAGAAAAGAAAAGAGAGAGAGAGAGAGAGACTGAAACGCAACAAGAGGACCCATTTCGTATCCAACATCCTACTAGGTCCTCCCCCATATTATGGAGTCTTATGGGGTTTTCTCCAGTAAATTCCTCTATTTTCAATATTTCATTTGTTGTTCTGGATCGAGGAACAAGCAACATTGATGAACTAAACCGTCCAAACTTGCATTGCATCTTTTCTTAAGATTGACAATGAAATGCAGTCCCATAGCAGCAAGTACAAACCCGTTGTAAGCCTCTTCGCATGGATGTGGGTCCTACTGAGCCCATTTGATTCAGTTATCTAATCGGTCTCAAGCTTGGTACGTGGCAAATCCCAGCAACCACGTTGCTGGCCTAGCAAAGGGTGTGAAATCTTAAGAATGTTCCAGCCAATGGAGCCCACCTAAAAGCATAATAATTTGGGGCATGGGACTTAGAAGGACCTCTTTTCAGTGATCAGTGTCTCAAAAATTGGTTATCAGATGAGCCCAGTGATAACCTTTACTTACTTCCTGGTTGGTCAAGTGCGACCTCTAGCATTACACATGACCGTTTTCTTTATAAAAATTAGGGAGGAATTTAGAAAGGTCCCTAAGTTTTTCAAGGTTTTCAAAAAAGAATGCTAAGAATCAATAATTTCAAAATGTGGTCCAAGTCTTCCAACATCTTTTCAATTGGGTCCTAAAATGCCCTTTCTCTTACTGTGTCTTTTATATGTATCTTCCACTCATATTTTTTCTTCCTCTCTTCTTCTCCTACATGGATGATTGCTAGCCATCATCTGCAACAATACACGGATTCGATACAAAAGGTCAATGACAAATGATTAGGTTGGTTTGGCTTTGAGGATCATGGAGAATTTGATACCCCAAGTATCCACTGAACGAGAGAACCTAGCCCAGTTGGGGGTAGGCAGTGTGCATCATCATCAGTGAAGGAGAAAAAGAGTGGAAAAGGAAGTTGGAGGGAAGAAGAAAGGGGAAATTTAAAAAAAAAAAAAATAGGGCATTTTAGACATTTTGCAACAATTGAATCTTGGTGTCCTTTTTTAGTACCATTGAAAAGCTTAGGAACCCTTTTGAAATCTCTCCAAAAAAATTATATTCTAACAAATAATGTAAAGCAGAGAAACTCTGAAATCCAAAATGAGGACTGAGGAGCATATATTTTAGAGAACGGAACCTTCATCCTCGACTGTTATCACGTCGCCAGTGACATCTTCTTCGCTCACCTTCCGACGTCTTCTTCGATCAACCTCCGTCACCATATATATATATATATATATATAAAATCCAAACCATCCCACCCCCACCCCCACCCCCACCCCCACCCCAAAAATTAAAGTAAGAGAAAGAATCTTATCCAGGTCTCCATAGGAAGGACACCCATGACCCACCCTCATAATGCCTTTGGGCTGTGCAGCTGGTGGAGCGTAATTGTCTTTAGCCTTTCCCTTAGACCTTTTCAAGAAGTTCTTCTTTAGATTACATATTGAAAACATCCAAAAATTTAGGGCACGCTTGTGTCTAAGAATTTTCTTTGGAAAGATGAAATTGTCATATCACCAAATTTTATGGTTTTCATATATTTCAGAAAAGGTTTTCTGCTAAAGTTAGAAATTCATGTTTGGAATAAATTTTTTTTCCTTCAAGAATTGGTACTAATGTTATTTGTTGCGGGTGATGGGGGGGGGGGGGGTTTGGTTCTCTAGGAACTCTATTTCCATGTCTAGAAAGGAAAATGCCGACGTAGCGAAAAAGCAATTCCGCGGAAAACTACCACACCAACACATGAAAAAAAAGTTTTTTTTTTAAGGAAAAACACCTCCTCTTTTACATGGAAATGAGCTACACAAACATGCCCTAATTAATGAGTTTTTGTTTTCTTCTACATACACGAGCAGGGGAATCTCTTGTATTTTTTAAAGTCAACCCCCCGCGGAAAACTACCACACCAACGCATGAAAAAAAAGTTTTTTTTTAAGGAAAAACACATCCTCGTTTACACAGAAATGAGCTACATAAACATGCCCTAATTAACAAGTTTTTGTTTTCTTCTACATACATGAGTAGGGGAATCTCTTGTATTTTTTAAAGTCAACCCCCACCCAAAAAAAAAAATAGAGTTTTTGTCTTCTTCTTCACGTAGGGGAATCTCTTGTATTTTTTAAAGTAAACCCAAGTATTTTTTAAAGTAAACCCCCCCACCAAAAAAAAGAAAAAAAAAAAAAAAAAGAGTTTTTGTTTTCTTCTTCATGTAGGGGAATCTCTTGTATTTTTTAAAGTATCCCCGCCGCCCCCACCGCCCTCCCCTCTAAAAAACTGCATTTTTCATTTTACTTTTATAATTTAAATTGTCTTTTTCCCCTCTCCTTTAAACGAACCTATGGTGTCCATTAAAAATCGGAGCTCTTAAATACTTGTCTTTATCTTTAATGAGACGTTACCAAATTTCACACCAACGAAAGTCGACCGACAATAGATTGAATTTTTGAGTTCAAGTTGACCTCATATTAAATCTCGATTTTTACTAAGATCCAAGCTTAACTCAAATCAAAGTACTGTAAAATTTTAGAGACTACATTTTATCACATCTCCAAACTTATTCCATGAAGAATAGCCAATGGCTATTAATTATATTAGAACCACAAGATAGAAATCTAATGATATTTATAAAAGGAAACCTAATCAAACAATATATGGAAACCTAATCAACTAATGATCTTAGTCTAATATAATCCAACTCAAATATAATCTAATAATCCAGGACTTAGTTCTATCATTTCCATATCCAGTCTAATCTAAAATATTCTTAAATAAATACAAACTTAACTTTTATCTAGATCACATAACTCGAATTAAAATGAGTCCAAATATTAAAAATAAACTTAATTTCTCAATTTTCTTAAGCTTGGTTCTTATGTAAAATCCAAACCTAACTTTTGTTTAGATTACATAACCCAAATTAGAAGTTTGAAATATTTGATGTTAATTTCATTTTCTCAATTGTTCTAATCTCACTTATTTATAAAATAATGAATAATCGGTGTTATATTTAAGCCAATGAAACCCCAAGAGGTCAATTGGCCTAGGACTACGATTTAGATCCGGAGATTGTAGATTTAAAATTGCACTACCACACTGGGACTACATGAGAGTTTATTCGGCTTCTCTCTGGGCCCAAAGGAATTAGTCTATAGCCCAAAGGGTTGGAGACTCTCCGATAGCAAGAATAATAAAAATAAAAATTTAAGCTAATGCGTGTAGATCGACAAGTATATGGTTGTAGCTTCATATGGGAATCAGATGAATAAATATCATTAAGCAAATCAAAGAACCATACATGGATAAAAGAATAATTCTTCACTAAATATAAACAAGTGAAATTAGAACAGTCCCTTTCTTCACTTTACGCATCTTTGGCATTTTGTGATCAAAAAGTCTACTTGGTCTGACTTTTGGGACCGGTCCATGGATCGGTCCCAAAAGTCAGACCAAGTAGCAGGGCTGTTTTGTGATACCAAGGTGAAGACCCCAGTTACCCGTCAGTGTGTCGGCCAATGGGAGTCTTATTCATTCAATGTTTTAAGGTCAATTTTATGAGCTGAATTAGTTTCTATAACGTCAGTACTGACGTCTCCACTGTCACTCTCTCCCTATAAAATGATTCCTTAGCCCTTCACCTGCAACAGAAACCAACTAATCTGTCTCTCTTCCCGTTAAAGAAGGAATATGTCTAAATCTCCAGAAGAAGAACACCCCCAAAAGGCCTTTGGCTGGGCAGCAAGAGATTCATCTGGCGTTCTCTCTCCTTTTAACTTCTCTCGAAGGTTTGTCTTGTAATGGAAACATCTGTAGTTTCTTTTTCTATGCTTTGAGGTGATTTTTTCTGCCGTGAATGATTTTGACCCACTTACTGTCCTTTTTTTTTTTTTTTTTTTTTTTTTTTTTCTTTTAACCTTGTTGTCTTCATTTGGATTTTTGTACAGAGATCATGAAACAAGAAGTTTTATCCATTGTTTCCATCAAATGATATAAAAATTGTTCTTTTCTTATCATATCTGTGTTGGGAGATTTATTTATAACACTAAAGGGCAGGAAATTGAACGGGGGCCTTTATGTAAAATAAATATGAGGGAAAGGGATAAATGTAACAATATGTACATAAATTTTCAAACTCTGTGAGGGGTTTCCTAAAAAGTTAAGTCTTTTTCATGTAAGCCCCAGACCCTTGCACCTGGCCCGGGTCTGCCAGTGATTAAGGGCATGTCTTTGTTTGTGTTACAGGTGATTTAATTTTCTGTAGAAAATGAAGGTTTTCTATTATTTATTACTAATCTTTTTTTTTTTTTTTTGTGCGTACAGAATGAAGATTTTCTATTACTCAGTGTACTGATACTTTTTGTGTGTGTGTGTCTTTCTTTTCCCCCTTTTTATTAGAAAGAAAAAGGAGGTCATAGGTTTATATATATATATATATATATATATATCTATTGGATGAACCAATATATGTGAAGGTCTATACGTTTACAAGCCTTAAGCTTTTTTTCTTTTCTTGAAAGCCTTCACGTTTGTTTGTTTACAGTTATTTATATTTATAAAAGATTCACATGCATAATTATTACGCATCATCAAGTTTGTTTCCCTAATAAATGATGTATGGAAATTGTGTATAAATGAAGTCAATTTCACCTCTCATTTACACATATCAATATGTGGTACAGTTACACGCCTCACTAACTGTTACTGGGCACGTTGGTTATATGTTCAAAGTATGGTAATACACCCAATATAAATACAATAGAAAACCACCCAATGATGTAAGGTGGAATTTCTCTCAATATTTCATTATACAAAGAACAACCATTATAATCTTCTTTTTTTTTTTTTTTTTTTTTTTTTTTTTTTTTTACTTTTGTGGGCTCTAAATTCTTGCTCTAGTTGTTTATTTTCTTCATTAGGCTAAGAAATCTAAAGATATTTAATTTCATCTTTCAAAATCCTTAAAGATTTTGAGTAGTTTGTGAAAGTCCAAAAAATCTCAACCTATAGATTTAAGTTTCTTCACTTTAAAGGGCAACCAGTTATGATGGAAACCGTTGAATATTCTTTCTTATATTAATGATAAACATCGAGACATTTAGTTTTATATCTTATAAAGTAATAAAAGGATTTTACATGAATAAACCCAGAAGAAGGTTGTTGCCCGAGAAAGGACCTGATAGTTTGGGCCATACAATTCTAGTCCTCCGGCCATTTTACGGGAAAATCATGTAGAGCTACGCTAGTACTGGAATTTTTCCCAAAAAAAAAAAAAAAAAAAAAAAAAAAAAAAAAAAAAAAAAAAAAAAAAAAAAAAAACCGAATGGGGTCTAACGGGTCCCGTTTGTATGGTCCAAGCTACAAAGTCCTTTTTCATACAATGGGAAACTAACAGTTCCTCAAGTAACAATCTTATAAAAAAAGAACTAACAATTTTTAAAAAAACGGTCAGTTGGTGTATAGATACAAAAGAGCTCTAAAATCTAACAATCTAAAAAGAAAAAAAAAAAAAAGTCAAGCCGATAAAGGTTAAAACTGTTTTTATTTAAAGCATTGAAATGGACAAGAGCAATCAAAGTCTGCAGTTTTATCGTCCATATAATATCTTGGTTTAGGTAACAATATTCAATGAATATATTTTAGATCCTAAAGTCCACTTATTTGTGTGCGAATGAAACCCTATAAAACGTTTACATGTGTTCACTTTTTTTTTTTTTTTTTTTCTATTTTAGTGATCCTCTTTTGTTTAATATATATTATTATAATATAATAACAATTAATACTACCTTCTGCTTTGTGCACAGGGCTAATGGGGATGACGACGTTACTTTGAAGATTCTATACTGTGGAGTCTGCCACTCAGACCTTCACTTCATCAAGAATGAATGGGGATTCTCCATCTTCCCCATTGTCCCTGGGTATGTAAATTTTTAAAACAGTTACAAGTCTAGATGTTTTATTTTTTATTTTATTTTTTTACTTTTTTTTTTTGGAGAAGGGTTGAGATAATTGTAATATACTAATTTCTACTACAACACAACTAATCAACCATAACCTGAATTGGAGCTGGTAATTTAGGATTTGGATTGATCTTTTATTATACTTCTCTTATTTGAATACAGATAGATATTTTCAACAAGATTAATAAATTGGTCATTTCAATTTCCCTTCATTTTATTACTACAGGTATACCTAGCTTCCCCAAAAATGACGAAATTGCAATTTTTTATGACTCTCCCCTTTCCCTTTTAGAACTTTTACTTCTTTTTTTTTTTTTTTTGCTATCAGAGGGTTCACAACCCTTTGGGCTGAACTAATCCCTCCGGGCTCAGAGGGAAACCGGATAAACACCCATGTGGTCCCAAGGCGGTAGCACTAGTAGGCTCAACCTTCGATTCTTGAAGAAGGGGGAACCGGAGGTCAATACCAAGACCTCTAGTTCGAGAAGAGGGAGGAACCGTCATCCTAACCACTCGGCCAACCTCTTGGGGTTCCTTTTTAGACTGTTGATAAATCCAACTTTGTAATTCAAGGTTTAAGTTGATCTTTTTTATGTTTCCTAATTTAGGGCAGGTTTGTTTGACCTCCCCTAACTACATTTGTAAATGAATCAAGATGAGGTTGGTCTCATCAATTTAATCGACGTACATCGGCAGTCGACCCAATTGGTGATAAAAAACGTTATATATCGCACAACTAAAAATAAAATCCCTGATTAGAATTCTAATCTAACAGTGGTTTAAACACTTTTTTCCTATCTAATATTTTGTTTTTGCATAGGCATGAGATCGTTGGCATAGTGACTGAGGTGGGGAAGAAGGTAACAAAATTCAAAGTTGGAGATAAGGCAGGTGTGGGATGCCTTGTGGGCTCATGCCGGGCCTGCTCCATCTGTGACCAACATGCAGAGAGTTACTGCCCCAAGATGATACTCACCTACAGTGCCATCTACCACGACGGCACACCCACCTACGGCGGCTACTCCGATATGATCGTTGTCGACGAGCACTTTGTGGTCCGCTTTCCTGAGAACCTGCCGCTCGACGGCGGTGCACCACTGTTATGTGCCGGGATAACCGTCTATAGCCCAATGAAGTATTTTGGATTAAGTGAACCGGGCACAAATTTGGGAGTTGTTGGGCTTGGCGGGCTCGGTCATATGGCTGTGAAATTTGCCAAGGCTTTTGGGTTGAAGGTGACAGTGATCAGCACATCACCGAGCAAGGAGAAGGAAGCAGTTGAGCGACTCGGTGCTGACTCGTTCCTGGTCAGCCGTGATCCAAAGCAAATGGAGGTAATTTTTTGTACTGTGTCAAGCCCAATAGTCCCAAGATTAGTAATGCAGAGAGCAAGGTTGCTTATATTTAATGAAAATTGAACTTTTGAATGAGCCCAGTTTGCCATCCAGCTTGGCAAGCTCAATATCAGGGCTTAAACCAAATCAAGCCCGACCCACTTGTAACCCTGACAGGCATAGAAGGGCCCTTTTTTCCAAGGGACTACTAAGCTCGATTCTACTCAAAAAGCCAACTCAAGCCAAACAGTAACAAACAAAAGCTAGTGACAGAAAAGAGAATTCCATTTCAGGTTCTATTTGAAGTCCGAACTCGAGGCTTTACTCTCACTTTATCTGTCAGTCTAATTGCTGGCAACTCTTTCTACCTAAAACTGGTTAACAGAATTAATTAAATGTTTCTTGCAGGTTATTCAAATACGATTACTCTTATTTACATGTAGACCAAGTTACCTGTAATTACTTTATGAAATTCCATTTCATTCTGCTTGACATTGGTTCTGTTCTTATATTATTTACTTAGGCTGCTAAGGGCACTTTGGATGGTATCATCGATACGGTCTCTGCTGTTCATCCGCTTCTGCCATTGATGGATCTGCTCAAGTTTAATGGGAAGCTGATTATGGTGGGTGCACCTGAGAAGCCACTCGAGCTACCCGTCTTTCCCATGCTTATGGGTAAGTGACCCCACATCTATTATTGGACTATGTGTTATGAGACTAGAATCTCCCATTAATCTTATTTTCAGAGCACCCCCATTGTCTTCATTTTTTTCACCTCTCCATTTGAGTTGATCATTTTCACTCTAGAAGTACGGTAAATACAGTTAGGATAAGGCTTTGATGATAATAATGATGATAAACTATTCTTACAATTTCTATGAGGTGTCAAAAGGAAAGCCCCTCTAGCACCAACATAGATGCATGTCCAAAAAATTCAGATTCACTCTTTTTGTCAGGTTAGGCTCACAATTGGGAACCGATCTGCCAGTCTGATTCCACCAGACACATTTGTATCTAAACCGGTTGAATAAAATTAACAGCCCCGGTAATTGATGTTACACCCAAAACAGTACCATGGAAAATTTACATTGCTCGGTCCTTGTTTTTGCAGGGAGGAAGATTGTGGCTGGAAGCGCCTGCGGAGGAATGAAAGAGACTCAAGAGATGATCGATTTTGCGGCAAAGCACAATGTCACGGCAGATATTGAGGTTATTCCCATGGATTACATAAGCACTGCCATGGAACGGCTTGTTAAAGCCGATGTCCGGTACAGATTTGTAATCGACATTGGAAACACTTTGAAAGTTCCTTCTAATGGAAATGTGCAAGTCTAAGCCACGATATGCTTTGAGAGCGGCCACTTACCTTACTGAGAATAGTCACTTGCGTCATTTTTAAGTGACGGCACTTTCCACCCGACCATTCACGATTCGAACAGTGGGTATTCTTTCCACTTATGTGTGCTTTCTTTCAGCTTGTACGTGCTTCTTTCATACTTGTATGGGCCCTCTTCCCACTAATGTGGGCTGTCGTTTTGTGTGTGAGCGGACTCTCTCTTCGAAATGACAATTTGCTTAGTCATGAGCGTGCTACTGTTTTCAAAGTGGGAGATAATATTGGGTTCAATATATGTAATTTGCAAGTTGGTTTTGTTTGTATCAGTACAGGGACTATTTGTTGCAATTTTATTTTAAGAACTTCGTATTTCTATGATTCTATCTATATACATCAAAGCCGCTGATTTTGACTTGCTCAAATTTAATAATGACTATTCTAATTTTAACCTTGACCACCTTAGTTTTGACTTTAGGTAGAGCCCGGAGCAAATTTAAATGACATTGGAGCCCACTTTGAGTATATAATAATGAAATATTGGATTTGATATCGGTTAAGTTAAACCCAAAGTAGCCCTCTATCTTCTAAAGATTTGAAAACTCAGAATCTCTCACTTCCTAAAACTTTTGAAAAGCCACTCAAGTCACAATAACACACAGGATTCTTATATTAAAATTTGTTTAAAATGTCAAAAGTCATTATTGATGAGGTGTGAACCATAACCAAATGGGAGATGAAAGAACCAATTCTTGTCACAACTACTACGTGAAAATACACATCACATCATTCGCTTGTTTTATTTTATTTCATTTGGTTAACGGAGGTTCTCATTCCTTTGGGCTAGACTAATCTCTTGGGGCCCACAGAGAAGCCGGGTAAAACCCCTGTGGCCCCCCAAGTGGTAGCACAACTGGATTCAACCTTCGGTTCCTGAAGAGGGGGGAAACCAGGGGTCGATACCAAGACCTCTAATTCGAAAAGAGGAATGAACAGTGATCGTGAGTCGTGTCCACTCAGCCAACCCCTTTAGGCTCAACATTCGCTTATTTTCTAATATGCACGTATACAAAATATAGAGTTTCAATCATTGATGATAGTAACAAAAAATGATCAAGACTTATAATCATCTTATTCAGAAAGCGTTTTTGTTATTATCCTTGCATCGTTGGTATTAGATTTATCCATTATACCTTACTATATATTCATCGTGTTTTACAAGAAATCAATTAACAGTGGGTGCAACAAGAACTTGAATTAAATCTTGGTAATTATAATAGTACCTGAGAAAATCAAGGCCTCATCTACTTAGTGTCTTATCATCCTTCGCTTACCACCTCATTCCTTTGCTACTGCATAGGAATTAAATGATCAGGAAGTCATCGTCAAATGATATGCACCGAAGGAATATAAAAGAAGTGAGGGGTGAAGCCAGGAAGGATAGTGGCTCGGGTTATGTCAGGTGTCGATTGTGGGTAGTATATTCAAGTCCACCTAAGCTTGGCCCATTTATTGATCAGGTTGAAAATGTCAGCCCCAATCCAATTTAGAAGTTAAAATGTTTAATTCAAACACTTAACTTACGGGTTTTAATTAATGATAGAAGTGAAGCTGAAGGGGGTAGTCCAGGATTGAAGATCCTCCCAGCTTCATAATGGATCAACTTAATGTGGATGTAACTTCTACCTGATCAACACAGAAAGCTGTCATAGGCCTGAATCCTGATCCGGCCCACTGCGGATTTGGGTCTGTTTAGGAAGGCCTGTTGATACATTTAGGTGACCCAGATCCAAACCTGAGCCAACGGGATGAAGGCCCTTGTGGATTCCAACTAGGCCCATTTGTAATTATATGCATCGATTATACATTCCAAAGTCATTATGAAAGACAGGCTATTACTGCCTTAGGATCATTTTTCCAATAGGTCCCACCCAAAGCACGAAAATACTGGGCATGGAGGTTTTTTGGTTTTCCTTTTTTCGTGCTTTAACCCCAGCCAAGGGGGTTGGAACCATGATTTTTTTTTATTTTTTTTTTTATTTTTTTTAATTTTTTTTGTCCTTTGAATGGTGGGTTGGAACCATGATTGAGAGCTCGGCACATGTGGAGAGAGTAGGCATGTCAATGGGACGGGCCAGGCCTGGGCTTGGGTTGTCAAATCCCGTCCCAAAAATAGGACGGGCCTGCCGGGTGTTGTCCAATCCCGGCCCTAAATTGAACGGGCCTACATCAAATCCCGTCCTGTACGGGCCTAGGCTGAGACAGGGCCGAGCCTGGGCTTAGCTCGGTCCTGGACATAAGCAAAACATTCTCTAATTATTCTTACTATCACCAGACATCCGGTGTGAACCGGACCTTAAACCTCCTTTTTTCGGGGTTTGGGACCGGCAATGCAATGCAACAAGCAACATGGTGGTGTTAAAAACTTTTTTTTCTTTTTGCCAATGATAGTAGAAAATCAAAAGAAATTAATGAATATCCTATAGCCTATATGGGTCAAGTGATGTAGGAACAGTTAAAACTTTTCTTTTTTTTTTGCCGGTGAAAGTAGAAAATCAGAAAGTTAATAGAAATGAATAAGAATGAGTATCTTATATGAGTCAAGTTAAAGTAATGTAAAATTGGTTAAAACCTAATTAGTCATTTTTTATTGTTAATGAGGGGCACTTTCAGTAATATATAAATAATTATTATTAAATGACTTTGCAGCTGGCCGAGCCGGGCATAAACGGGCTGGGTTGTTTCTGCCCAATCTCAGTCCCATTTTGGTTGAGCTTTAAAATGTATTGTCCAAGCCCAGCCCACTGGGCTCAATTTTTTTTTAAAAGCCCTATATTTTTGGGCTTGGGTCGGGTCAGGCCAGGCTTTCTACCCTCTTCAACACGTTCCATTGACAGGCCTAGGAGAGAGCACTCAACACGCGAGGAGGGTGCACTCGCGCAAGGATAAGAGAGTACTCATGCATGCAAAGAGGAAAGGCTCTTGTGTAAAAGGAGAAGAAACTTGCACAAGCGATGGAGAAACCCAAAGATCAATCCCTAGAGATGTCAAATGGGTCGGGCCGGGCCGCTTTGTCAGGACACGGACCGCCCGTCAACGGCCTGCGGCACGGCTCGCCTCGGTCAATGGCATGGCCAGTGCTGGGCCGAGGGAACAAGCACGGCCGGCCCGTTTCGGCACGGCCCGTCATGCACGACAGGCCTGGCTCTCACAAAAATGGCTATTTAAAAAAAATTGTCCATTTTAAACCCCCCCCCCCCCCCCCCCCCCCCCCCACACACACACACACACAAAAAATGGCTATTTAAAAAAAAATTGTCCATTTTAAACCCACCCCCCCCTCCCCCCCCCCACACACACACACACCACCAAAAAAAAAAAAAAAAAACCATAAAACGGTCATATAAGGGATATTTTGTATCCTTTTCAATTTTACAAAGTTTATAAATACTCTAACCCTCTCATTCTTCTTAGTGGAGTAGGTCGAGTTTGACCGAACCACCTAAATATCTTTGTCATTCTCGGTGCTTGTGTTCTAATTTTTAAAAATTAATCTGGAAAAAAAATAAAAATGCACGCTGAGCACACCCGCCACGAAGGCACGGCCCGTGACGAGCCATGCCGTGTCGGCCTGGCTCGTGGCCCGTTCAGGCCGGGATTTTGACATGCCTATTGTCAATCCCTCATCTGGTGAGATACGGGTTTCCAACCAACTGAGCAACCTCTAATTTTCGGTTTGAAGGTAACCACTGCTAACAAAACTTAGGCTCTAGTAAAGGCAACACAAATACTTTTCAATACTCCCCACGGGTGGAGCCCACTCCTAAATACTAACCTTATCTTCTTTTTTTGTACTAAAGCCAAGGGGAGCACTCATACATGCAAGGGGAGGAGATTCACACATGCAAGGAGGGTGAGATCTGGGGATTGATGTCTGGCCATCCGGATGAGAAGCAGAGTTCCTAGCTAATGGGCAAACCCAATGACTGGCTTGCTTACTACTGGTGGGACGAGTGGGCCCTCTGGCATTCCAGATGATTTTGGAAAAGCTCTAGAATCCGGAATTCAAAAGGATTTACTGGAATTCAACTCTTGCACCAGACATGAAAAGGCTGGACAGTCAAAGAAGCATTGCCGTTCTCTCTCCTTTCTAACTTTTCAACAACGTCGTCTTTAAATTATGTGTTGAAAACATCAAGATCTTTCGGGTTTATATTCTTTTTCTAATGCATGAGAACCTGATTCGTTTTTATTTGAGACACCATAGATTTAAGAGGATTTTACCCAAAAAATTCCTTAAGACTTGTCAAAAGTCAAAAGCACCATCAACATCTTATAAAGACCACAGTAGTCTCAAAGGCCTTGTTTGGTATTTTTTTTTGCTTTTAGCGCCGAGCGGGGATATCGAAGTTCATTCTAAGTAAATGAGCAGGGATATCCCCGTTCGTCGTTCATTACAACTTAAAGACTGTCGAACTCCCTTTTCCCCTTTGCCTTTTCTGATATCCGGACGAATCTCTCTGCAACCCCTCTTCCATATTACCTTGCTTTATGGGAGAATCATATTTTTGAATCTTTTAAGTAGAGAGGTTTGGGCTCCATTAAAGAGGTTGGTAGTCTAGATTTACTAAAAAGGTTTGGGCTCCATTAAGTAGAGAGGTTTGGGCTTCATTAAAGCTTCAATCTCCTTGATGGATAATTAATATTTACTCCATGGGTAGTCCACAGTAACTTTCTTAAGATAAAAAGACCATATTTCAGTAATACAAATGGGCATTGGCTTTGAATGTAATTGAAGATGGGTTGCAAAGATATCCATGTTCACAGCCCTAATTTGGGCGGGATATCCCTGTTCACAACACTAATTTGGGCGGGGATATCCCCGTCCCAACTGAAACCACTTTGAGAGACAGCAACGACAGTACTCTAGTGAGCAGGGATATTCCCGCTTACAGCGCTAACACAGGCAGGGATATCCCCTTCCAAAACACTGTCATTGGCGGGGATATCCCTGCCCACAGGACAATGCATGCGTGGATATCCCTGTCTAGTCCAAAAGAGAAATGCATCTCTACAGCCCATAAAGACATAAAGAAAACCTGTATCAAAGATAGACATGCACCTTCACATTCACATCAATCAACAAGTTCATTGACAATCACACATTCGTCCATTAAAGGTAGACATGCCCATTCACATTCACATTCGTCAATTAACATTTAACAGCAAGTTCCTTTCCAATTACATGCATATTCTGACAAAATAGTATAGGTAAATCAAATTAACAACTATCTACACAAATGCATAGTCTCTGGATAGAAACAATATGCACATCTAATTCTCCAAAAGCATGTCATATTGTGTCAACTGAATATACATGCAAACTGACCATACAAAAAAACTGGTCAATTACAGAAAAAGATCAAGGTTAGTTTCTTAGTCTAAAGCACTTAAATCCAATCTATAGGAGTTTAGCACCCAGGTCCTTTTGAATACATCCAGGACTATTTTGCTCCAATAAAATGGAATGTCAGCTTGTGTGAACTTGAGTGGTTTTCGGAGAATGCAGTGTTCAGCAATAGCACATGCGAAGACCCCACAGTCGTTCCCATTGTCTTGATGGGGGATGTCCATCTTTTCTTTAAAGGTCCAGACGAAAGGGTCATTCCAACCATAAACAACAAATTTTGAAGTTAGCCAACCAACCTGGGGAGTATCAAAGTAGAAGGTTAGTTTGCAAGTAGTTAGAAAATAATTTATATAAAGATAGTACAATGCATACTTACAAATTCCTTGCAAGTAGTTAAAGAATAATGATCACTTGTTGAACTATTGTAAAATTCCCACACTGCCTCATCTGGGTAACCGACCAGCAAACTGAAGTGATCAATGTGATATAGCAAAAATACTAATGTTTTACTTTCCTTCATATCCATCACATTTGTACCATTCAGATCAAAGGCAAGGGGTTCCGTTTGACGGTATAGGTTCTCCTATCTTAATTTCCTTTAACTTCATGAGTTTGGTAAATTATTATCCTTCAAATTCACGAGTTTGGTAAATTATTATTGGTTATAAATATTCCCGTATTGTGGTGTGTAATACTGCAAAAAATCAATCATGTAGCGGTTATATGAACAGTCCCACACAATGGTGGGTCTGTCTATGCCCCACTCCAATACAGAATCGGTAACCACTTATGTAAGATTATCACCTGTTAGTTTCAATTCTCAATCTTATAAGCGCCATTGGTTATAGTATATGATCACCAAGTACTTGTCCTGATCAATATCTTACTTATGTAGTCAATAAGGGAGCTATTTGGTGTATGATATTTCATCAAACACCTCATGTGCATTAATTCAACAATTGTTTTGGGGAGTATTCAGATTGGAACCCATCTTATTTCATTGGAATACATGGTATTCCCCTTAGGGATTTCTCCCAACCAGCTTATATGTCAAGCCATACCCTACATATGTAGAAGCATCATGCCAATTCCATTCTTGCATAGTAGAATCTTTTGAATGGAAGATCAAGTGATCAACACAACAGAGAAATAAAAAAAGCCTAATAAGAACATAACAAATAAGTTTCAATAAGAACTCATTCCAACAATTGGATTCAATATCAGAGACACACACTTAAAAATCGAATTGCTACTCTATCTTAGAATCAATGGACATTTAGCTTATTTTCCCACCCAAAGCCAAAACATTTTTATTAAAAAAGACTCAGTCACATAGGTATAAATACAACCAATAACCCCCAACCCAACAAAACCCTCCCCACAAACATGACCCTTCTTCATTTTCTCTTTTTTCCATTCAGAAACTCCCCAAACAGTACACGTTCGAAACTTTGAAGAAGAAGAAAAAGTAGTAGTTTAAAACTCGAAGAAGAGAATTAATGAAAGAGAGATACCTAAAAAGGAGACAGTTGATGAAGAGGATCATTCAAGAGTGAAAAATGCGTCACGTGGAGAGGAGATGAAGAACTACAGAACCCTGTTGCCGGTGGCGACCGATTGGGAGAGAAAGGGAGAAAGATGGAGGAAAAAAGAAGATGTCGAATAGGGGAAAAGGGTTTTGGGGTCTATTTAAGGTAAAGGAGCAGGGATATCCCTGCTTAGAGAAAAAATTAAAAAAAATACCAAACAGGGCCTTTGAGACTACTGTGGTCTTTTTCAGATTTTGATGGTATTTTTGGCTTTTGACAAGTCTTAAGGGATTTTTTGGGTAAAATCCTCTAGATTTAAAACAAAGCAGAGAAGATACCGAGTTGGCTATGCAGCTCCTCCTTTAGGCATTTCCATTGAAACAAAAATAGATAGAGAGGAAGATTTTGTTCTTAGGAATGCAGTTCAGCTTATGGAGCAATCTAACCTCATATACAGACTTGACTTTTGCTTAGATTAGATTCAACTTAATAATATTCAAACGTAAACTTGATTTTCTATTTAAATCAAAAGTTAAATTAAAATAAGCCCAAATGTTGAAACAAATCTAATTTCTCAAATTTTCTAAGTCCTATTTTCTTTTCAAATCTACATTTGATTTTAGTTCAATGATAACCATATTAAGATGGATCGAAATATTATTGGAAATAAATCTAATTATTTTATTTTCTTAATCTTACATATTTATAATTAATGAATGATTATTCCTCTATCTAAGCAAATGCATGTATAAAATGGATATAGAATGATAAGCATATGCTTGTATTTTCGGATGGAAATCAGGCTGTGCATTACCATCGAGCAGATTAGAGAATCGTAAAAGGATAAAAGAATTGTCACTCATTAATTATAAATAAATGATATATAAAGATATTGAGAGAATCAAACTTTGATCCATATAAATTTGATTTATATGATTTGAAAAAAAAGTCAAGTTTGGGTTTTACTATAAATAGAACTTGGTCCTGAGTAAAAAATCATGTTTTAAGTATAAGGTTGGGTTGGGTCTACGTAGCATTGAGCTAAGTAAAAATTGTCAAAAGAAAGTGCATCAATTAGAAGGTGAAAACTGTTTAATGGTAGGGGATGAATGATGGCCCCAAATATTTTAAAGACTTAAATTGAGAAACTAGATTTGTATCTAATATGTGGACCCATTTTAATTCGGGTTAAGTAATCTAATTAATAAAAAATATGTGCGCATTTGAATTCAATTAGGCATGAATCTGAGTAAAAATTGCATTTCAATATGAGAATCGGTTGAATAATGAGCGAATTCTCCCTTTTTTTAATGTAAAAGTGTAGCAAATCCACTGGTAAATTAGTGGTGAGGCACCTCCCATTCACAGAAATAATCAAAGATCAATCCTTAAGTTGATGGTGATGGACTTGTGTAGAGTGTATTTTGGGTGTATAAGCATTTTACCAAAGGGTAAAAATGAAAAAGTTAAAAGGAGTTTCTTTTTGTGGATTTCTTACACTTTTATCTTGACTTTCTAAAAAACATTGGATTCACCATTTTAATGATGTTTATTGAATTAGATTATACTGCATTTATATGTTATAAAAAATAGGCCCAGATGTATGAAAACAAGATTTTCTTATATTATATTTTTGTGTCTTATACAATTTCAATCTCACAAGACCAGCTCATATTAGAGAAATTTTTTAGCCAGTGTCTCATTGAAGAGGAGGATATGTATTTGTTGAGGGCAATTTTAAATAAAGCCGATTTTTAGTCCTATAAGAAAATTTCTCACCAATAAAAATAAGGAACCGAATCTTTATTCCTTCCTCCGAACAGACGTAAATATATCCTTTTGGGGTACTTACCTGGTCAGACTTGGGACCCCATACAAAATCCAAATGAAAATCCTGAGTCCACTCCAAAATTGACATGAAAATCATTTATTCACTCCCAAAACCCCCTAAAACCAACTACTTCTTTGGGTCCGGCCCCCTCAAGAAGAAAATCCTTGGTCCTCCATGCTGAATTCCTCTAATCATGTGGACTATCGGTGCCGAATCACAATGTCTTAATGAGGTGGCAATGGGTGTTTTTTCTTTCTTTTTGGCTTTGCTGGATTGAGACAGTGACAGTAAATGTGGGATAATCTACAAACGTGGGCTAATCTATCTGCCCAGGGCTACTTGATAAAAGACGGCGACACGCCCTTTCCACTCCGGCGCCTCTTGATTCTTCATGTGCAACTGATTTTATTCAACAATTTCAAGCGAGTCTTCCAAGCTGAATCATTTTCTCTAACCTTATCTCTGACATTTCCTCAGCCATCTCCCCTATAAAAAGACCCACTGATATGCCACAAAAAAGCCTCGGTTTCTCTCTCTATCTCTCTCCCTCCTGTTCAAGAAAGAAGAAAAATGTCTAAATCTCCAGAAGTACATCCTCAGAATGCCTTTGGCTGGGCAGCAACAGATAAATCTGGCGTTCTCTCTCCTTTCAACTTCTCAAGAAGGTTTGTCTTGTGTGTGTTGGAATGGAAACATCAAAATAGTTCATGGGTTTTTATTGTTTCTTGAGCAAAAGCGATGTGGTTTCTTTTTATATGCTTTGAGGTGACTTTTTCTGCACCCAATGATTTTGATCCATCTACCATACCTTGTTGTCTTTATTTGAGTTTTCAATAGAGATGATAAAAAAAGAAAGTTTTATCCATCTACCATCTTAGCATCTGAATGTGGATTTTTATTTATTGCATAGAGGGTTGTGTTTTTTTGGAGGGCTAATTAACAGAAAGTCTACTTATCCCAATTGAGGAAGCCCGAAAGTAACCCCGATCCGACCTGGAGGTCCAGCTGGACTCCAGCTGGACCAGACCTCACGTGGTTTAAAGAAACAAAAACAAGCAAAGCCCGCCAAAAAACAAAAACAGAGAGAAAATCCCACCTGAAATTGTCTGGAGAAAGGGGAAGAAGTAGAACTACTCATACCTCTTCATCTCTTCATCTCTGCAAGTCCGCCCTCATCTCTTCCGACTTGCAAGTCCGCCCAGCAGCGCTACTGTATTTCTTCCTCTCTACAAGTCCGCCTAGCAGCGCAGAGCCCAGCAGCGTGCAGAGCCCGCCCACCAGCGCAGATCTCCTCATCTCTTCCTCTCTGCAAGTCCGCCAAGCAGCGTAGAGCCCACCAACGCATAGCTCATCTCTTCCTCTCTGCTTGATTGAAAGATTTCAACTGAGAATGCATTTGAAACAAGAAAAGAAATATTCTAGGAAAGATCACCACTGGACACCTCCAATTATTCTCAAGGACCTAACTTAGGCATCAAGCAGAAGTGATTTTTAGTGAAGATTCCGCTAGTATACTGACACCAGAATGCCTAAACAGATCATAGGAATAGTAAAATGATACAGCTTTTGTTCATTAACTTCTTCTCTGAAATTGAGGAGGGATCCTCCATTTCCAAGTGTCCAGACATCAGTCCAGATTTAAAACGTTGAACAACTGTGTCTGATCTTTTCTTGACTGTGTCTGATCTTTTATTGATCTTACTTCCTACTGATAGCTTCAATAAGCAGAATTCTTATACTACAGTACCCGAAGTTGGGGGATGTCAGAATTCAATTGCACTGAGTGAGGATGACTTCCACTGTCATGAGAATTGCAATTTCCCTAGTCCTAAATGGTTTCGTTGGATTCAGACCCCTTTTTCTTATTATCAGTCATTAAATTAATTTTTTTTTATTGTGAACTAATGGGGATCTAGATAGCCCTGTTTGAATTCATGGTACAATTCAGTAGGAAATGGACAGATCTATTGTCAACCACAAAGAACAATTCTCTACATCATCTTATAATAGAAAATCCGGTACCCAAGCGAATAAATCACTATAAATGAAATTAACCACAACTGTATTTTTTATTTATTTATTTTTTGTCGGGGTCGTCGTGTATGCTGATCTCGACCTGGTATCAAGTGTCCATAAATAAGTGATGTCTTCTCCATCGACAATGCATGTGGCAGAGAGCCCAAAAGTTGGTGGCTTTTTCTCCTAATTCAACATAAAACAGGGTGTGTTTGGTTCTGCACTATTTTTTTCTCGCTATAGCGAGGTTCAAGGCTATTTTTGTCCAAGAGATTTGTAGAGATTTGCAGCACCTCTTGATCGAGATTCAACTGCAGAGATTTGCAGCGCCTCTTGATCGAGATTCAACTGCAGAAATTTGCAGCGCCTCTTGATCGAGATTGACAGAGAGGAAGAGATGAGCTCGATCTGGGTTCTCGAACTGGTGGGCGGGCTCTGCAGAGAGGAAGAGATGAGCTCTGCGCTGGTGGGCTCTGCGCTGCTTGGCGGACTTGCAGAGAGGAAGAGATGAGGAGATCTGCGCTGATGGGCGGGCTCTGCGCGCTGCTGGGCGGACTTGCAGAGAGGAAGAGATGAAGAGGTATGGGCTGGTGCGCTGGGTTCTACTTCTTCCCCTTTCTCCAGACAATTTCAGGCGGGATTTTCTCTCTGTTTTTGTTTTTGGGCGAGCTCTGCTTGTTTTTGTTTCTTTCAACCACGTGAGGTCTGGTCCAGCTGGAGTCCAGCTGGACCTCCAGGTCGGATCGGGGTTACTTTCGGGCTTCCTCAATCGGGGTAAGTGGACTTTCTGGCTAATTAAAGGAGGGCATATTTGTGTTGCTATATTACATTGATTTTATATTATTTAGTGTAGTGAAACTTGGATTTCAATGTATTTGATCGATTTGAACCAGATTGATCTTCCTATTAGCCTATATGTGAAGGCTCTGTAACTTTATAAAGCCTATGGTCATTGGTTAGCTATCAACAGTCAATGGATATGGGTAGATCCTAGAGAACTCATGTTTGGTGCAAATGAGCCCATAGATATTGTTATGCCAATCATTTATTTTTCTTTTTTTCTTTTTGTAAACTTCTGTTTCACAATGTGTAATATTTGATAACAATTTCTTTACGCCACTAATCTCTATGTGTACAGGGCTAATGGGGATGATGATGTTACTTTGAAGATTCTATATTGTGGAATCTGTCACTCAGATCTTCACTCTGTCAAGGATGATTTCGGATTCTCCATGTTTCCAGTGGTCCCTGGGTATGCACATATTAAAGCAGTTATCACATCTTTTTTCTTTTTCCTTCTTTTTTTTTTTTTTTTTTTCTATTGCAGGTGTAATTCAAATTTTGACATTTCCTAATTGGTCTAGATTAGTGAGGTCTCATAAATTTAATCTCCATTGATCAACCTTAATTACTGACAAAAATGTTATCAAATGGACAACTCGACCCCAAACACAAACTGACAAATTACCATCCTAATGGGACATATCACCAAGAGATTCAAGGGCTGGTCCAGCCAGGGCCCCGACCTAGACCTGGCACGGTCTGGGTCGGGTTCGGACCTTGAGTTTTGGAACAAGGACAGGGCCTGGATCCAAAGTCTGGGTATGATTATCATTTGGATCAGGCTTAGAGTAAGTGATATTAAGCCTGAACCCATGCCCAGCCTCCCTTGGCCTGAATAAAAAAAAATGTATGTAAAATGTTTGGAAAGCCTGGCCGTGACAGGCCCGGCCCAGTTGGCTAAATAGGCAGGCTCTGGCTTTACATGTTTGAGGTGGGCAAGGCTAAGGCCAGTTACTTGAGGCCCATGTTAGGCTTGGGCCAGATATGGGCCGAGCAGCTATAAGCCTCAGCCTGTCTAGGCCCGCCCCATGAACACTCCTGCAAATCACATTATCATTGAATAGTCTTACAGGCATCCTCAAACCATTACACAGCTGAGCGGACCCCATTTGTCAAAGGTAAGGGAATACTCAGATACAACTATTCCTGTCCATTTCAGTCATTCTTTCTGCAATGGGAAAATCAACACAACTGCCATCACTATGGGTTGATTAAATGGGTGACTCTACCCATAAGTACCCATTATGGGAAGGCCGGTTTGGTATCATATGTGAATGACCCATCATGAAATGGGTTA
This sequence comes from Camphora micrantha, assembly GCA_003546025.1. Lineage (NCBI taxonomy): Eukaryota > Viridiplantae > Streptophyta > Magnoliopsida > Laurales > Lauraceae > Camphora > Camphora micrantha. The sequence goes on from QPKB01000001.1 coordinate 66,882,536, forward strand.
ACTTTTTTTCTTTTTTTTTTTTTTTGGTAAAAGGGAGAAATTTCGTTAAGAAAGCAAGAAACACTAAAACAGAAGTCAGAGTCATGGACAATCCTACAAAACAAATCCCTCGAGAACAGATACCTGCCCGTAAGAACGACAAAGCCCATCCATTGTTTATATCGTGATTACTAGAGAGACACAGTTTGGCCAATGAATGAGCTCTTGAGTTAAAAGATATAGGAATATAAACTCATCAAGAGGCAGGTTGGCTATGGTACAAAGGAAGTAGGGGCGCTAATGGGCATGACCAGCATTGGCCCAATCGGATCTCAACCTACTTTGGACTGGACCTGGATAAATAATTTGGGCCCATCTAATTTTTGGTTGGGCTTTGATTACGCAATAGAAAGCCAAACTCTGGCCCAGCCTGGCCTGAATGACGAGTGCGATCCAAATGATTGTTACTTGTTAGTTGTCACCAAGTCCAAACATTTGCCCGGCCCAAGTCCATCTCAAGTGATTAAATGGGCTGACTTCAGACAGAAATTTACAGCCCACGTCAGGCTTGGGCCTGACACAGGCCTGTGTTCTAAAGTCAGGTCAGGCCAGCATATGTCTCCGTCCAGCTTACCCAACCAGAACACCCCTAACAGAAAGTGCCATTCTGGTTGGGTTCAGTTAGGCCTAAACCCGAATCCGACCCCAACCATTGCCATCTTGACTCTCCCTCTTGTCATTTATAACAACACTTAGCAAAGGACACACACTCTATTTGTTTCCAACTAAAATACCAATATTGCCTAAAATACAACTCTTAGTTTTTTTCTTTTTATCTTTTCTTTTCTTTTCTTTTATTTCGGAGGGTTTCCAACTCATTGGGCTTGACTAATCCCTCTGGGCCCAGAGGGAAGCCAGGTAAACTCCCATGTAGCCCTAGTATGGTACTGCAGTTTCGAACCTACAACCTCCGGGTGCAATCCGTGGTCCTAAGCCAACTGAGCTACTCCTTGGGGTTTAAATACAACTTATAGTTAAGAAACACTAAAAAAAAAATTCCTAATTAGAATGCTAATCTAAGAGTGGTTTAAACTTTAAACACTTGTTTCCTATCCTTTTTTTTTTTTTTTTTTATCAGGCATGAGATCGTTGGCATAGTGACTGAGGTGGGGAAAAAGGTAACAAAATTCAAAGTTGGTGATAAGGCGGGTGTGGGGTGCCTTGTGGACTCATGCCGAGCATGCCCAGACTGCAACCTAGATGTAGAGGTTTACTGCCCCAAGAAGATAGTCACCTACAATGATATCTACCACGATGGCACTCCCACCTACGGCGGCTTCTCCGACATGATCGTCGTCGACAAGCACTTTGTGGTCCTCTTCCCTGACAACATGCCCCTTGACGGCGGTGCACCACTGTTATGTGCTGGGATAACCGTCTACAGCCCAATGAAGTATTTTGGATTAAGCGAGCCAGGCATGCATTTAGGTGTAGTTGGGCTTGGTGGTCTTGGTCATATGGCGGTGAAGTTTGCCAAGGCTTTTGGGTTGAAGGTGACAGTGATCAGCACATCCCCAAGCAAGGAGAAGGAAGCGATTGAGCGACTCGGTGCTGACTCGTTCCTGGTCAGCCGCAATCCAAAGCAAATGGAGGTAAATTCTCTTAGGGTGTGTGCTAATGCAAGTAGCAGTGCTGTTAGGTAGCGTTTAATTCGCTGGAATGAAGGTCGGAATAGAATGATCATTCCAATGGAATAATTATTCCCGCATTGGTTCGCAAAAAAGTAGCGGAATGTCCATTACCTCTAGAATCACTATTATTCATTCCACTCTCCATTCCATTCCTCCCTAAAACCATTCCAACGAACCAGACGCTACCTTAATGTTTTAAGAAAATTCAACTTTTGAATAGGCCCGGTTAGCCATCTGGCCTGACCAGTTCATTATCAAGATTTAAACTAATCCGAGTCCTTTTTATAGGACTAGCTACTACTGTCTGAAAACCCGAAAACTTGACTCAACTGAAAATGCCAACAGTTGAGCCAAACCAATTGAGTTCTTGAACAAGTTTAATCATATCACAGTGACATGCCCAACTCAGTGATCTATAACTTGGGTGACTCAAAACGAGTTTAAGACCCTGTTTGGACCAAAAGGGCTTTGTTTCAAGTGGAAATGCCCTCTAATCAATAAATCTAATTGCTTGCAACTCTTTTTACCTATAAAAATGATTTGATAAAGCACAAATTAAAGGTTTCATAAAGTTTATTCAGGTTTTACTGTTTACATGTAATATAAGTACTTAAATTAAAATCCATTTCACTCTTCGACTCTACATGATATTGATTCTTATCTTATATATTATTTTGTCTAGGCTGCCAAGGGCACATTGGATGGCATCATCGATACGGTCTCTGCAGCTCATGCGCTTCTTCCATTGATCGATTTGCTCAAGTGTAATGGAAAGCTGGTTATCGTGGGTGTTCCTGAGAAGCCACTCGAGCTACCGGTCTTTCCCTTGCTCATGGGTAAATGACCCTACCTCAGTTAATGTACTATGTAATATGAGACTTGGAAATCTCTCGTTACTCTTGTTTTCAGACCTCTGTATTTGTAATAAACCATATACCAACCCAAAAGCTTAAGCTGATAGGTGGAAGGCCCATACAGGTATTTTAAGACATGTCAAGCCTATTACTTAGGCGATGTGGGATGTGGGACTTCCCAACACTCCCCCTTACGTGCAGGCCCAACAGATTTCATAGATGGGCATGTCACATGGGCTACACAAGAACAACAAGATCGGAACCTGCTCTGATACCAATTTATAACGACTCAAACCACCTGGTATAATCTTGTCCACTTTGGCCCTTTTGGGCCTCACGGCTTTGTTTCTTGGCGGAGCCCGCAGGCATCTGACCCAAAACGCGTTATAACAAACAAGAGGGGGCTCGCACTTATAAGCCTGGCTTTGGGCGGTCTCATATTCACTCCCCACCACTTAGAAGAGAGCCACCCCCGGCTCTGATACCATGTAATAAACCATATACCAACCCAAAAGCTTAAGCTGATAGGTGGAAGGCTCATACATGTATTTTAAGACATGTCAAGCCTATGACTTAGGCGATGTGGGATGTGGGACTTCCCAACAGTATTGTATCTTATTTTCAGACCACTATGTTAATTGATGTTAGTTGTTACACCCAAAATGGTAGCATAGAAAATTTACATTTGTTTTTTCCATGATCTCGTAGGAAGGAAGCTTGTGGCTGGAAGCGCCATCGGAGGACTTAAGGAGACCCAAGAGATGATTGATTTTGCAGCAAAGCACAATGTCACAGCAGATATTGAGGTTGTTCCCATGGATTATGTCAACACTGCAATGGAACGACTTGCAAAAGCTGACGTCCGGTACAGATTTGTCATCGACATTGCTAATACATTGAAAGCTCCATGTAACTGAAATGATCAAGCGTCTTGAGTTAGATTATGGTGGCAGTGAGCGTGCTTTGGCTTTTAAAGTGGGAAATAAAACTATGTTCAATGAATGTAATTTACAGTTGGTTTTATGTAATTGAATTTCAAGGAACTCTAGAAGTTTGTATTTCTATTTATATATATTGAAGATGTTGATTTTGACCAACTTAATAAATTTTGACTCTTTCAGTTTTAATTCTGAACAACCCAATTAATTTTGATTATATGTAGAGGCCGTACAAATTTGGCTGATATTTTTAAAAACACACTGTTAATTATGCAATTCGTGGATTTCTCTAATCATTAATCAAATGTTAATTAAGGGTACTCAATGAATGGGAGATGTTCACGGCGCTGGACTGCACTTGCAGTCTGTTCGTAGGTGATCGTCTCCCAATAATTACAACTCTCTTTTCATGAAAATTCAACTAGACCATTGCTTGGATGATTATACACGCACTTGCCTTGGTTGTCAACCTACTGATGCAATCCTTCTCTTTTGTCGTTGATGCTCCACAATATGTATATCTAGTTGGAAAAAGATTATAACGCAAGTAAGTCCAATTTTTGCTGCTAGTTTCATTGATGATAAAATTTTAAGGACAAGGGTTTTTTTTAACATTTTCAACAGAAAGTAAAAACGATGAGCTAGCTAGATGCATGAAAATCAAAATGATTTTACTCTGTCTTGGAATCCTCTTCTAGTGGCACAAATGCACAATGAGCTGGTCGTGGTTTTTTTTTCTTTTTTTTTCATGATAAAACGTTGCATAAAAAATCCTTAACATCATCTTGATTCTTTATTTAGTGATAATGGTACTTAAAAAATTAGAGATGATTAACCTTTATTGACATTAGGATAAACATTTTGGGCTATTTTAAAACATTTTCCATTTTCCAAAACCACAGTGCAACTCTCTGTGTTAAATAAGGATGTAAATGGGTCGGTTCCAATCAGGGTCCACGGTGGACCCGGAATCAGAAACGTTAATGAGAAGCTGGAACCAGAACCGGTTTTTCAGGACCCGAAACCATAACCAGTTCGTATATAGGATGGGTTCAGGTCCGGATCTAGGTAAAATATAATATGAAAAAATAAAGTTTTTATGAGGGATTCTCGAAGACTGAGGTAATATGTCGGTAATGGGTCCACGGGGAGGAACCAAGTTGGAACAAGGCCCGGGCCCTGTTTAGGTCACGAGTCAAAAAAAGGACCGGACCTGAACCCGTTTACATATCGGGGCCTAAATAGGGATGGACACAAGTGTTGTCACGCGGGTGCAAAACCCCTTCTATAGTACCTTTAAAATTTTAATTTTATTATTTAATATCTTCTTTTGAACATATACCGCACCACCCAAACGAAAGTCTTGAGTCCGCCATTGTGCCTAAATAGGGACCCAAACTTAGTATTTAACGAGTCAGAATCTCTAGGTTATTGGAGAATCGGAGACTCATTTACATCCCTCGTGCTAGAGCCTCAAGGATCAAGATCCACATTTTCGATGAATAGTGCATTTAGAGAAGAAATAATAAGGTCAAGCAGTGGAGGTAGAATTGACAAAAATGAATATTTCCCTTGGTGGGCTGCACATGAGTTGGGACCTTTTTACTTTTTAAATAAATTTCCAATCTTCTTCGGTCATAGTTACCCATTTTAGGCTTGTTCATAGGCCGGGCCAAGGAATACTGGTACTTCAAAACTCTAGCTCCAAGCCCGTCCCCGGCCCAACTCAAGCTAGAAATAGTTGGCCAAAGCTCGACCCGCCTGAAGATGAGTAAGCCCGAGCCAGGCCAGATTTTACAGTTTAACATAAAAAAAGCCTTTTTAATGTTTTCAAAGTGAAAGCTTAGGTGGGTTGATAGTGGTTTTCCCTTTGAGATGTCATGGGTTTGATTTTGATATGATGTTTTTATTTGTAAATGTATTTCCAGCCTAGCCGAGCTTGGACTTTCTTCCATTGGATCCAAGCCTGCGCCATCTATTAAGCGGGTTAGAATAAATAGTCCAAGCCCGACCCGAGTACACTGAAATTCAAGGCCCAAACCCCTGCCAAATAGGGCTGGGCGGGACTCGGGCTTGTGTTGGCCTGATCCATGAAGACCCAATGCATTCGTACATAAAATTGCACTTTTTACTGCCATTCCGAGCATTATGTGATCAATTGCATTTTTTTTTTATTTTTTTTATTTTTTTGTCATTTTGCAATATGGTCGACCATGAAGTTTGTCAATATCGACCATTTTCACTGAAGATAAAAGCTACTGCCTTCCAAGTTAAATTGTTCTGCACTAATGAAAATGATCGATAACAACCATTTTCACTGAAGCCAGAAGCTACTGCCTTTCACTTAATTTGTTTTGTGCAATGGTCGATATCGACCATTTTCACAGGAACCGCACCCAGCTAGAAACACACGAAATCGAACGAATCTTCAGCAAATAAATAGGTCGGCACAATGGCTAGTAGTAAAAGCTTAAAGATGATCATTTTAGAGGAATGGTGGAGGATCGGTTAGAGCTTAAGATCCATGATTGCGAAAAGGGTTGAATCTAATAAATAAGTTTTGCTTGGAACCCGATTTAGGGTTAGAGAGTTCTTGCTTTTGGGGAAAAAGAGGGGATGAAATGTAGAGTGGGGTTGAAGCGGATTAGGGTTAGTATTCGACGGAGCTAAGCTTGGAGGCGTTTTAGCCTTCCTACATGGATTCGAATTTGGAGTTGGTGTATGAGTGGATGTTAGTTTCATTTATGGAAGAAATGAAAACTCAATAAAAGGAGATGATAACTTGTTTGGCTTTAATGAACGTCATATCTATTGTTTTCCCTAGCGCCAAACAGAAACATCTTTTACGCAGATGGCATATCAACAGAAATATTTTTACTAAATGCAAGAAGTTGTTTGAGACAAAGGAAGAGTGGGACCAGTTTATAATAAGCTGGAACATGTTGGTCTCCTCATCCAATGAGGAACATTACAATCTGCAATTCAACTTATTTCTAAAGGAGTTTGTCACTTATCCGGCAGCACTTCAGTATGTTAGAGCGTCTTGGTTAGATGCGTACAAGGACAGATTTGTGGCTGCCTGGATGGACAAGGTCATGCATCTTGGTAACACTACTACAAATAAGGTGAAGAGTTCACATGCACAGCTGAAGCGGCAGCTTGGGTCAAGCCAGGGGACTTTTGAAGATTCCTAGATGAAGATACACAACCTATTGTTTCTGCAACATAAAGATATAAAAGCATCATTTGAAAAAAGTGAGACGGTTGTGCAACACAATTTTAAGCCTTCCGAATTCAAAGAACTTCGTGGGAATATTTATTTAAGTGCATTAGAGAAAATCTTGGCCGAGACGAAACGAGCTTCGTCAGTTGGTATTGATAGAGATGCTTGTGGCTGTGTACTTCGACAGACACATGGCCTGCCTTGTGCTCATGAGATTGCAGAATACATAAGTGCTGGGCGCCCTATTCCTTTAGATTGCACGCATATGCATTGGCACAAGCTTGACTTGCTATCTACCGCTTCTGACCAAGACTCTAGTGTCAATTTGGATTGCATGCCAGAGATAGATTTAATTGTCGAACAGTTCAGGGGCTATGATTCGAGAAAGAAGTTACAGATCTTGGATAAGCGTAGGGAGCTTGCAAAGCCTGAGACGACCTCACTGATCGAGCCAGATACGAAGACTAAATGTCGGGGGCACCCCAAATTGAAATTACATAATTCTACTAAACGTGAACCCTCTTCCTTTGAATATGTCGAATCAGCTCAAGATAGTTACTCTCCTCTCTTGAAGATGGAAGAGACTATTGTCAATAATGGGGCCTCCTTGGTGCCCGTGAAGAAGTTGATTCCTAAGCAAAAGGTCTGTCGCACCTGCAATTTTAAGCCAGTTTCTTATATTAACACATTCCCAGCTGGTTTAAGGCATTATATTCATCATGTAAAAAATGTCAATGCGGATGGCAATTGTGGCTTTAGAGCTATTGTAGGGCTGATGGGACTTGGTGAGGATTCGTGGCAACAGGTATGAAAAGATCTTTCTAGAGAGTTGGTGATTCATGCAGAATACTACAGACAATTATATGGATCGCACAAAAGGGTTGATGAACTTCTCAACATTATATCGTACCAAGGGGATTGCCCTCCATATGATCAGTGGATGACGATGCCGAACATGGGACATCTAATTGCCTCGCACTATAACGTTGTTCTATACCATTTGTCAATTGAGCAACCTGACTTTCCTTCCTCTTCGATCGGTCCCTATTCCTACTGCTGCTAGGCGGGAGATCGCGATTGGTTTTGTCAATCAGAACCACTTCGTTCAGGTGATAATAGTAGATGCATAAATTCACATTTTTATATTTTGCCTGAAATGCCATGACTAACTTGAACGCTTGTTATATGTAGGTTTTCCTCGTACAAGGTCATCCAATTCCACATATTGCTACTAATTGGATTCGTCACCATCACCCTTCTGCAGATGGTTGGGATACAGCTTACCAATCTCGGATCCAACATTTCAGAGAAATTATCAGTCCATCTGTTGCCACATGCGAAACCATCGATCTGGAATGATTGTTATATTTTATAAGGATGTTCAAGGATCCAATTTTTTAAGAGCTCAATGCAATTGAACCTTGTTGTAACTTTTGGACACCTTTTTTTTTTATATATAAAAGAGCATTCCATATATCTTCATAGTGCATGTCACATCACTTAAGCTGTAGTTGCTAACTGCAAATGATAATTTCAACTAAATGGTCCTGATATGACGGAAAATAATTTGATCGGCTCTAAGACGCTGAGCAAGACCTCTGGTGTCGGCCCTGAGACGCTAAGCAAACACAATGGTGTCGACCCTGAGACACCGAGTAATCCTAACTCTGTCGGCCCTGAGACGCCGAGAACGACCTCTGGTGTCAGCCCTGAAACGCCAAACACAACCATAGGCCACTTGTACAGTATCAGTTTACAAAACTACAATATCCATTTCATCTAATTACTATGCAAATAAAAATAAGACTATCATTTTACATCAATACAAACTGCAACATTAAAAAAGATATCCATAAATAGGCCAATGGATGTCAAAAGTCTTACATGTACCATCTTTGTTACCCAAAAAAATTGCATAAACTCAGTTTACAATCTTTCAAAAGAAGTACTTCAATCAAAATCACAAAAAAATACAGATCAAATGCTAAGTCCACATCCTAGACCACACGTCTTCTCCTGCGGCTGTAAGTGCGTGTCTCGCTCCCAGGTGGTCTATGAACAAGATCTTCCGGATCGGCTCCATCCAAGACCCTGTTGACGTCCTCAAGGGCCGTGTACAAGGCATCAAGATCTCGGACACTTAGAGTATGCCCTCTCCTTTGAATATGCTGAACAATACTTTGGGCATTCACGATGCGCTGTTAATCGATCACATAATGCACAAAATTAGTCAATTTGTTCAGCTAGTTATACATAATATAATAGTTCAGTTGGCAGGCATCATACCAATCGTGGATCTATAGAAGAGCTGCTGAGAATCTTGGACACGCGGATTGAACGTGGAGCAATGTGCGGGGTTCTGAATGATTGGGTACGACACTCGGAGGAACCATTCCATATAATCGGGTGCACAGTCTCATGGGTGCACACAGGCACACCACGCTCTATCGGAGACAGGAGGTGGTTATGCCACCTCTCCCGTATTTGATCTAAGTAATTGTAAGCAATCCAATACTGATTTGCGGTGGCACCCCTAGTGGCGCGCTGTGGAGCTAGTGGAGTGAGGGGAATGCGTTGGACCCTACCAAACTGCCTAAGCACCCGATCAGGATGATATGGTTCAATGATGTCCATACACTTAAGACATCCAGTATAAAAAGCAACCTCGTTAAATGGGTGATCTGCCATGTGCTCTCGGTAGGGGTCTCACACCACCTGCAACATTAATCAACAAATGTATTAGTAAAATTGTACGGTACTCATTTACTCAAATTTTTTATTTATAACTTATAAGACCTTACCTCATGGGCATCAAGATCGTCAAGTGCCTATCGTAATGACTACAGGTTGGACATTTGGTGCCCAGACTCTCTTCGTGGCACCCAACGATGCACTCGCGGTAAATTTTCTGTGTATGTGCAATTTTGGTGAGGCCTACACCTGGGAAAATGCTCGTAAATCCATGCCTCTAGTAAAGTCAGATATCCTGCAATCTGCCTGACTCCACTCTGAGTAATAAAACCCAACTGTCCGTATAGGTGCGCAAGCGCAGCAGCTCCCCAAGCATATGTGCGTGCCTCATCGAAGTTCATTAGCAACCTTAGATTGAGCACCGGGACCCTCGTGCCACTCTTGTCTGTGAAGAGTGTACAGCCCAAGATATACAATAGATATGCTCTAGTGGCATGCCTAATGTGCTCTTCTAAATCCGCATCGGTCACGTCTCCATATAGGTCCCCCAGCCACTCCAGTCTAACCGACGAGCCCCACACACCTACTAACTCTTCGTGTGCCTGCTAGGATGTGACCCCAAGACCATGCTCTACAAGTATCTTTGATCGCTCAAATGACAGTGGGTCCACTGATACAGATTTTCCAGTGATCGGGATCCCTAGAATGGTGCTCACGTCATCAAGGGTAATCGTCATTTCACCGAAAGGCATCTGGAATGTGTTTATCTCAGGCTGTCATTTTTCCACAAAGGCTGACACCATGTTCTTGTTGATGGAACGATAAGATGTCGCCACCAATGGAGCCAACCCTGAACGGCCAATGAGGCAACTAAAAACGGTATTCTGCCTTCTACCTTCCTTCTGAATCCCATGCCCATTCAGTGATTTTTTTGCCATGGCTTATGCATTTACGTGGTGGTCTCTCTTGCAAAACGAAATAAAAAACAAATTAGTGAAGGTAATAAATATTTAAGACATGTTTACCAAGATTATTCACAAACCTGTTGCTGCCAAATACTTGCTGCAATATGCATCCGGAAACTAGGTAGTAGGCTCAAACTTGTAGGCCCCCTGGGAATTTCTCCAATCATATCATGAGCAACAGTTGAAGTTCGTTCGGGTAGTTATTCTGCCTGTTCAGAGACTTCGGTCTCCACTTGGGCTTCGAGTTGTTATTCAACTACTTCTTTGTCACCATCGGACACATCAGTGACAAACCTCTGACGGAGTCTCCTATTCGACGCTGTGGGTCGAATCCTAGAGGTCCTAGAGGTATTGGGCACATCCATATACCTGAAAAAAAATCATCAGTACATAGTTTACCACTGAGTCAAAGCCCGTTCGGCCCTGACTATCCATGTGGATATCATGGTATCGGTGTTACAGTGCCGAGAAAAGCTTTTCTACTCGGACCCACAATGCTAAGAAAAGCTTTTCTACTCAGACCCATAGTGCCGAGATTTTAATTTCTTTACTGTTCGTGCAGTCCGAAAAAAATGTGTTCTTTCAGACCTACAGCGCCGAGCGGAATCATAACAGACATAATGAAACGATGACGCTGGCTGGAGAAATGGGGAAGACAAAGGCGCATGAGGGAGGAAAATAAATATGAATAAACCAAATCTTTGATCTTAAAAGAAAACTACAAGCATTTCTAATCAAGCAAAAGGTATCGAAATCACTCACAAAGGTTGGAAAGTCGACGATTCACAGTAATGTAGTTTGAAGAAGAAAGCAAGAAGAGCACAGAGAATTGGCTGAACAGGAGGAGGTGCGGCGTTCACATCCTGGTGGGTGAGCTCGTCGAGATCGCCTTCAACGTGGAGGGTGCAGTGAAACAGCTATTTACATTGTGAAATGGGAGGGAAGAATGCAGCGTGCAAAGAGCATTTTCATCGAGTCCAGCGTGCAGGGAAGAATAGGTGTTTTAGGGAAATTGCAGAGTGTAGAGAGAAAAAGTTAAAAATTTCTTCACTGAAGACTACTGTGTAAAGAGATGCAGTGTGTGGAGAGCAAAACACAGTGTGTGGAGAGCAGCACTCAAAAAAATTAAAAATGACAACAATACCCTTGTAGCGTTTTTCAAAGCTTTCCTTTAATAAATTGTTTGAGAGAAATGATAAAGTCCAACCCAAACAATCTAGTGGGGCCCACTTCATCCAGCTTTATGTAGAGATTTAAAAAAAAAAAATGGTTTATATGGATTCTGATTGATTGAAAAATTATTTGCTTCACTAAATGCGTTATGGCCATCAAAATCAAGTTGAAACTAGTGCCATATCAGAATCCAGATGGTCATACTAGTACCATATGGGTTATGGCCATACTAGTACCATTTAGTCACTTGGTCTCCCCCTTCTCCTAATGTTCTTAAATTTGATGTTGATGGTGTGGCAAGAGGAAAACCAGGTCCTGCATGTATATGTAGCATCTTGAGGAACTACAAGGGAGAGATATTGTTTATGTTCTCAAAGTATATAAGCATCAAAGATTCCAATGAAACGGAGGTGTTAGCTATATTGGAAGCTCTGAGGATTTGTGTCTCAGATAATTTTCATAACATAATGGTGGAAAGCAATTCCTTAAATGTGATTTCTTGGATGTCTTGTTTGGAGAAGGGTCCATGGAAATTTCAATTTCATTTCAATGAAATCAGGACTTGGTCTTCATCTTTGAATGTTGAGTTTCATCACGTGCTTCGGTCGGGGAATGGCATGGCGGATGCTTTGGCTAAGTTGGGGGTAGAAAGAGAAGTAGCTTTGATTGCTCCTTTGTAATTTGTTGTTTTTTGTAGGAATTTAGCTCTAATACCTACGCATGTTTTTTCTTTCCATCTTTATTGTACCTTTCTTAAGTCTTTAATATATTTTACCGTTACGAACCAAAAAAAAAGAGAGAATTCAGATAAATGAGCTGTATGATCAATTCTAGCATTTTTCTAGGCGATTCAATAACTATTAAAAGAAGGTATACGCAATAACATTTAATAAGTGAGGATCATAGAGTGATTTTTTTATTAAGAGGACTTGATTGATAGAAAGGTGGAAACATTTATATTTTTTTTAAATATTTAAATTCTCATATGCTTTTTTAAAAATGAGAAAAAAGTTTATATATATATTTTTTTTTTAATTTCCCCAAGTTTTAATAATAAAGTAGTGAGAGAGGGGTGTGAAGGAAAAAGGAGTTGATTTGGTTGATTACTTGAATATAAGAGACGATTCAATAAACCAAGTTGACAATCGCTCTCGAATCCGGAAGGATAGTTGGACAAAATATGGAGAGGTGTGAGTCCCCTGCCATTCCGATAGTAAAAATCAGTCGCTTGCTAAATCTGTAGTAGACATGCACAATCAAAATGTAAAGTCCCCATAGATTATATGCCAATATCAGTTGAATACATTATGAAAATATTCGAGCCCTTGGATTAATGACCATGATTATTCAATCAAGCTGAGGTTTACTCGCACCCAAGGCAGACAATTTGGAGTTCACATGGGCCAAATCCATTCTGATCCATCCCTTGTCCATATCCACTATAGGTTTATATGACTATATGTAGATATGGCTATTGGATACGAATCCAAGAATGTTTTGAATCCGAATAGTGGGTTGTTTAGCATCACGAGTATAACTATATATGTTTGAGTAGGTTTCCTTTTACTAAGAGGTACCTAAGAAAAGAGGCAAGATTTAACTCCACTTGGGACAACCTATCACGTTATTCTAATCCCCATAGCTTGGTAACACAAATTTTAGTTACACTCACTGTCGTAGACACTTAGAGCATGTTTGTGTAACACTTTTCCATAAAAAAGTTGACGGTTTTCTACGGAAAACTCATTTTTCCGGTATTTGATGTGGAATAATTCTGCGGAAACGTTTTCCTGCCTTGTCAGCATTTTCCTTAATAATTGTGGAAATGAGTTTTCAATGCAGGGTATGGAAAATAAATTTCCACGGAAACCTTCTCCCTCTTTTTCCTCACTCTTGCCATTTCAACTCAAAACCCTACAACTCTTTCATTTTTTATTTCTTTAAATAAAATATTATTTGATATTGAATAAATAATATACATGTTATGTTATTTTTCTTCAAAAAATTATTTCACTAAATAAGAAATTTTGATTTTCTATAAGGAATCTAGAGCCGCACCAAACAACATTGGCATCAATTCATTGAGGGAATTTTTTTTATTTATTTATTTATTTTTATTATTTTTTTATTTTTTTTTTTTTTTTGCACCAAACATGAATTTATAGATTCTATGAAAATCCTTTTCCGATGTTTTTATTTTTATGGAATTTATTGACGTGACAATTTCCGCTTTATGCGGATAGGGCATATACACAAACGTCCCCTTAAGTAAATCACAAGCTACTGATGGGGTGAGTTCAAATCAATCCGACACAGAGGGAGAGAGAGCCATAGGCCATGTGACACACATGGCAGTCATACCAAGGGGTGTTTTCTAGTACGTACTTTTAGCAGGAATTCTCTTTGTTGATAATTTCTGACAGCTTTATTAGTTGATGATATCTAAACACATATAAAAATCCATTTTTTAGTGGAATTTCCATAATCCCAATGATCGCTGCTCAACTTGAGGACGGTGTGTGTTACTTGGTAACAAACTAATTTCATAGAGTGCAAAGAAACAACACACACTTGTTAAGTCTAGCACTGAGTCAGAGTATAGCTCTCTAGCATATTATGCGGCTAGGTTGTCCTAGATATCGTACATACTCAGCGATCTAGACATTTTTACATCTCTTAACTCTAGTCATATGGTGTGACAATATTGGTATCATTTTCTTAGCTTCTAATCTCATTTTCCATATAAGACGAAGAACATCGAATTTGATTTTCACCATATTTGAGAAAGAAAATGTTGCCAAAAGACTTATAGTTCGCTTTATTTCTACCATTGATCAGTTCCCAGACATCTTCACAAAAAAGACTAACATGGTATTGTTTTTCCTTTCTTCTGACACTAGCTCCAACCAAGCACGGGATAGAGAATCAATCAATTCAAAAGATAGTACAAAGGCAGAAAATTGAATACTTGTATCACAATCAGTCCTCATCCTTGCAAATCTATTTTATATATACAACATAGAAATCTTCACAAAAGAATACACGAGATTACCACAAATGATATTTATTTAATTACAATTTTGGCCTTTGAGTTTTCCAAATTCCACCATCGTCTTGGATGCTCGGGATCAGTCAATATTTACAGAAAACCAAAACTAGAGGAGGATTTAGGGATTAAATGTGTTTGCTCACTAAACTGGAGAACATCAGATATTCAAGACAATGGCTTGATGATCTTTTAGGCAACAATCAAGGTGAACAAATATATAGTTCTACACTTTTCTCATGATCTTAATCTAATAGTTAGCATTGCAGGATCAGTCAATATTCACAGAAGGCACTAGCTGTGTTTGCTCAATCAACTGGAGAAAATCACATATTCAAGATAATGGCTTGATGATCTTTTAGGCAACAATCAAGGTTGACAAATTTTCAGAAATTACTGTCAAATCTTAAAAGAAAACTTCAAACTAGAAGATTTTCCATGCAACTTATTCCCATTAGAAAACTTTAAACTGAACTTGAAAAGACTTGGAATCAAAGTTGCATCAAGTGAGACCTACATGTGCAAGTGGATACCCAAAATAGACAATAGTTGTCACAACAATGATAGAAGAATGGTCACCCAAAGACCAACCCCCAATCCATGACTCAACAACCACAAATTGGAACAACAACAGACCAATAACACCAAATCCATATCTCATGTGCCCTACATGCCCAACTCAAGATTAGTACAATTCCATTTCATGGGGCTTTCAAGGTGTTCCCAATGTCAATGACAAATCGGTACCGTACATCCCCTTTAGCGAGCCGCTCCATGGCAGTGTTAACATAATCCATGGGAATAACCTCAATATCTGCGGTGATATTATGCTTCGCTGCAAAATCAATCATCTCTTGGGTCTCTTTTATTCCTCCAATGGAGCTTCCAGCCACAAGCTTCCTCCCTGCAGAAAGATTAACAAAACAATGTAAACTTCTAAGATACCAAATGGACTGGCTCAAAAGTCGAGTTGAGTCCAATCATTAGGTAGGGGACACATGCTAATTTTATTCTGGACTCTTGGAAGAGTTTTTCCTTTTCCTTCACCATCTAAACATCCATCCATTCCACATTTAAGGCCCTGTTGATTCATGGACTGACCTCCCTAGGGTACCCCTCTCTCCCTCTCTCTCTAAACTTGCCACTACAAAATGGAGGTCAGGGGACGCAATGGCTAGTGTTGGCTTTTTTTCTAATTGGTATTGTCACTCTAACCCACAACCTGAAGGTTTCTAACGGTGAGCACATCCCACTGTGCCATGGGCTCTTGTCTGATCTAGGATTGGCCATCAATCGAATTGGTAAATTTCAAAGCCAAGGGCTTAGGATACAATGATTTGGTTTGGGTGAGCCGGCAGTTCATGCAATAAGTATGAATTCAAACCAATTTTTGAATTGGAAATGTCAACCAAAGCCGAGTCACCTGAGGCAGGTTGGATCAAGAATTGGCACTTAAACTGTTGCTGCTGATGGCTGAGACTAGACACATCTTGAGATACCAGCATATTCTTAGGGCTGCCAATGGGCAGGGCTTACTGCTAAGGACTGGAAACCATTTGAGAGAAAAAAAAAAAAAAATCTTAGCCCAAAAGGACTCAAAAGTCTCAGGCTATGCCCATTCGTTGATAACATGGAATCAAAAAAAATCAATGGAGCGATTTCTTGGTGCCAACATATCCATCAAGAGGGCACTCATGATCACCAAAATGTACTACTACACAACCTAGCATCACAATTAATATGTATCACAGTACAGTAACAGGAATATAGGTCACTTACCCAAAAGTAGAGGAAAGACTGGTAGCTCAAGTGGCCGATCAGGCGCACCAACCATAACAAGCTTCCCATTATATTTCAGCAGATCAATCAATGGCAAGAGTGGATGAATAGCTGAGACCGTGTCGATGATGCCGTCCATGGTCCCCATGGCAGCCTATTCACAAAAATAAAGATGAAAAGAATGAATATCATGAAAAGTAAAATGCATTTTACACAAAGATTGCCATAAATGATGGGGCTAACCAAGTTGCATGGGTCTAACCAAATCTGATTGAGCACTCAATCAAGATTCAACCAAGTTACTATACTTCGATGACTTTCCTTTTTAATGCTTCAGAGTTAAGCTCTTAAACATACTCTTTATCATTCCATTAAAATTGCCCCTTCTATGCCCTTTTGCGCCAGCCAAGGCTATTCAGTGATTGGATTGGTTTAAGGCCAGAATTTGAACAGGGCAGGCCTTATTGCAATCTGGCCCTATTCAAAAGTTGAATTTTCTTATGACCATTTAACAGCCCTGTTGTTGTCCATGGGGTCCATGATGTGTTCACACAAAGTTAGCACAAGCTCTTAGGCCTCTTTGGCCTGACACAGTATGAAAATTTACCTCCATTTGCTTTGGGTCGCGGCTGACCAGGAATGAGTCAGCACCAAGTCGCTCAATCGCCTCCTTCTCCTTGCTCTGTGAGGTGCTGATCACTGTCACCTTGACCCCAAAAGCCTTGGCAAACTTCACCGCCACATGACCGAGCCCGCCGAGCCCAACCACTCCCAAATGCATGCCTGGTTCGCTTAATCCAAAATACTTCATTGGGCTGTAAACTGTTATCCCCGCGCATAAGAGTGGTGCACCACCATCTAGCGGTAGGTTGTCAGGGAAGCGGACCAAAAAGTGCTCGTCGACAACGATCATATCAGAGTAGCCACCATATGTAATTGTGCCATCATGGTAGACAGCACTGTAAGTAAGTATCAACTTGGGACAGTAATTCTCTGCATCCTGCTTGCAGCCAGGGCAGGAGCCGCATGAGCCCACCAAACACCCAACACCCGCCTTTTCTCCAACTTTGAACTTTTTTACCTTCTTCCCCACCTCAGTCACTATGCCAACAATCTCATGCCTAAAAGTAAGAAGAAATAAAGAAAAGCTATAGGAAGAAAGTAGCATGATTAAACTGGAGAGGACTTGGATGATCTGCCGGTCCTCCTTGGATAGAGCAATAGGCCCACCAAGTTGCATAATGGTTTGAGATCAGTTGACAATGAATAATCCAAAGGTCCCATTATGGGGTCACAATGGGTCAGTTGGCATCAGGGTGACCAGTGTAGGTGACATGCATCAGCCCAACTAATCCTTAGCCGTTTATAAATAAGTAATGTCAGCAAGATCGACGCCAACAAAGAACTTCAAAGGGTCAACACTGTTGGATTGGGTTTAGGTCGATTCGGCAGGTTAAAAAGCATGCACAAAGCCCAAATCCACCAAAAATATTAACCCAAATCCAACTCAGAAGTAAAATGGCGCAACCCAAAACCATAATTACCAGCTTAAAACGGGTTGAGTTGGAAAGATTGCTAGCCCTAATTATTTGGCGCAGCCCAGACATGTCTGACCCAATTAATAGGGATGTGCCAAAACATCACTGCACAAATCGAAACACTTCAAATGGAAATGATAACTGAGTTAATCACGCCATTTTATCTGTTCAATCTATTGGTGGGTATTGCTCGATTTATCAAACTGAAATACATTCCTTCATCAGGGAGACTACAAACAGTTTGTTCACGAAATGGGGGCCCGCATTCAAGTTAAACAAGCCTATTATAGAAGTTTTTAAGTGCATGTTTGTATAATCACTTTTCCGTAGAAATAAAAAGTAGAAGAGGCATGTTTTTTTTCGGAGAATCTTTTCCCTAGTTTGGTGCGAATGTTCCCACATTGGAGTTTGGACTTGAAAATGGGCCGCAATAACAGACCCATGAGCTGTAAACAGGCCTAATTTTTGCCCAATAGTTAAAAGAAGAGCTGAATCTAACCCTATGCTTACTCAAAGGCCCTAAACATATTTAGCACATACATGATAACAGCAGCAGTGATAACGGCATTAAAAAAAAAACCATTACCCAGGGACAACGGGATAGACGGACATTCCCCATTCGTTCTTGACCATGTGAAGGTCGGAATGACAGATCCCACAATATAATATCTTCAGTGTAACGTCCTCATCACCGTTAGCCCTGTTACCATTAAAAACAAACAGGTTAAGATATCATCCTACTCTCTTATTCACAAAGGTAAAGTTTCAATCAAATGGACCCCACTTCCCATTTATCAATCCATTCAGATCTCATCCCTTCATGAATTTATTTATTTATTTTATTTGATAAGGCAGGTTCCCAGCCCAAAATAATCCCTTCATGAATTGAAAATTAAAAAATCAACATCACTAATTACATATATATATATATATATATATATAATCGAAAAACAGGATGAAATCATTTGGATAGGACCTCTTAAGATAGAAAGAGATGTGATATGGATAGTCAGGATAAAGTTAATGAGGCTAACTTCATTAGGCTAGTTTGGCACCTTACTGATACAGTAAAAGTCATGTAAATCCTCCATTTTTCAAACAAGACGTTATATCAAAAACACTCTATTTCAAAAAAAAAAAAAAAAAAAAAAAACACATTTACCTTCTAAAATAAAAACAAACAAACTTACTACCCTTTTCCGTACAAATAGTCATAACTCACTTATATTTCATTCTTTTTTCAAAATCAACTTTAGAGTAGAGTTTTCAAATTGGATGAACGGATATATTATGATCCAACCGTTAAAATACCATGCAAGGTTGGTGTAGAATATCCATTGATGGTTTTCACAGCAGGGACCACCAATTGAACGGCCCAGATCAAAACATTATGGGTGAAAGAACCAATGGCAGATCACAAGTGGCACTTTTTTTTTTTATAAAGGGTAACGGCATCTAATAACAAGATAAGATACAAAGAGACAGAGTACAAGTCCCATCAAAGGAGATAACGACAAGGAAAGGGGTGCATATGGCCATGAGACTGTATGTGATTTTTAATAAATATATCAATTGCATGTTCATCAATCGAAATCCTGTAATCAAAATGAATAGAATTTAAAAGAATCACTTGATGCTATAAATAAAACCCCAATCACAAAAGCTGAAAAATTAGAGGAATCTGCATGTCCTAAGAGAGAGTAGACAGAGCTTTCCTCATCTTAACACCAAAATCAAAAGAAAGAAATACAACAAGGTCAAGTACAATGAAAGGAAAGATGGTACATGGCATACTCTGATTGCAAAGAGAAATGTTAGGGTGAAAAAACTAACTCAAAACATTAAATAAAATGACCCTGATTGCTATAGAATACCAAATTGAAAAACCCAGAAATATTTTGGGTGTTTCCAAAAGAATGAAAACCTTTTGAGAACTTCAAATTAGAGGTGATCCCAGGAAAAGTAGCTTCAAGACATGGGAGAACAAAATTCTTGATTGTTATAGAACAAGAATATAAGAAAAATCCAAAAATAGAACAAGAATACAAAATTCTTTGTATTGGTGTCACCAATACAAAGACAAACATTCTTGAGAAGGAATACCACGAAAATAAGATCAACAAATCAAAAAAGATATAAATAAACAAAAATTAAAACTGATTGCGATAAACAAGGACAAAAAAACAAAAAAGTTACAAGAAGAAGATTAAACCTTCTAGAGAACTTTAAAGGAGAAAGAATTCCAGATGTATCTCTTGCAGCCCATCCAAAGGCTTTCTGAGGGTGTTCTTCTTCTGGAGATTTCGACATTTTCCTCCTTCCTTCTTAGTGGAAACTGTAGAAGAACGAGTTTGTGTGAATAAAGTTGTGAGACAGCGGGGGTTATGATGAGGCTTCCCACTCATAGAAGTGGGGAAGTGAGAAACGTCACTACTGACGTTACAACAGTAGAGATTCGTCTAGATGGCTTTCAAGAAATGTACCCGCAAAGGAAACGGAATTGCCGACGGTTATGACGCCACCGCCGGACCTGAATGAAATTCGATGGTTGTTAAGAATTCCAAAAGTCTAAAATATATAAAGAGTTACAAAAGTCCATCATATATATCTTAGTCAGGAAAGGATATATTACACGTTATATATATATTGGCCCATCCTCAAACTTTTTGGTAGGCTAACTTCCGAAATTGTCCTTCAAAATGAATTGCCCTTCAAATCCTTCCCTACATTTAAATGCTTTAAATGCTCTTAAAGTCATCAAATGCTATTGCTAAAATATAATTACATGGTCATAATCCCTACAGTCTCTCTCTCATTATATCAATCTAATCACACGATCATTTTTTAGTGCCATAATTCCTAATTTATCTCTCTCATCCCCACTTTATCTCTCTCATTATGTCAATCTAATTATATGGTCATTACTATCGAGTAGATGGAAGCATAGGATTCAGTATACGTAAATTAAATTCAGCTTTAACAAATAATCAATTCAACAAGCTCAGAAATTCAATGAACAGATATATATATATATATATATAGAGTAAATTTGAACTAGCTTTATCGTAATCTACTTTAATAATAACTCGTGACACCCTTGAGAAATACTTTGATACATTGTTGGTTTATGGGAATGTTTCGTCTTGCACGATTTTTTACTTAATTTAATATTAGATTATCTCTTATTCGTTTCAAAAAATGAAAAACTAGACTCCAGTTTCTACTATATCAATTTTTATTCATTGGTATGGTGGGTTTGTTTAACGAGCGTGAGAACTATTTATGGAGAGAGGGGAGTTCATAGTTACCATAGGTTTGCATTAGGGGTCACCCCTGAGCCATTGTCTCTTTACACTGATTATGAATGAGTTATCTGCTCATATTCAAGAAGATGTACATTGTGCATGTTATTTGCAGATGGTATCGTATTCATATATGAATCAAGAGTTGGTATATATGGATTGTGACCTCATCAGGCATACATAAAAAGCTGAAATTACCATGAGAATTGAAGACCATGAGACACCACAAAGTGATTCTTTTCGCTATTTTCGCTCTATAATTAGTAAGGATGAAGAGATTGATAAAGATGTTGAACATACAATAAAAATGAGATGGTTAAAGTGGAGACTTACTTATGGAGTTCTCTATGACCGACATATGCTTACAAGATTGAAGAAAAATCTTACAGGCAGCAATTAGACCAGTTATGACCTGTGGAGCAGAATATTGGCCAATCAAGAAATAATATGTGCACAAAATGAATATAGCAGAAATGAAGATATTGAGGTTGATATGTTGTAAAATTAGGAATGATAAAATTAGAAATGAGTGCTTTCAAGAGTATTTATGGATATAATAATAAGGAATAAAATTAGAGAAATCCATTTGAAATGGTTTGGGCATGTCCAACGTATGCCGGTAAGAAAAAGTTTATTCATAAAAGTTGATTATCCACCAAAATGAAGGAGTAAGCTAAAGAAAATATAAATAGAAGTGATAAAAATAGATATAAAAAAGTATTATGTATGTGAGAATATAAGGAACAGAATTGGTGTAACCTAGTTGTAACAAAACTTTGAAAACGTCTGGATGAGGATGTAAAACAAGTTGCAATGGAGATCAATGAATGTTTACGGTGGAAGCCAACAGCGCTGGGCAAATCACGATTGAATGTGATTGGACAAGTTGACTAAACCATGTCTGACTAGAACCATTAACTTCAGCAGTTTGTTTGAAAAAAGCTGGGCCCCTTGTCAAAAACATTTATATTTATTCATTTATTGCTCAAGGATCAAAAGACCAATTGCTAGCTAAAGCCATGGGCAAATAAGTGGTTAATCACCTAGACCATTACAGTGTCATGGGTAAATCAATTGTTAATCCCCTCTGATTTTAATGGTGTTCGTGTTATTGCAGATATGTAGTTCACAATCCAAGTCATTAAATGGGTTGTAAACTGTAATCTAAGAGAGATGATTTGATAATTTAAAAGTTGCATGTCACCTAAAACCATTTAAGGTCCCACCTAGACATTGAGAAAAGGTTGAAAGTAGTAGTGTGAAAAAAAATTTCCACCATTCCAATTGTTACTTTGGACAATTTTCCCTTTATGTACTTTACACCGCATCCGATTGTGAACTAATAAGATACGTTTTGATTATCCTTCCCATTCATTCCTCAACTTTCTAATGTTAAGAATCCAATCGTCAGTTTTCTGGACTTAGTCAAAGATAAGGTGGAAATTAAATACATCCAAATCATGATTATTCTGTGCTCTACATCCAAATCATCCATATATAGAGCGTTTCGATAGTATATGCACATGCACAAACTAAAACATCAAGAAAAGATGCACCATTACCAACCCTCCATATAAAACACGAGGAAAATCTCTTTCGGCCTAGATGAAAACAAAAGGAAAATCTTTTTCGGCCTAGATGACTACACTAAGAATCTTCAATTCGGCTGTCTTGTAACTCTTGTTGTGGCTGTCTTGTTTTCTTTTTCATGGAATTCAGATGATTTCTTCCTAGGCAATCTAAGCCCTTATACTCAGGCATCGAGAAATTCCATTAAAATGTGAAGGAGCTTAAATTCAAAAACTTTCAAGTCATTTGAGTCCTTTCATAGCTTGTAGAAATTCAGAAATTTACGGAATAAAACATGGCTTTTTAAAATACTGGAGACAAGCCTTCACATTATATCTAGAAAAATCCTAACATCCAAATAACCTGTCAAAAATTATTATAAAGAAACAGGCCCTAAAAATATGTTTGTTCAAAAGGATATTCCATGAAAACGGAAGGGAATGTTACACGGGTTCTACGCTACAGTTAATGTTGGCATTTGGTTTTGTCCATTTCATAGAAGAAAAAAAGGGATTAAAATAGGCTGATTTTCAGTGCCAGCGAGAATTTTGGAATGTTAGGTAGGTGTTTTCGGCTCTTGCACACACAACTTCTGAAAAATTGCTACAAAGTTGAGAGTTGGGCATCGCTTTAAGTGCTTCTCGTGAGTAAGAGATGTGGAAGTGGAACCCTATATTGAGACCTACCTAATGAGAATTCGAATAGCTTAATAATACAATTAACACAATCTTATGCAAACTATCAAAAAAGCACGATCTTATGCCGTAATAATAGCATGCATTACTCACGGTATCAATCGTGTGCTCAGTTTTAGAAGGTAACAACTCCAACTATAGTGAATTTAGGGATGTAACCCCTCTGTGGGTGGAGTTCCACATCTCCAAGTCAAAAGAAGAGAATGAACAAGATACTTCAAAGATTTGCACGAATAAGTAGAGTCTTTCAAACCAAATAAACTAAGGTCACATTTGATAACAGTTGAGGAATCCATTGATTCGAGAATTCCTCTTTACAACGAACTTGATGGTGTGATAAACTCACCTAGACCCACCTTATATCATGACAATCATGGTGGAGGTGGGAGATAGAAGGTCTCAAAGAGAGTTATGCCTGTGCAAAATAATCAATCTCATTAGATCAACATAGCCCTAATTCTTTTTTAGGTAGAGGTAGGGCTGTCAATCGTGTCATGTTAACGAATTCGGGTTACGGGTTAATGAATTCCGGTTAAAATCACCTCAACTTGTATCCGACCCGTTAACTTAATGGGTCAAAAAATCTAACCCAAACACAACCCGTTAATTTAACGGGTTACCCGACCCAACCCGTTAACCCGTTAAGTAATTAAGTCATTTCGAAATTTAAAAAAAAAAACTATACAAAAATAGAAGAAGGAAAATATATAAGCCACATGAAACTATAAGTGAGGATCTCAAGTGGATTCCACCTAAAAACCCACTATAAAACAATAAATTTTAATTTCTTTGTTTATGAATATAAATTAATTTATTGACATTTAGGGAGTAAAAAAAAATTTAACGGGTCAAGCGGGTTGTTAACGGGTTACTTGTTTAATTCATACCCAACCCGTTAACTTAACGTGTTAACGGGCTTGACCCATTAACGACCCGAACCCATTAAGAGCCAACCCAAACCCGTTAATATCGTGTGGGTTCGTGTCGTGTTAACGGGTCATGTGACATTTTGACAGCCCTAGGTAGAGGTGCAAAATAATCACTCTCATTAGATCAACATAGCCCTTCTTTTTTAGGTAGAGATTCAAACTCGCACAACTCATGCACCCACGTCCCTAACCAACTAAGGGACAATCATTCTAATCCTTTGATTTATAGCCTTCAAGGTGAAACAGGCTTAGGGTGTGAAGGAGGTGCATGAACTCACTTAGGCCCACCTCCAATCAAGTTAAGGCTCATGATCTAGAGAGATGGGCTTAGTGTTCGTCAAGGTCAAAGAACTCACCGGAGTTCATCTAACCATTGGAGTGATCCAAATATATATATTTGTAGTCTCCCAAAGTTGTTGACTTGAGGGTTGTAGATTAAGTAGCCAGGATGATCTAATGAAATTGATACTAAATTGCCTTCCTTTATAAGCGGATCATCTTAAATATGTGACTTTCAGGGTTTCACTTGATCCGCACCAATTAGGAGCCGGTGTGGGTTTTTAGATTTTGATTTAGGTCTGTCTGGTGTGGATGCAAATTTGAATTTTGGGTGCATCCATCTCATCTTGTTCCGTCTTTCCAACCCCCCTTGTTCCCAACTCCAAATGGGACCCATATTAGGCTCCACTGAAAGTTCTCATATAATAGGTGAGAACTAATTCTCACATAAAGAAATCCGTTTATATATTATTTATAGTGAGATATTGTACCCAAAAACTTTGTAGCAGAAATGATAGTGGATATTTATAATGTAAGAGTGGTGAGCTGTTGTCCAAGCCCTACCCTCAACAATTGCGGGCGGAGCTTGGAGTGGGCCAAAGTCCTCAAAGGGCCTTTACTACCTAGGCCAAGGGCCATGGCCTAAAGAAAAAAAAAATCAATTTTTAATTTTTTTATACAGTATTGCTGGGCACGCAATGCAAATCAAATGTTAAAATTTCTTATTCCCAAGCTTAGGACCATCAATGCAATATAACAAGCAACATAGCAGCATATGGCAATCTTACTTTACTACTATAAACAAAAAAATTGGGTTTTCCATTACAGATTCGAGGGTGAATTGTTGTTTGTTATGCAAAGACGAAATAGATCGGCATAAGTTTTCAATAAAGCAAATATCTAATCATACTTAGAGTTAGAGGTCTGTGATTAGAACGGGAGATTCTGGGTCAGCAATAAATGGATCGGACTCATTCAATTTTATTTCTCGAACTGAGGATGAATGGGAATGGAAAGATCTTTGCGCTTGGGGCAATGACGCAGCTAGTGAGGTTATAACCAAGGCGCTTCAATTGCTGGTTGAATGGGAATGGAAAGATCTTGGATCCAAGGGAGCTCAAAGGCTTCTCTGATGCCTTAATCTCATATATTGAGACCATGAACCAACCGCTTTACAAGAGGAGTTGATATTTATCGAGCCCTATCTGTGGACAGTGGATCTGCCGAAAATCTTCCTGATGGGATAGTCCTTGTCCTTCACTTGGTAGCAGCTTCAGCCAAATTCAAAAGAAAAGGCTCCCAAACAGTTAATGTTATGCTGTTGTGATCTGGATCAATGTTTATGCACCATGCATCGATAGACCTTCCCACATATATGAATATACTTGAACCATTGGATTGTGGACCCGCATGTATGCTGAATTGCTGTACAGAAAGAGAGCCTAAGGGAAATATAATCTCATATTTCAACACTTCCGTCGTAATGAGTCTTATAGGTCCAGCATTAATGGCCCATATTCCTAAAGCTTCGGGACTAATTTGATAAGTCTTGAAACTTGTATTCTTTTTTGAAATAAGTCAGAAAATGAAAGTTCTTTTTAAAACTTTCCCTTATTTAAAAAAGGGTGAAGAAAAACTCGGCCCTCATTGGGGTTTGTCAACCAATTAACCTGACTCATTGCCATGCCTAGACCCAACCCAACATGTCTCACTAAAATGTTAGTGTCATATGAAAATTTTGCTGAACCAAATTATGGATGACCCCTAAATTCTTCAAACATTTTGTTAGAGTGAAAACTCCTTTTTTTTTTTTTTTAAGTCTTTTAGAGCCCATTTGTTTGAATGGAAATGCATTGCTAGGATTCTCATAAATGTATTAATAAAAGTTGTTAAAATTGAATAAGCAAATTAGATGAAGATTAAATAATCTTCCCTTTAATAGAAACTTAATCGATTAAATTCGAATAATGAATAGTCAACCGTCTCCCTAATAAATCAAATTTAGGTTCCCTACAAGTCTCCATATATATACTTCACCTTTACCAATTTAATAATCTTCTTTGGAGCCTGTTTTCACATGAATTTCTAAGAATTCAATTCAATTCAAAAAAGTTGCCCACAAAATTCTTAAATTTAACCAATCCCAAAAGCCATTGGACTCTCTGTCATTACAGATTTTGGAACTTAACCTCAAAAAAATTGTCAACCCACAAAATCTAACAGAAATTTAGAATTTTTAGAACTAAATTACCTTAACAGTCGGCACCTTAACCTCCGGAAAGTATGCATATGAATGCGAGTCCGGATCCCCTGTTTCGAAAAAATATGAAGATATTGTTTCATCCAATTCATATTCACCATCTATGCAAGAATTTCTCTCTTTTTTATTTTCCATTACAATGAAGATATTAAGAGAGTGTATTAGCTGGTATAAAATCTTATATAAGTGGTGAAAGTGAATTAGATGAAACAATATCTCCAAACAAGGGATCCAGACTCAATCAATGCCCCTGGCACAGGCCGCCACCCCTACTCATCACCATCCATTCCGGGAAAAGTGTTTTCCTTTCTGGATCCCTGTTTGGACCAAACAGGAAAATCCTGTTTGGCCACATGGGGGAGAGAGATGTCAAATCAATGACATCCCACCTCTCAGTAATTTTTTTTTTTTTTTTTCCTTCTCCTATGTAGTAACCATGTTTGGACCAAACAGAGATCCATTTCCTTTCTTTTGGGTTTTTTTTATCTCTTTGGGGTGTAAAGCTACATAAAGGTTGGAAAGCATGTGATATTGAATGCAGCTGAGACAGTTCCATCTACCCACCATACCTATGCTCATTTATTGGGGGTGTGTACATGATGAGTGACTTCCCATGCCATGCCAGTATATATCACCACTTACAGTTGGTACAGCTGTTCTAAAATCCAACCGACTATCCTGCATCTTTTTGTCAGAAAATCCACCGCCCGAGTAGTTGAGTTTGGATGCCATAATTGGAAAAATAATAAGAATAACTGGTAAAGCTTAATTGTAAGATCATCCAAAATAGCCATTCAGACTAGCTTAAAGATTTGGTTTTCTCAATTCAAATGATTTTACCAGATGAAATTGTCCACGCAATCGTCCACACTAAACAAAATTGAGTGGATGAATCTGACCTATGATGGTAAGACTTGTAGAATTAGCTAGAGATTTCTTCCACAGGTACGCTCCGCAAGGGGAGCATTAAGAAACTAAGACCACCCTAAATTAAAAGCGCTTATTGCTATAAATTCACTAATGGGACAGCCTCATTACATCCAATTAACTCATGATCGATCACTATCCCAACATATTCTAACTCTAACCAAAAGTTTCACTTCAATCAAAATTACGTCCATTATCAGATTGCATAAGCTAACTGGAGTCAGAATTTAGTCAAGAGATGGCGGGCCATTGCCCAAGCGATTTACATTTTAGAAGTGAGCCCCAGTTCTGGATTTATAGCTATTGTTCTCGAAGATTTCTCTAATTCCTAACCTAAGAGATTCCGAACATCAGTGCATGGGCAGTTTAGCCTTAAAAACACTATTGTTATTTACATGCTTATCCATAAGCGGACCTACATATGAATTATTTGAAAATGCTAAAGATTTGAATGGGTATTGATGTATCCCACATATGTCTAATAAACAATCGCCCCACGTCATAAAATCTTATTGAAAACACTCATATTCTCTTTCGACATCTTCCCACCAAGAATACTAGATTCTTTTCGCATCGTTCTCTTTTGACATCTTCTTTCTTTTGAGAGTCTGAGATCTTCTTCGCACCGATCAAGCTTCTCATCAGCGATCATCTCATGGTTAGTATCTTTCTCTCACTAAATAGCCCTAAATAAAGCAATTTGCCTCCCTCCTTAGATCTATTATAATCTTAATCACTCTATATCTAAATTTGAACTATTAATCTCCAAATCATGATTTCAAAACTTAAATCACCAAATCCTAATCTCAACCCTAAGCCCTAAATCACCAAATCTGGTCTGAAGATGACCAAATCATCATTGAGCACACTTTAATCTTCAACTCATATATAAATCAGGCCTTAGGGTTCATATGTTTGAATAACTTGAGTTATATTTAATTAACAGTTTTTCTTCTTTGCTATGAACCCACAACCAACTATAGGGAATTATTTTTACAGCTAAGGTAAGTGCATCTAATCAAGTTCTTTAGATCCAAATATAACCCCTTTGGAAATTCAAAAATTGGGTAATTGGGTACTCACTTAAATCACCGTTTTTGGGCAGCCAAACACCAAGAATTAAAGGAAATGTTATTTTAAACTGTTTTGATGATAACGAATTGATGATCACTTGGGAGAGGTTGTTGGAAGATGGAGGACCCTTCAATTGGGTTGGAGATCTGAGTATGAAAGAAAGTTTGTGTCTAATTAAATGAAATATATTTTCTCTTCTGGTATTATCAATGTGAAAAAAGTATAACAAAGTCGAGCAAAAATTCAGCCCCACCCAAACAAAAATCCTGGATCCGCCACTATGCTTATCCTTGTCTTTGTAGTACTCCAATTGAACATGTTAGATTATTTATAATTTTGAATCCTCTCAGCACCACCAGTAGGAAGGAAGTGGAGATTAAAACAAACTATAGGACACAAGGACTTCTATACCGCAACTAAATTTAAAGGGAGAGAAGAATTGTTCATCATCTATCTACAATAAAATCCACTTTGTTGGATAACTAGAAATGGAAGATCCCCTCCTTTATCTAATGATCATCCATTTGATGGCATTGGAATATTAGATGGCTAATAAAGTTAAATTGAACATAGATGTCCAATATCCATGGTTCTTAACATTCTCTATTTGCACCGTGTTGCATATACCATGACAAATCCAATATGCTAGCAAGGGCAAATCTATGAACTTCAGTGCCTCGCTAGATGCATGAGGCTTTTTTTTTATTAGCCATACACAGCAAAATAGATATTGCCCATTCGGATCTAATTAATGAGTGAAAGTAGTTTACACAGCCAGACTTACCTTTCATAGCAAGTCATGAGCCATGTGACAGTCTATATTTTTTAGTTTTTACTTAGGATGAGATGTAGGGTGGTGTGATGGGCTCCATTAGCCTTAGCACATGCATAAGTGATCTGATCTATGAAATTTTTTAGCCTAACTAACATTTTTAACCAACATATCCAAGGAAATCAAGTACAGTTAAAAAGAAACACAATATATATATATTTTGATTATCCTGCAACAGCTTCCCTTAAATAGCTAGCTAGATGTCCAACAAAGTTAATATCTGACATAACTCTTTATCATCAACTCAGTTTTTGCAATTGGAACATCAAAACATTCAATTATATGTATCTCACTAGGATGTTCGATAGATTCAACACAGATACAATAGAGGCACACCATGAATATAGCACGGACATAAAGTTTACGCATGAAAGGTTAAAGTATCTGATATCCATAGAAGACAATATGTAAACATCATTTGGCATCTGAAAAGAGAGCCACCCATTCTATAAATATCACTTCTTATACATGGAACTACTTCTTGCCATGTTTTAACATTCAATTATATGTATCTCAATAGGATGTTTGATAGATACAACAGGGCACACCATGAATATAGCCGGGACATAAAGTTTATGCATGAAAGGTTAAAGTATCTGATATCCATAGCAGACAATATGATATCCATAGAAGACAATATGCAAACATCATTTGGCATCTGAAAAAAGAGCCACCAATTCTATAAATATCACTTCTTATGCATGGAAACCACTTCTTGCCATGTTTCATTCATTCATTCATAGTTCTATGTTTTGGGTCCCTCAGTCCCTGCATCAGGCTCACAACTGGCCGAACCTATCAACTTACAGTTGCATTTTTTAGTGTTTCAAAATCTCACCAAGTCTTGTACATTTTTGAAAAAGGTGTTTTGTCATTTTCTTTACTTGTGCCATAAGAGGGTTGCGAAGGATTTATGAAATACATGGGATCTCACGTCTGTTAAGATCATCTCTTGAGGAGGCTTTATATCCATTTCCATTTTTATTAACTTTGAGAATGTCCGTCCCTGACTCAGGTTTAGTATGATTTATATTGTTTTAGTCGATTATTAGTCTCTAAGTGGAATTAGAGGACGATTAGCTTGTGTTTTAGCTGGATTTGAGTTTCGAATAGCTTTGGAGAATCTTGAGAGTCGTTGAGCTTAGTTTGACACGACCTTAAGTGGCCGTGTGACTCGTGTCCGTTTGAGAAATTTACTTTTTATTTCAAGAAATTCGAATTTCGACTTGTTTTGATTTGTCGTATCCAACTCTACAACTTTTATGGTTGCTTTGTATGTGTTCGAACCCCAAAAATTGCGTTTTTTTCCAAAAAAAAAAAAAAAAAAAAGGCAAAATAGACTTTTCACACCAAATTTATGCATGAATTTTCATAATTGCAAATCATGGGGAAAATATACTTTTGGAAACTAAATATTTCGACGATCAATTTACTCTTCTTTGTCGAATCTCATTCGGGACCCACAAATGATGATTTCTGCCATTTGAAGCTTTGGGGCCAATGAGGCCCACAACCCACTCAAACCCAACTAAAACCCACGTCTATTATCTTCTACCCCATTTCATGTTGTTGTTCCAGACCTGAGAGAAAAACTTCTTTTCTCTTTCATCCTTCTCTCCTTTGCATGCTTGGGTTTTCTTGGTCCAAAGAGGGATCTGATTTCACCATTCTCTTCCCCGATCTTCAAGCTTTCCAAGGATTGGAACCATCTTCTTCTTCAAGCCTTCCTACTTGTTCAGAAGTCCTTAGGATAAGCAATGGTTGTCCTATTCCAATCTTGGCTTTGTTGAATTGTTTAGAGCCTCTTTATCATGCATGCAAAGTCTTCTATGGAGAAGCTTTCTCTTTTCTTTCAAAATGAGGAGTTTGAAGTGGTTTCCATGGGGGTTTTTGTAGATTGGAGGTTCTTGCTGTAGAGAGGAATCTTTAGAGCACTTTTAGAACCCTTTTGATTTTGAGGCAAGTGAATAATGTATAATGTGATGCATGTTATGTATAAGTTTAGTTTCTTTCTAAATTGCTTAGTTATTAACTAAAGTGCTTTCAAATGTGGTTCTTTTGGTTTATGAAGGGTTTGATTTGGAAATGTTTCAGCTTGACTTATGTTCATACTGCTATTAGTTGTCTTCTATAACTACATTGACTTTTCCCTTGAAGCCATTGTCTCTAAGTGGTGGAAATGCATATGAGGATTTTATATGTCTATAATCATGTTATGTTTTCTTAATTTGAATGGTATTTGGAATTATTTGTGATGGTTGTGGTTGAATGGAGGTTGTTTGATGCTAAGGAAAGTTTAGAATGTGTGAGAATGGAAGGTAGAATTGATTGATGGAGAAAATGAGCACTGAAACCATAAGAAAGCAGGAATTTCTGCAAAAAACGAGCACAGACAGCAACTCAGTCCGCTTGAGCGAGGCCTCTGGCCGCTTGAGCAAACCAGGCTCTGTCTGGTAAAGGAACAGACAGAAGCTCTTCCGCTCGAGCAAGCTTAGGCTCCACTCGAGCAAACAAGCCTCTGGGAGCAGTCCGCTCGAGCGGACCTAGGTGCTGCCCAGGGTGGTTTCCTGCACCTTGTTTGCTCCTATTTGGGTGTGTAGGTCCTCAATGGACTCATGGAAACTGGGAATATGAATTTCGAATCCAAAACCCTTGTTTTTTGGGAATCCAAGGGGAAAATAGAAAGAAGGTTCAATGATTGAATTACCGGGGATTTACTATAAGCCTCAATGTACACTTTATGTTCTCAAATGTCAAAGATCTTCAGAGACACGAAATCCTTCGTTCATAAACCGACATTGAGGAACTAAGTGTATAACGAGACGACCCTAGGTAAGCCAAGCAACTACTACGCATTACCTCATTCCAAGTTAGTAGATTTATACGTTTTCTTATAAATCAATTTGAAATAGTTTTGAATGGTTCGCCACGTTTGAAAAATATCGGTAAGGCTAATCATTTGATTCGCTTCATATTTGTCCGTTTGTACTTTGTTTCGGAGTAGTCATTTTATTGATTTGAAATGTACTTCGATGATTTGCTTTGTATCGATTCGGATTTGGTCGGCACCATTGAGCTTGGGTCGCCTAGTCGAGCTGATCATCCAGCTTGGGACCCTCAAATACTTCACCAACTGCAGCTTGGGCATTTTGTTTAATTGCTATCCGTTTTGAGTTGAACTTTGATTGTTACCCCATCTATATTGGGCTATTATTATATCATCTGTTTGTTCCTATCATTTTATATGATAACAGTTATTTATTGCTCTTGTTACTTCGGTAATAGGAGGATATAGCTCAATGTGGGTTGCTATCGTTTTATCTGGTTCGTATCACTCTTTTAAATGTTTTCTTTGTATATGATTGAATTCGGTAATTGTCTTCTTTATTTCATCGTTATCTATGCTTAGACTTTTAAATGTATAATTATAATTTTAAATATCTTTGTAACACTAGTCATTCTATTATCTGTTTTATTTGCTTACCAGATCGTCGTGTCTTATACTCATTTGTTTAGTTCCAGATGTCAACCCTGCTGCCCTTAAGGCGGAGCGAAAGAAGGAGGCGATTAGAGCCGCCAGTTGCTCTAGAGTGGCAGCCTAACGATGTCATCTACACATCAGGTTGGTTGATGAGATACGTATCACATTTTGGGGTTGATGATTCTTTTTGAGAACTTGTTTCACTAACCTTTGTTGGCTTTTTATTTGGGAATTGTAAACTTTAAACTTTCTTTTGTGATGTGTTAAACTTGAACTAACTTTGGGGTTTGCTTATGTATATATTTCTCGTTTTGATGCAAGGCTTGATTATATTTATATGCCTTTGATTTGATCGTGTTTTTGCTACAATGCTTCCGCGCATATATGTTCATCGTGAATTTGATTATCGGATTGTGATGGATCGCATTGGAATCCTTACCGTCGAAAACCTATGGGTAAACAACAAGCGTGCGGGCGAAATTTTCCGGCCCATAGTGCCGCGGCTCTGGATTAGGGCCTTGGCTGGCTTGGTCTCGGTCCGGGGTCGTAACAAAGAACTTTTAAAGATTTTTACCACAAGTTTATGCGCGCATGCAAGTCCGGCTTGACTTGGGGTTCTGAGTCCGGAAACATTTAACTAAACGCGTGTACACGACGCATTATGCAAATCCAGCTTGACGGTCCTAGGAGAGACCCATATTCATTTTTTTTTTTTAAATAAATCTGTTTTTCATTTTAAACGGTTGTGATTTAATGAGGAATTAATTTTGATAAATTGGGATTAATGGCTTACTTATGGCCCAACGGACACTAATCTCTCTTTATAAGGGTCGTCCTTTTTTTGAAAAATCGCACAGTTTTCTCCCTCTGTTCCTCTTCTATGTTCTATGTTATTTCTATTTTTCATATGAGCCTCGAGTATTTTGGATTGGAGTCTGCAGTTTAGCCGGCTGAGTGTGCGACCGAGCCTAAGTGAGGAGAAGGCTATTGTATCATAGGGGCGGAACTCGTCCTAAAAGGAGCATCATCAGACATGCCTTGACCATATAGTTGTTGTCGCTGTTGTTCTTTGACTTCCGCCAAGAGACCACAAGTGCAAAATCCACCAATCGGGTATTATTATGGAATTTTTACGAAATAATTAAATTTAAAGTCTTATTAGACGGTTTAATAAAGAATAACATTAAAACTACGAGTTTGTGGTTCGTACAATATTTTCTTGCCACAATAACCCCAATTGATGATATCATCAACTTGTGATGATATCGTTCAACTGCCTTCATGAAAAAACTTAAACCACTTAGATTTCAAACACTGCTCGTCTTCCTCCCATATGGTTGCTCCACTGAGATGGTTTTTTCGTTTTTGGTTTCAGTTTTCTGGCCCACTTTGGGATGGTATCTGTTTGTGCATTTGATGCTTAGTGTTGAGAAGGATGTGTGTGTTGGATATGAGATGTAACAATGGTGTTTAGGTTGAAGGTTTCAATGAAGAGTGGTGAGATGGATGGGGATTTGAGTTGGTTGTATTCCTCGGCAGGAAAGAGAGATAGTGTTGTTTGCTCAGATGTAGTGCTTGCAAGGTTGGTAGCCTGTGAAAGTGGTATGGTGATTGTTTTTCTTTTCTTTATTTATTTATTTATTTATTTATTTTTTTTGTTTTGTTTTGTGCAGTGGATTGTTATGTGGTTGAGAGGGTAAGATGGAGGAGAAGGTTCAAATTCGGTATGGGCTAAATGGTTTGGATGAGTTGATGAGGTTACATGGAAGATTGTAAAGTTGCAGAGATGAAGAGGGTGCTTTCTTGTGGTTAGAGAGAACAAAAAAACAAAAAAAAAAAAAAAAAGAAATAATCATGATTAAGAGCGAACGAGAGTGATATAGAGAAAGAGAAACATGACACTGCCATTTCGGCAGCAACCACACCATCTTATCGGTGGAGGTTCCGACCTGTTAAAAAACAGGTCTAGATCCTTATTTAGGCCCTGATAAGTAAATGGGTCCGGGTCTTGTTCCATCTTGGTTTGGACCCGTGGACCTGAGACCCGATCTATTATCTCAATTTTTGAAAATCTCTCCTAAAAATCATGTTTTTTTAATATCATTCTCTACATAAACCCGGACATGGATCCAGACACATCTCATATATGGTTCTGTTTCCGGTTCCAGAGCCAAGAAACCGGTTCAAAAACGGTTCCAGGTCCATATCTGGCTCCACCTTCTCCTTAACGGTTCCGGGTTCGGGTCCACCATGAATCCGGACCTGAACCGACCCGTTTACAACCCTATCTCTTTGCCACTAAATACCGCCATGTACCTGTTTGAGAAAATGCCTGAAAGAAATGTCGTCTCTTGGACTGCAATGATCAAAGCACACTTGCAACATCATCAGCCTGAAATAGCACTGGCTGCATTTTGTGAAAGGCAAATGGTTGGATGCTTATAAGAGAAGGGGAGCTGTGGACATGCTTATGTGAGAAGGGGGAGGATTCAAATTGTCAGTGTTCATTGGTACAACATTGGTTGACATGAGTATTGATGATGCACTTGCAGTATTCAATTTCTTTGAGATGAAGAGTTTCCAAATTAACATGAGATGTCATGCTTCATGGGCTACTTATACATGGATATAAAGTAGAGGCCATACAAGTGTATGAGAAAATGGAGACAGATGTTGAAATTTCTCGAAATGAGGGGACCTTTTTTGCTCTTTTATGTGATTGTA
This sequence comes from Camphora micrantha, assembly GCA_003546025.1. NCBI lineage: Eukaryota > Viridiplantae > Streptophyta > Magnoliopsida > Laurales > Lauraceae > Camphora > Camphora micrantha. The sequence continues at coordinate 66,918,485 of QPKB01000001.1, forward strand.
GTCATAATGGGTTTCTTGAAGAAGGGTGATTCTATTTCGATGTTATGCAGAAGAAATACATGATCAAACCTACAATCAAGGATTATGGGTACATGCTGGCGTGCTCATAAGGAAAGAAGGCTCGATGAAGCTTTCAAACTAGTTATAGCTAGAGCAATTAAAAAGTTAAAGATAATGTAAATTTTGATGGTGTGAGCTTTTTAAGTGAGTTTAAATATTATGTTCAATGTAATTATCAAATTAAGCGTCAAGTCTCTAAAGATTTCTTTGAGAAGAAGAGTGTCCAAACATGAGATGTTGAATATCTGATGATACCAAAATTCATTGCAACAACATTGTGTGTATGAATGTTGACCTTCTCCATTTATGCTCTAGTGACAATTGTGTATGGAATGATGTAATATTAAGACTACAATGTGAAAGGCTTACTGAATATTAGAAGTCTATATCATGCACTAAAGTATGTATGAAGTGTGTACGCTTGATATATATGATATAAAAAGAAGATGAGGCTTGGAAGATTTTTTTTTTTTTTTTTTTTTTTGAAAGAAAGTTGTATGAAAGTATCTATGAATGTCTAAATATGAATAAAGTGTGTAATGTATGGAATTATGGATGGTTAGTGGAAATCTCTTTAAACAAACTCAATTGATGATAACATCATCTGAGATGACGATATCATTAATCAATATGGAGGATTTGAGCCCCAATTTCTAATCACAAGTTAATTTAACTAATTGATGCGAATATATATGTATTCAAATTCTAAATGAATCAGAATTTCAAAGGAAAAGCAGTGCAAATTTTTTGATGTTTGAAAGAGTTGACGATATTATGAACTGAGTTGTCGATATCATCAATTAGGGTATTTTCGTCAAAATAAAAGTACGAACAACAGACCCGTAGTTTTGTTGATTTTCTTCATAAATTCGTTAAATCAAAATATAATCTTAATTATTTCATAAGAATCCCGATTATTATTTGAGTTATCCAATTTAAAGTCATGAAATAAGATTCCCACTCAATAAATACACCAAGTTAAAAGTGAGCTAATCAATATCATGCATTAAAATTTAAATTAGATGGCTAAAAGTTTCCAATACGTTTCTAATCTTAACACCCTTCAATTGCGTGCTGTTCCAAAAACATATCCATCTCTCTAGTAAAGAATGAAAAAGAAAAAGAAATGCAAAGAAACCACATGAGGCTTCACGTCAGCTGATGGGTGGCCCGCTACCGCTATCGAATGCGTTTTGTTCGACGGATTAAGATTGTAGATCCTTCCACGATCATCTAAGCCGAAACACAGTTGAACCCGGCATTATAATTCTTACGTCACTAGTGACGTCTCCTGTCTCACCCTCTGCCGTACAAGGAGGGTACGTTTGAGAGGCCAGTTGCGTTGCGTCTCAAATAACCACGACTTTTTAAACTCTCTCTCTCTCTCTCTCTCTCAGTTGCGTTGCTTCTCAAATAACCACGACTATTTAAACTCTCTCTCTCTCTCTCCTTTCTGATCAGTTTGCATTGAAGTGTGAAGAGAAGGAAAATGTCGAAGTCCCCAGAGGAAGCACACCCTCAGAAGGCCTTTGGATGGGCTGCAAAAGATTCATCTGGGGTCCTCTCCCCTTTCAAGTTCTCAAGAAGGTTTGGGTTTTTGTCATATAGCATCAGTTTTTTGTTTTTTTTAATGTTTTGAGTTTATTTTTGTGGTATTCTATCTTCTTCCAAGTTCTCTGGAAAGCTTCATCTTTGCATTTGGAACGCCAAAATTATTTTGGGGCGTTCTTGTTTTCTTCTTCTGCAGCAATGTGGGTTTTTTCTCCCTGTATATAAAAGTAATTTTTGTGGCAGTGTCTCAAATCGCAGGTTCTCTAGAAGGAAACACCACAATATTTTTGTGTTTTACTTATTTTTCTTATATCGAAATCAGGATTTTGTTTATGTTTGGAACAAAACTTTGATGATTGATAATGATGACGACAATCAGAATCTTTTATGTTTTCCTAATGTTTTGAGAAAGTTTTTCTACAATGGATTATTTTTTAATTTTCCTAGTAAAAGTCCAATCTGCCATATTTTTCATGCACATTACATTGTTGTTGTTCTTTCTTCTGGTTTTCATGGAAAGATATGAATTAGGAATGTTCTTTCTATTGTCTATTGGTCAGTTAGTAAAAAAGAAAAAAGCAGGGAGAGGGAGCGGGGGAGAGAGAGAGAGAGAGAGAGATTAACACTGCCATCTATTAAATTGTGGTGTCAGACTGTCAGTTCCAACATCCAACCATTTCATTCAATAAAAAGTATCCTTTTTACCATCTACCTTTATTAGAACTTTACTCCCATCATATCTTGATCGAGACTGTCCAGCAAAAAGTGGGCCTTGTTGATTGACTTCTCTAATTTCTTATCAAGAGGTGCGACCCATGTGGCATCTGAATAACAGGTGCAAAGCAAGACAGGGTGGATAAAGAGAAGGAGCATGTTAACTTCACAATGTTTTATTCTTTTTTTTATTGGAATTATGAAAGGTCATTACCTCCCTTCTTTAATAAAATAATGTATGGTTGTACTTGTATTTTCAGGGCCAATGGCGATGAAGACGTTTCATTGAAGATTCTCTATTGCGGAATCTGTCACTCTGACCTTCACACCGTCAAGAACGAATGGGGTTTCACCTTCTATCCCGCCCTCCCTGGGTAAGCTTCTCTCAACGCCTTTATAACGTTGGTGCTAGATGTGTTGGGTCGGTCAGGGCCTTTAAGAATGTTGGGTCACTCAAGGCCTTTAACCATGCATGGGCACATAGATATAGGCTTTTGACCAAAAGAAACAGAGGCAGGATGCATAGGCTAGCCTTTTTTTTTATTCTCTTCTTTCTAAACATAGCCCAGCTTATTATGTCCTTTTAACAATTGGGCCAGAAAAAGAGGCATGCTTACAAACCACAATGTGGGTAAGACTTGGACTGCGCTTATAAGAGAATTCTTTGATGGGATTATTAAAATTTATTTATTTAATAGTAGAAGAAGAATGAAAATCTTCTTATGGGTCCACATGGGGGCCATTGATCATTTGGTGGGGCGGGGGATTGAGAGATCCAAGTGGGACCGCCCCAGAGATGAAGTTTTAAGTCAATCTGATGCTTCTAATCCCTTGATCTGCGGCCCACAAGTTTAACAACATTTTATCGAAAGAAAGTTTACTCCTGGTCCATCCATGGCCCCACAAATTTAACGACTTTTATATATAAAAAAAAAAAAAAAAAAGATAAAAACTTTACTTTTGATCCAACAATCTAGTCCATTCGGACATGTGACAGCACTACAACATGTGACAGCACTACAAGAAAGTTGGCATTTAGAGGTGACTTTTTTAACCGCGGTTTAATTTTCTCCACTAAAATCCCACCTTTTGTGGCAAAAATTTGATGTCGCCGTGAAAGTATTATAATGCCCACATTTAGTGGCAACTTATATGTCGCAGCTAACTTTCGCCACTAATTCCTTGGCGGTAATTTTGGCGCCATGGGATTGTGGTTCATTTAGATGGATCATAATGTGTGCCCCAATAGTTTCTTTGATCCATGAAATAGTACACATCAGATCATAGTTATTAATTTTGTACCATTTCGGCCAAAATGGCTGAAATAATTTTTCTTTTCAGTCAAGTTGCCGAAACTAAGTTTCTCACATAAAACTTTTTTTTTTTTTAATTTTGGCTAATTTTCACCGAAATCCCAAAATTTTAGATTTCGGCTAATTTCTCACATTTCGGCCTAAATGATATCTTACATAATTATTTATTTTATTAATTTATATATATAATTTATTTTATTTCTTATTTCTTATATTTTTTTTTCAAAATGTAATTTCAAAAAGTTTTACTAGAATGATTAAATTCATATTTTTTATTTTTCTACATAAATATTATTTTTTATATTTCTTTGAAATGTAATTTTGAAAAATTTCACCGAAATTCTAAATCCTCTGAAACTTTTTTCATTTTGGAGTCCAGACCGAAATCCTCCTAACCATATGCACGGGTAAACTTTCCTAGGAAGACTAGACGTTCATAAATTCTAAATAAATTATTTATTTGAAACATTAGTAGTCATCAAATCAAACTATGCACTGGATGCACAGGTAAACTTGGCTAGAAAGACTAAACGTTCATAAATTCTAAATAAATTATTTATTTGAAACATTGGTAGTCATCAAATCAAAGTGATATCTTGGCATACCCCATTGACTGGCCAGACATGTTAGCCAGGCCTGGACTCTTCCCAATCAACACATGAGGAAACTCTTGGCTTAGGTTGGACCTTTTCCCCTGTAGGTCCGACTGAGGTTGACATTTTTTGGCCCACTACCATCCCAAACCCAATCTGGCACACACTGCACCGACCTGTTCGGGTTTGAACCTTTTTGACTTATTGGTTGAGCTAGTGCTGACAAAAGAACTAATTTATAAATGGCCGGGGAGTGGTTGGGCACCCACATTGGTCAATCAATCTTCCATGAGCACCTGACTCACAACTCAAAGCTGATATCAAACCAGTACACAACTTGTTGGGCCCTATTTCTTTAGCCATTGAAAACCATCTAATCCTACAGTTCCCATTCCAGTGTGATCATATTAATCTCCTCTTCCAAATTTATTGAAATGCGTTTTTCCACAGACATGAGATTGTTGGTGTAGTGACTGAGGTGGGGAAGAAGGTAACAAAATTCAAAGTCGGAGATAAGGCGGGCATCGGATGTATGGTGGGCTCATGCCGGGCCTGCCCCAGCTGCAAACAAGACTCAGAGAACTACTGCCCCAAGATGATACTCACCTACAATGCCATCTACCATGATGGCACGCCGACATATGGTGGCTACTCTGATATGATCGTCGTTGAAGAGCACTTTGTTGTCCGCTTCCCTGATAACCTGCCACTTGATGCTGGCGCGCCACTATTGTGTGCTGGGATCACAGTCTATAGTCCATTGAAGTACTTTGGGTTAAGTGAACCGGGCATGCATTTGGGAGTAGTCGGGCTCGGAGGGCTTGGTCATGTGGCTGTAAAGTTTGCCAAGGCTTTTGGGGTGAAGGTATCAGTGATCAGCACCTCGCCAAGTAAGGAGAAGGAAGCTATTGAGCGGCTTGGTGCTGACTCATTCCTGGTCAGCCGTGACCCAAAGCAGATGCAGGTAAGTTCTTTTACTGTGGCAGGCCAAAGTAGGCCAAGATCTAAATGTGAACCATTGAAAAATTGAAATTTTGAATAGGACTGTGGATGGCCAATTGTGCTGACTAGTTCGAAATCTGGGCTTAAACCAATCTAAACTTGGACTGTAAATAGCACTTGCAGTGTTTAAAACTCTGAAACATTAATGAGGGAAGTCATTGAGTCGAGTAACTTGGACGTGTCTTGTTCTACTAGTGCTAGATCAGATTTGTTCAGACCTATTCAATTGGCTCAACTCGGTCATTTATAGACAGTCTTTATGTGAAGTACATTTTATTTTACATGAGGTTCATTATTTTCGTGTGTATTTTTTTTCTGGATAGGCTGCAATGGGCACCATGGATGGCATCATTGATACGGTCTCTGCCGTTCATCCACTCATGCCATTGATCGGTCTGCTAAAATATCATGGAAAACTCGTTATGGTGGGTGCACCTGATCGTCCGCTTGAGCTCCCAGTCTTTCCTCTAATTATGGGTAAGTAAGCTGCAATGCTGCATCCCAGTTACTTACTGTTCGAATTGATAAATAATGTTGTGGTACAAAGTTACGCTAGGGAATCCTAAATGCCTCATTTGTTGATTAGGATGAGCAGATCCCTCCAATCACTCCAAAATATTGGTTATTTCCATGGGTGTGGCCAAATGGGTGGGCCAAGTCTGAAACTCTTGAGTTCTCTTCAGGCCAGGCTTCTCCTATGGTTGTCATAACCACAGTCCTCAGCAATCAGCCTTGCTCATTGGTAGCCCAGGACAAACTGGGCATATGAAGAGGGTCTGGCCTTACCCATTAGCCTCAACCGTGGGTCCACATTATGCTTCTTGTGATGGGTAGGCTTTGAAATTGACATTGTGGCTTTGTGGATTATTTTGCAGGGAGGAAGATTGTGGCTGGAAGCTGCATTGGAGGAATGAAAGAGACCCAAGAGATGATTGATTTTGCAGCGAAGCATAATATAACCGCAGATGTTGAAGTGATTCCCATGGATTATGTTAACACTGCCATGGAGCGGCTCGCCAAAGCTGATGTCCGATACCGATTTGTCATTGACATTGCAAACACCTTGAAAGCTCCATGAAGTGCAATTCTGTTAGTATTGAGTCAGGGCCCTCTGAAGGACACATGAGACTCATGTGTCCTTCAAAGGGCCCTTCAGAGTGATGTGAGTTATAGATAGAGTGTTGGTCATAGGGTGACTTTCTATTGCAATTTCTCTATTATCGAGTCTTAATGCGTATGTCTAGTTTAGGCGGTCTCACATGACCACATATAAGGTCACATAGGTTCCACTTGATTTCCACCATTGACTATATGATATTTTGGGCTGTTATTATCTAATAAATGCTCAATTTTAAGCCTTATTAATATCCTATTACATGTTTTCTCATTAGGCTAAGATTCATGACCAAAAACAAAATTTCTGCGGATTTGTTAATCTTGATGCTATAATTCTTGGTTGTGAACTCAAGCAGTACAATAATATTTACTCTTGCGGATTTTGGTATCCTTACGATTAAGAAAGTTCAGAGAATTATTATAAAAATGGTCCATCAGGCCCTTCTATCATTCTTAACTTGGAAATTTATAGGAGGTGGGTATTCAAATGCAACTATTATCTCTCACCATGTATGGTGAGAGACACCCATTTTTAGAAAGTTTCAAATACAAAATGGTCTCTTTTTATACTTGAAATTTTTAAAAAGGGATGTTATAAGTGTACTATCATTAAAGCCCGTGTACAGGTCAACGCTCATGTAAATCTACAATTATTAGATTTTACAATTATTAGATTTTACGTAGGATGAGATGTAGAGTGCTGTGATAGGCTCCTATTAGCTTTAGGAGATCATAAGTGAGCTCTTGGTTAGAGGTCTACGTGTTATCATCAACTCAATTTTGCAATTGGAACATCAAACGACAAGATTACTTTTGTCTTATTACAATCCACAATATTGTATAGATACGACATAGGCATGGCATTGTAAAGATTGGACAGCCCACAAGTTTTTATCGATCAAAATTAGAGTACGGTTGATCTAAACAGTCCAGTTCATTCGGACAGGAACTAAATTTTGAGACTGGTGACTATCAAAGATGGGACAGGGTAAGGGTGTGAGACCTCTATCTGCCTGGGTAATCTCTTGAGGCGGGACTAGATGAGAATCCACATGGGCAAGAGTGGAGTATTTCGGTTAGCAGTACCATAAGGCTTTGTCCAAGTCCCGCATTAGAAAAATCTAAGTCTTGTCCCTGGGCTTAACCCATATAAGGCCTTTTAGAAACGTAGTCCAAGATTGGAGTGGCGGGGCTCACCTTAACGTGACCATAGGTACTCAGCTGCAGGATTCCTATTAAAATTACCACTTTTATAAATGGACCCACTTCTTGTCATGTTTCATTCCTAGTTTCCCGTTTTGGATCCCTCCATTAGGCTTAACAACCGGCCCAATTTATTATCCACTAATAGGCATATGCAGTGCGGGCGCACGTACAAAAGCTCATGAATCTCACCTATATATGTTCAATCAAATCCATTCACCTGGACGTGATCCAGTAAGCCCCTTTGAGTTGCGCAGTATTTGTTAGTTTCTACACTGGTTACTCATAATAACTTGCACTAATGAAAAACCCATGAATCCCCCACATATGCTCAATCGAATCCATTCACCTTTTCTTAACCCATTAACTCCTTTGAATCAAATCAGTCATCATTACATTTTATCCTAATGAATTTGCACACTATTAAACTTTTGAGAAGCTTCAAGCGAGGAATCGAAGAATCCATAGATCTAATAATTCTTCACTACCATTGGAACAAGGATTTCTCACTGGAGATTTATATAGTTGATGATTTCACATTAATATTGGTAAGTATCGATGCATATGGCTGAGAAAAATAAGATTCGGTGTATAAATCTCCTTAAGTGAGGATTTTTAAATCTTACTGGAGGTGGTCGAATCTGAAACCTAATAAATGAAGATTTTCATTTATCCAAATCCTTTAAGAATTTACAATTGTCAAACTTGGATTTACTACAACTTTAGAGGAATCAAAAATCTTTTCCCTAAAGATTTGGTTGCTAAATGTAACCTTAAGATTTGTATCAATTAAAGATTGAAGTTTTGTATTGTTTTGATACTAAGATAAAAAAAAGGAGATCTTGCAGTGACCCACACATCTCATGTATTTAAGTTTAATCAATGGCTAACAATCTCTAAAGCTTCCTCTTTTTCCATGCATCTCCCATCTTAACACCGTTCGATTATATGGTGGGTCCAAACACATTGATTTTTCTATTAAAGAAGGCTTTGTTTGTTTGCATTTAAATACATAGATTTCAAATACATGGGGTGGTTAAAAATGAAGATCAAATGTAACAATTTCAAAAATGAGCACCAAATAATATATTCTTTTTATTTAGTTTTTTCAAAAAAAAATTCTATTTAATATATATTTGAAGAAAACCTTTATTTTTATCCACCATATGTATTATTTAATTTCTATATAAAGTAATGCAAACAAATGTGCCCTCAGAATTTTTGAAAAAAAAAAACTAGACGGGGGTTCACCTCAGCTGATGGGTGGCCAATATTGGCCAACCATTGAGGGTAGAACTAGTGCAACGATGATGTATTGTAGTATGGTGCAGCACCCATCATTAAATGCATGGCAGGTCACAATAGCACCATATGTGGTGAACAAAATATAAATTTCTACTTCAAAACAAACTGGCAGCCACTGTGTTGGATTGTCGACTAGATATGAGACACATAACAAATTTACTCTAATTTTCTCTTATTTGGGATAGAAATAGGGGCAGGGCTTTCACCATAATAAGTCATGCCACCTAGCAATCTGGATGTTGCAAATTCACACGGATTTTCAGCCTATTTAAGGCTTCTTTCCAAAATGACTTTTTCTGAAATTACCCTTCATATTTGTATGGCTTGTCCGGAAGAATGGAGTTCAGTTCAAGATGGCAAAATGGAAATGGGACCCATTTTTCTCATGAGCTAGCTTATTCAAAATCGCAAGAATTTCCACTATTTCTTATAATTTGCATGAATCTAACAAGAGGTCCAGAAATAATGCTGAGACTCCTTTAGCTGCTCTTGTTGGCCACATAATATATTAGTATGGAGTGTAACACCAACAATGGCAAACAAAATGATTGGTTGTTTTTTTTTTTTTCTTTTATCTCTTCTTTTTATTAAAAATTTGTAAAGTATGCAACAACCTCAGTTGGGCTAGGACCGTGGTTTGCTTATGAAAGTTGAGGGTTCGGAATTGCACTACCATACTAGGGCCACATGGGATTTATCCGGCTCCCCCTAAGCCCGAAGGGATTAGTTCGGTCCAAAAAGTTAGGGTACACTCTTTGATACAAAAAAATAAATTAATAAACAACCTTAAGGTTGCGATTTTGAATATTTTCAGTGTGCCATGGGCTCTTGTCTCCCTGAAAAATTAAATAATAAGCAAACAAAATTAAGGCCGTGAAAATAAGAAGGTCAAGAAAATCTTCAATTATGTTCAAATCTGGACAATTGTTTCGGTCAAAGGGAGACAAACGACTTTCTTTTCTAGTGCATCTCAGAGGAGCTAGCTAGAAGTTGATGATCTAATTTTGTTTGCATATGGAATTGATGATCACAATCATTGAACAAGAGTAGCAAATGAAACTGATGATATAATCATTGATCAAGAGTAGCAAAATGAAAAGCTTAATCAAATGTTCTACCCATTTAATTTGGAGATCCCTCATCAAATTAAACCGTTATGATCATTAAAATGATTTATGTTTCGATTAGTGGCCACTGATTAGAACCACAAAATGAGACCAACTAATATATATATATATATATATATATATATATATATATATATATATATGAGACTATCAAAAAAAAATGAACTAGTGGGCCATTGTTTTCTAAAAGCATAAAAAATTATTCACGCCGGTATCCCAAGCTATATACCAATCATCCACCGTGTGGATTTGCAACATCTAGGTGGTATGAGTTACTACTGCGAGGGAGAAGATGCATGTTATTAACCTACAGCGCACCGCTGAACCGAAGCCTTGCCCTAGAAATAGAGGGAGTCCCTTGTGTGCGATCAATCTAATGAAAATTGAGACACAATTAACGCATACAATGGATGGTAAGGTAAAAGGTTGACCGACCATGTATTTAATGATGTGCGCCGCACCATAGCAGCACGCTGCATTGTATAGTTGGGCCCAACCACGCCTTCATGGGATTGAGATTCAAGAACCTGGACATCTCAGGCTTAAACCTCATAATTATCACCACGTCACTAGTGACATCTCTCTCTCTCCTCTCCCTCTCCCTCTCCCTCTCCTCCTCTTTATAAAGAGAGACACCCACAGGCCAACCAACAACTTCAATCTCTCTTTTTCTCTATTCTCAAAGCTTCTGTCGGACAGAAGAAAAATGTTGAAGTCTCCAGAGGAAGAACACCCTCAGAAGGTCTTTGGATGGGCTGCAAGAGATACATCTGGGGTCCTCTCTCCTTTCAAGTTCTCAAGAAGGTTGGTCTTCTTATTGAGTTCTTGTGTGACAGTGAGACGCAAAATGTTACGGGTTTTTTTTTATTTTTTGTTATATATTGTCATGGAATATTGCAATCAGGGACAAGGGTTGTCACCAAAAATGTTTTTGGGTTTTCTTATTTTCTTCTTTAGCAATCAGGGTTTTTTATCCCTGTATTTTTAAGTTACTTTTTGGCATTCTCTCTACTTTCAAGTTCTCAAGGAGGAATCACCAAAATACTTATGTGTTTTTCTTATTTTTCTTCTATGGCAATCAGGATCTTTGTTCATGTTTTGGAAGGCTTTGATGATTGATGATGATGATGGCAATCATGATCTTTCATTTTCTATGATTTAAGGAAGTTTTTATATTATATTACAAAAAATTGTGATTATTAGCTGCGGGAATAATACCATTTAGTAACATTTTTTTTTCACCATTAAAAGTGTCTATTTTTGCCTCAAAAACACATTGTCTAAGCTTTTGGTTGCTTTAAGCGTGTGTGTGAAAATATTCAAGTACATCCATCCCTAACTACATTATGGTGAGGGTATGGTAGGGTTGCAAACGGGATGGCTCCGGATCAGAATCATAGTGGACCTAGTTCTGTTTCTAAATAACAATTCCGATTCCGGTTTTGACTCCAAACCTATTTTGTTGGTTTCAAATCCGGTTTTGATAGGAAAACCATGTTTTGATACCGGGTACAGCTAAAGGACTAAAAATCTAGTTTCAAAATCGATTCTAATTTCTCGTTATTTTTCATTTTTTCTTAAAATAAACATATCATTCAACTTATAACGGTGCATCAAACCTACTATCTCTAGTATTATATATATTAAGAAAAAGTTGATTTTGACGTGCAATTTGTAATATTAAAGACTCATATACCGGATCTTGGGTCCACGGATCAGAACCTATATGGACCCTGAACCGAACTTGTTTATCAATCGGAACCTAAATTGGGTTCCGGACCCGAACCCGTTTATCAATTGAAACCTCAAAATAGGTTCCAAACCAGATTTTTTGCGTTTCCGAACTTCCGGAGAATTAGATACCTGATTGCGACTCTAGATGAGGGGTAACATAGTGGAGCCAACTTTATGATACATCCAAACCATCTACACACATGAGACCCCCTTAAGCATACTAAATTCATCGAGTTTTCACCTCTTTAAATGGATCGGAACGTTGGATCGAGGATCAAATTTTTTTTCCTTTCATATAAAATCGTTAAATCCGTGGGCTACGGATGAAGGGGTTAAAGGCATAGGATTGACCCAAAACTTGATATATGAGCTCATCATATATATATATATATATATATATATATCTGTGTGCCAGCGGGTGTTTTCCTTTTTTTAAGTCTCTAGAATCTAGACTCTATGACGGTGTGTGTGTGGTAGTTCCTTTGTTAGTCTCTAGAATCTAAGACTCTATGACTGTAACGCCCCACCCCTACACGCATGCATGATATTGTCCGCTTTGACCCACGGCCTCACGATTTTGCTTCTGATGGGCCTCAACCCATCAAAAGGCCTCATGCAAGGTAAGGGTGTGGGACTCCGGGGCGTCACAATCCACCCCCCTTAAGGCTGCACGTCCCTGTGCAGTAGCCTGCAAATCTTTGTAGCCTGCCAGCCCTCTTGACCCACCCACATGGAGACCCGATACACCTGACCACGTCCAGGGATTCACACTCGAACTAATCGAGAGTCGGCTCTGATACCACTTGTAATGCCCCACCCCAGACGCATGCATGATATTGTCCGCTTTGGCCCATGAACTCACGGTTTTGCTTCTAATGGCCTCAACTCATCAAAGGCCTCATGAGCTAAGGGTGAGATTTAATCACAAGCACCTCCCTTAAGACTGCATGTCCCTGTACAGTAGCCTGTTAATCTCTATAGCCTGCCAGCCCTCTTGGCCCGCCCACATGGAGACCCATCCACTTATACCAAACCACAGCGGGGGACCCACACTAGAACTAGTCGAGAGTCGGCTCTGATACCACTTGTAATGCCCCTTCCCATACGCATGCATGATATTGTTCGCTTTGACCCACAGACCTCACCGTTTTACTTCTGATGGGCCTCAACCCATCAAAAGGCGTCATGCAAGGTAAGGGTGTCGGACTCCGGGACGTCACAATGACAATTTTAATACTTTATATTGAAATGATTCATAGCACTTCTACATATTCGAAAAAAGTATGTCATGAATCGTGATGTATGAAACACATGACCTGTACTTTCAAAAACCTTCATTCGGTGCTTTATACAAGCTCAATCTCATTGGGTGAAGCTAGAGGCAGAACCAGATCAACTTTCCCTTGGAGGGGCCGCCATATGAAAAACCTTAATTCCTGCTTCGTTTCACCTTTGTCTTCATCTCCCTAGCATCACTATATTATCCACTTTTTTTGACATAAACCCATTTCCTTTATATTTATTTATCTACTTCCTTTCCTCTAGTGGGGTTTAGGAGATTTTTTTTTTTTCCTTTCGTTAAAAGGGGTTTTTGGAGATTTGTTAGATTAGACTATGAATCTTAATGAAAAGTGCCATCTATTAAATTGTATTTTAACATGTTCTGGGTTAGAAAGTTTAGGAGATTCATGATTTTCCTAATTTGTCGGTTTGGTGGCACTGGCAGGGCTAACGGCGATGAAGACGTTACATTGAAGATTCTCTACTGCGGAATCTGTCACTCTGACCTTCACACCCTCAAGAACGACTGGGGTTTTCTCCTTTTATCCCGTCGTCCCTGGGTATGTATCTCCACCACGCTCTTAACGTAACATCGTTATCATATTTGTACTGAGTATGTTATTCTTGGGTCAGTCAAGGCCTTTAATCGGTATACACATTGTTGGGCCCTATTGCTCGAGCCATTGAGAACCATCATATCCAACAGTTCCTATTCAGTTTAGTTTAATCATGTTAATCTCTTCTTCCAAATTTATTGAAATCCTTTTGTCTTCCACAGACATGAGATTGTTGGCGTAGTGATTGAGGTGGGGAAGAAGGTAACAAAATTCAAAGTTGGAGATAATGCAGGTGTAGGATGCATTGTGGGCTCATGCCGGGCCTGCCCCAGCTGCAAACAAGACTCAGAGAACTACTGCCCCATGATGATACCCACCTACAATGCCATCTACCATGATGGCACGCCAACATATGGTGGCTACTCTGATATGATCGTCGTCAAAGAGCACTTTGTTGTTCAGTTCCCTGATAACCTGCCACTCAATGCTGGGGCACCACTATTGTGTGCCGGTATCACTGTCTACAGCCCATTGAAGTACTTTGGGTTAAGCGAACCGGGCATGCATTTGGGAGTGGTAGGGCTCGGTGGGCTCGGTCATGTGGCAGTGAAGTTTGCTAAGGCTTTTGGGGTGAAGGTGACAGTGATCAGCACTTCGCCAAGTAAGGAGAAGGAAGCAATTAAGCAACTCGGTACAGACTCGTTCCTGGTCAGCCGCGACCCAAAGCAGATGGAGGTTAGTTATTGTGCTGTGCAGGGCCAACAGGCCCAAGACCTAATGTGAACCATTGAAAAATAAAAATTTGAATAGGACCGGATGACCAATTGGCCTGACCAGTTTGAAATCTGGGCTAAAACCAATCTAATTAAACTTGGACTGCAAAAATCCATCATTTTTTAAAAATTCTGAAGCAGTATGATGGAAGTCATCTAATCGAGTTAATTCTACCATTGATTCAGTGATCGATCAGATCTGGTCAGACCCATGCCTAACTCGGTCATTTATAGCCATCTTTGTATGAAATGCATTTTTATTTTTATTTTTTACATGATGTTCGTTCTTTTCACATGTTAATTTTTTGTGGATAGGCTGCCATGGGCACCATGGATGGCATCATCGACACGGTCTCAGCCACACATCCTCTTATGCCACTGCTTGGTCTCCTGAAATCTCATGGGAAGCTGGTTTTGGTTGGTTTACCTGAGAAACCACTCGAGCTCCCAGCCATTCCTCTAGTTATGGGTAAGTAAGCTGTATACTAATCGATATAAAAAGTTGCAGTACTAAGTTATGCCACTGTCAATTTGGGTGATCTCGATTGGTGGTTAGGGTGGGATGGGACCCACCAATCCCTCTAATATGTTTGTGGGCGCCACCATCATCGCAAATGGGCCATGTCTTGGTACTCGAGTCCTTTCAGCTTACCTTTCGTCCATTCCATTTGATATTACGTACTTCCAAACCATTTTAGCCCTCGGATATCAGCTGAGAATTTTGTTGATCATTTTGCAGGGAGGAAGATTGTGGCTGGAAGCTGCATTGGAGGAATGAAGGAGACCCAAGAGATGATTGATTTTGCAGCAAAGCATAATATAACTGCAGATATTGAAGTTATTCCCATGGATTATGTTAACACTGCCCTGGAACGGCTCGTCAAAGCTGATGTCCGATACCGATTTGTCATCGACATTGCCAACACCTTGAAAGCTCCATGAAATGCAAGTCTGTTAGTCTGAGTCAGGGCCCCTATACATGGTTGTTGGAGTCATAGGTATAAATGGTCTTGGTCTTAGGGTGACTTCTGTTGCAATTCACTTGAATGGCACAATTGACATTATGATCTTTTCGGCTATTTTTACTTAATAAATATCTTATTACAAGTTCTCTCATTCGGTAATCACGCAGAACTCAAGATGAATAACAATTGGCTTCTTATTCAAATATATGGCTCTCATCAGATTTTGGTAAACCTTGATAGATTAAGAAAGTTTAAGGAATCATTAAGATCAGAATGATCGAGCCTTTGCCTCCTCGGCCCTAAACTCCATTCTTGAATGTTATGAGCTTTGTCGGGTGTACAATCATAGTAGAATACCTGGCTTTATTTCATTTTATTTTTTTCAAGCAATACTGTCCATTGCCTCAGATTTTTTGAGGCAACTGGTGAAAGTAAGTCGCATATATTGGCACGATCAAAGTTCACTCAAACATGAGTCGGGCCCAATCAGGTCGAGTTAAATATTGATTGTTAATTTATGGGGGAAATTTTCTTTTGGCTTATACAAGGAAGAAGGGTTTTTTTTAGTGTCCTGAAAAAGAAAAGAAAATGAAGAACTCAATTACTCTTCGAATGAAAAAAAAAAAAAAAAAGAATTTGAAAGGTTCACACTTATGTCTTGTTTTGTAACATACAATGGAAATGCAAATTTGATAGGGAGAGGTCAAACTCAGGTTTCTTATCTTGTG
This sequence comes from Camphora micrantha, assembly GCA_003546025.1. Classification (NCBI taxonomy): domain Eukaryota; kingdom Viridiplantae; phylum Streptophyta; class Magnoliopsida; order Laurales; family Lauraceae; genus Camphora; species Camphora micrantha. Next base: position 66,934,507 of record QPKB01000001.1, read on the forward strand.
TAGAAAAATATCCCATAAGAAAATAGATTTTGCGAGGAGAGTCTATTTGCACCAAACAACAAAAAGAACGGCAGGGAATATATCTGTTGGGAAGTTTCTTGAGAAGAGTGTGTAACTTGAAAATAAATAGGCAATTAAATAAATTATCAAAAGTCTACATGCAAGATATAGAAATATGAATGTGCTGAAAATGAAATAAAAAAATAAGAATATTTTTTTCTTGGAACAGATATATGATAGGGAGATGTATATCAGGATTAGCATATATGCGTCTTTTTTCAAATCCTTGATAAAAAACTTTATATATAGAGTTTTGGGAGAAAAAGAGCTATTGGAGAGAATAATGAGAGAGAGAGAGTTATAAAACATTAATTCGCTCATTACTTTTTTCATTATTTATCTCACCTATCATCTTTCTTTCATAATATTTTATGTCCCGTATTTATTCTCCTTCATCATTTTCTTTTATTATTTTTTTGAGAAAATATAAAATTAGGTGTTTTCGTCCACACCTGATCATTCTTTGTACATACATATATATATATGATTATGCATAATGAGACCTCAATTCAATGTGGATGTAAAATCCAATGAACTTTTCTCAGGGGAGTCCGCATGAGCAGAGTAGGAAGATTTTCTGTCATGAACATCCACAAAAGCTTCATCCTGCTATATGGTAGCTTTGGCCCTGAGGAATTTACTGGAGGGTAGTGGACCTTGATGAATAATCAAGTTTGTTGGAGTGATCCTCGATAGATGTGCTTGATTGGTCCTTGATTTCAGTGCCTTGATTGCTAATACTCTTTGACTGAGCTAGCCGAGGTCAGGCTCTTCTTATTTCTTGGATCCAACAGCCCCTAGGGGGCTGTATGTCCAGAATTCTGTCCAGAATTCTGGACATGCAGCAGGGCTCTTCTTCTTTAAAGCCAACCACACAAACCACAACATGCTTTCTCCCCATTAGTCATTCTCATGGAAATCTACTAGCCCACGCATATATCTAGCCACCCCCATCTCTTTAAATTTGTGGTGTGACTCCTGACTATTGGAATCTTGAAATCTCTAATGCAGGTAACCATCATTTTGCTGTCTTCTTCGTTGATATCATCCCCAAAGATGGCCCAATCTTAAATCAGTGCTATCAAATCGTGCTGTGTGTAATGAATGGTACCGGATCCTACACTCCAGATAGCAGCACCTTGCCCTTTTGCCATTGTCATTTTCACAATTAGCTGCATGGATTTATTATCAGGTTCATACTGTTGGAAGATGGTTTTGATATCTTAGACAATGGGAGAAAACACATTAGTTACAACTTAATTATAAAATACAAATTTTACTAAGAACAAGAACCCACTTTATAAATTTTACACAAATACACTATTACAAAGTTTACAACTTACACACACTTTAAACTTATACTCTTACAAGCAAAAGACTCACTCACTACAAATTAATTAATACACTCACTTACTACAAAAAGAGCACTCACTATAATTTCTCAATACACACTTCAGTGTGTCTTACTCTACACTCACTCACTAGACTCCACTTCTCTTCACATACTTCACTTCTGTGTTACTCTCACTTGAGTTGCAAATAAGGCAAGGCCTCATATTTATAGGAGTATAAGGCCTTGTTTGGCATCTCCACTCTTTTTTTGACAGACCATTCAAAATAGAGCCATTAAAAAAAGACCTATAAAAAAAAGAGGCTAGAACAAAAAAACGTGTTTGGTAATGAACGGATCTACTTCAAATAGACCGTTTGGTATGCCCTCTATTTACCTCCTTTTAGAGGGATTTGCCTCTTTTTAGAGGGGTATTTTCTGTCATTATGTAAAAAGTAAACTTATGCATATTTTCATCAAAATATGCCCTCTACACACATACCATAACATCATAATCTCTTATAATTTGAAAACTACAATAATTTCCATCAAAATATGGCCTGTAACTTGTAAACAATTTAAAAATTACCGCAATCAATATATTTTTTTTATTCATTTGATTTTTTATTTTCTTTTCCTGTATACACAACAGTACATTATTACAACTTCCAATCCACGTCATATGGATAAATTGAAACTGTTAATTCCATTATCCAAGACCAAATCTACTAGACACCAAACATCCATTTCTATTCCAAATCCATCAAAAAATAAAACAAGAAAATTCATTCCACTTCATATAAATATTCAAACATCCTTTCAACAAAATAAACCCAACCCAACAAAATAGTTGGTAGAAAATGAACCCCACCCTTAAAAAAAATACAAATTTAAACATTGATAAACATGGCATTTCTAAAAATTGTTACGTATGTATGTTGCTGTGCCTAGATCCAGAGAACATCCATTTACACATACAGATGTAGCATGTGACTATGTGAGCAGTCTCATTACTAGAGTCTTGGCATTACAGCTCTCTTAAGAAGTCCCATCAGCACAGCTACTTTGAAGCGAGTCATGCATGAGATTTGACATCAGAGATCAAAGTTGTGGCTACTGAAATGGAAGATTGGATGGTTCCATCTACCCCTTATATTTTGTGATCTGCATTCTTTAGCAACACAGGATTGAAGGCTTGAAGAGCCACAAACCATGACACCCACATCCACACGCCCCCACTGCTCTGAAACAGTCTCGAAGATTGCTGAAAATAAAACCAGTAACCAAGTGAAATCAACAAAATCACCATATAGCATCATCCATCAAACTGGGCTGGCTTTGAACCCATTCAATATTCAACAAAACCAACATGAACCCATTCAATATTCAACATGGACCCATTCAAGAACTTTGAGGCCCTCATGTCAAATGTTAGGATGCAGAGAATGCTCACTGATAAAACATGATCTTAACTATGAAAAGGATGCAGATAATGCTCACTGATAAAAGCATTTTGTAAAGGGCACACTCATTCTAAAAACTCATTATCTACGTCTTAACAACCCCAACAATCTCTGGTCAGAACATGCAGAAAAACACATTCAAGAAAGGCTTTTTTCCCGAATCTCCAAAGATGGGTCTTTCATAAACAACCCCTTCTACCACTTCAAACATGGAAAGGTAGTAGTCAGCTTCTATAAAACAACAACCCCACAAACCATAATCTTGCAAAAACTCATCTTTTGTAAAACCCATGAACTCAATCAAGGAAAAAACATAAACGGAAGACTAAAACTGCCTACCCAACACACCCCCAACAATAAACTTCAATTTGAGTAAAATGTAAAAGAAACAGAATCCTGTCTTTGGATGAAACTCCATAGTTCAAGTAGAAAAACTTGTGTTACAACCACTCTTTCAAAAAAAAAAAAACAAGGCACCAAAAGCTACTGTCTCCAACTGAGACCACTTGACCCATCATCCAGAACATGATTGAAGTAGATAAAAAACAGAGTTACCACAATGATTAGCACAATGATAAAAAATCATGATAAAATTTGTTTGATCGGAATTGTTTGATACTTCTGGGTATTAAAATATGGAGCATAATGACTGAGGACTACATAGAGTTGAACAGGGTACAAATAACACAAGATTTCACCCAAATTGTTCATTTGGAAATTTTCCAAAAACTTCTCGGAGGCACAAAACCATAGAATGAGAACTCAAATGGTAATGTCCAGAGCAACTTTGTTTTCAGCTTATTTTCTTAATTCTCACTTTCCACATCCAAATGGGTGCATGTAATTTAATTGAGTTGAGAATATCATTCACTCTATAAGGGCCTATCCTTTTAGTGGAATTCCTAATAAGAATTTGGTGTGTTTGGTGTTTAGGACATGATGTCCCATGCGTCTGTAATCTGTGCCAAACTTCACAGGTGTGACACTAAAACTTGGTGGCCCCCCACCTATATGAGACAGTCCAGATCCATTAGACTGCAGAGTTCTGCATGCAGGAGAATATTTTCAAACCCAGTAGATACATTACCAGAGCTGTTTGGGTCATGTGAGAGGGGGTCCACCAATAGAATGGTTGAGCCATATTCCTAAAATGGAGTAGGCAGGAACTGATATCTATTGGGCCATATTCCTAAAATGGAGCAGGCAGGAACTGATACTTTTTTATTTGTAACAGTAGATTAATTTAAAGACTTTAAAAAAAGAGGCAACCACAGAGAAGTAGAAATGAAGAAAGCATGAGAAGGTATTAAAACTAACAAAACACTGATTCAGTAGACGTTGTTTGGCATCTCTACTCTTTTCCCGACAAACCATTTAAAAAAGAGCATTAAAAAAAGAGCCATAAAAAAAAAATAGAATTAACCAATAACCATACCCGTAGGATTTTCTCAAAAATGACTTCTTCAAGATCTCAATCTTTTAAGTCTACTTCAGTACTAGATATCCGGGGTTATGATTTCACAGGCAATCCAACCACCCACCTATAAGATCGCCAAACAGTATCTACCCAAACAAGCCATTTATCATCTTTAAAAGGAGAGACTGCCATTGGAACAACAGGTTGGATTGGGCCAAGAACTGCATGGTCTGTCATATGATCAGGTTGCAGCACCAACCCAACAGTAGTGTGTTTTGGAATGACTGGTTCGACTGGGCCAAGAACTACTGCATGGTCTGTCATGATCATGTGGTGACTGATTTGTCCACTACACATGACTACTGTTGGGTTGGTGCTGCCACCTGATCAACGGCCCCAAATACCTTCATGAACCCCGTGAATGATGAAGGTTGAGGGTCCTCCACATTTTATGGTGGTTGAGCGGGCTACCAAACCAGCTCATGATAAGAAAACCAAGTAATTGAACAGCCCACTGTGGCCTTAAGCTGTCCATGTGTGCGCCACGGTTGATGATTTTTCTTTAGTTCTTGGTTGTTCCAAAAACCAAAGGTCCATACAGGTTCAAAACCTAACTGACATGAATTTAAACACCCAAATCAAAGAACCAACAGAAAATCAAATGCCAATCAAATTCCAAATGATCCATCAAAGAAACAGCATGAAAACCCCATATCAGAAATCTCAATTCAGCTCAAATTCAAGCAAACTACACCCCCAACTGACATAAACTTAAACACCCAAATTCAAGAACCAACAGACAATCAAATGCCAAATGACCCATCAAATAAAAAAAAAAAAACCATTCACATTGCAGAAAGAAGAGTCATTTCCATATAAATAAGAATGGACAGAGTGATGCTCAAGGCAAGGGAGCCTGAAGTTGAAAAGAATTCAAAACCGAAGGAGACCTTGGGTGAAACAGCAGTGGGCGAAAAAGTGCAAAGCCAGGTAGTGGAGAAGGTGGAACAAAATCAACGAAACGAGACCAAACAAAACTTCATCTTGTTGGTTGAGGAGTTCCCTCTCAATGGTTTGCTACAGAGGATATCTGGCATTTTAGTTGACAGGGTTTTTTTTTTTTCTTTTTAACCACGTATTTCTAGGCTGAGATCAAAGTTTAGCACCTTCCTATAGGACAATTTTTGTTTCTGTAACATACCCACCATAGATGGAATCCATCAGTTCAATGGTCCACATTTGCCCCACAACAAACATGAATGAAAAGAGGCAGAAGTCATCAAGAAAATAAAAACCCACTATGAACATCAACAAGACCAATACCAAATCCAAACCTATTAAGTGCAGGTGTGAGCAAGCTAAGACAAAAAGAGGAAACCATCTCAAGAAAGAGTATGATGATTTTCAGCAATTACAGTTAACAGCAACAAGAAAACACAGGCAAAAAGCACCCATATCAAACTTTATTTGACATAAGAGGTTAGGTCAAACTTCCAGAGACTACGTGAAGTCACATGGTCTTTCTAGAAAAGTTTACAAGGGAGAGAGATAGAAACTTGTAGAGTCTTCCAGAGGGTGCAGTGTTTTGCCCAACACATACTACTGATTTCCTTTCCAGCTCAAAAGCTATTTATTATTCGATTCTCTTACCTCTTTATTTCTTCCTTTGCTTCCATGTGTTGCATCCATCTCAACTTTTCCTTCTTTTGCTTTCCAAGAACAGTATTTCTATTTCTTTACCTTCCACGTTCCACCATCTCATCCCTCATCTTGATCACTCCTACTTCTTATGGTTTTTTTGGTCCCTCCCACATGCAAGCAATATGGAGCATGATCACAGTGATGCAGTTGTGGGGGATCTGGAGGTAGTGAGCCAAGAGAGCAGTGCAAGCGGGGCTTCTTTGGAGGAAACTAGTCTCCGATGCCTTAAAGTGGAAACAGAAAGGCAAGGCCCCGCAGACTCGGAAAGACCAGCAGGTGATCTACATCCATTAACCTTAGGGGATATTCTCGCAAGTCTCCCAGCACAACCACAAGCTTCGAGAAAAAACAGGCGCAGCGGTTTAAACTTTGTGTATGAAGAGGAAGGGAAATTACCAACACAACCACAAGCTTCGAGACAAAACAGGCGCAGCGGTTTATACTTTACGTATGATAACGAAGGGTGTTTTGTTAATTCTGTAGCTCAAGCTTCCAAACCTGTTTCTGATAAACATTGGCGTTTCAAGGAATTCCGTCATGCGGAATTGGTTTTAGCTACCACCAATTTCTCAGATGATAAGAAGACGGGGGAAGGGGAATTTGGCAGTGTGTTCAGTGGCTACTTGAGCGATTTGGTATCAGCGGTGGCCGTGAAGAAAATCTCGAGGGGAGCAATAAAAGAGTTTGTACGGGAATTGCGTGACATTAACAAGTTATTATGGCACGAGAATCTGCTTGAATTGATTGGTTGGTCCTGCAGGTCTGGCGAATTACTGCTCGTCTCTGAGTTCATGCCCAATGGAAGCTTACATGCGCATCTGTTTGCCAAGAAACGCACTCTCACGTGGACAATTCGCTACAAAATAGCTCTTCAGTTGGCTTCTGTTCTGCTCTATTTGCATGAAGAATGGGAGCCACCTCTAGTCCATGGAGACGTCAAATCCAGCAATGTTATGTTGGATTCTGATTTCAATGCCAAGCTTGGAGACTTTGGAATGAATCGGCTAATGGACAATGATCATGATGAGGTTGGTTCCCGGACGACCATGATACCGATGACCGTTGGCTATTTAGCACCAGAATACATCAGCTCAAGAAGGGCTAGTGCAGAATCAGATGTCTATAGTTTTGGAGTAGTAGCATTGGAAATTGCCTCTGGGCGAAAAGCCTTCGAAACCGGTGAAAATCCAACAATGGGGTTGGTGGAGAAGATTTGGAATCTTTATGAAAATGGAAGGCTTCTCGAGGCTGCCGATGGGAGATTGTGCATGGATTTCGACACAAAGGAGATGGAGTGTTTGATAATTGTTGGGTTGTGGTGTGCTCACCCAGATTACAAACTAAGACCTTCTATGAGGCAAGTGATTGCAGCTCTTCAATTTGAAGCTGAGATGCCGAGTCTTCCAAATAGGATGCCTGTTGCCATGTATATGGGATCATCATCATCTGCTCATTCTAGCCAACATTCAATAACAACTTCAAGCATTCCTTAATTTGGATGGTTAACATGGTCTTTGAATGGGTACATCTGAAAGACCTAATTATTCTACCTACAAATGGAGTGTCGCGTGTGTTTGTATTGGTCTTTTTATTTTCTAGATTAGTGTTTCTGTATGTTCCAGACAAATGTATTCTGTCGCTTATTTGTCTACAAATGTTTGTGTGCTTGGTATCATGCATCTTCTGCTCTGGTGAGACAGACTCTATGTTGATTGTTGATTACCTTTCAATCTTCATCTATAATTAGTGAAATCATTTAACAACCTTTGTAGACATGGTAGTCTTTTCTTTCAGCTGGTTACAAAGCTAGGCCTATATATGGATCATAGCTAGACCTATGTATGGTTCAAAGCTAGTGCTGTAAACTTTTTCGATGGCCAAATACTACCAGTTAAATATCAGGGCCACGAACATACACCAGTAAACAGCTAAAGGAAATAATTGAATAGGGTTCTTCCACTTGGTTAATTTTGTCTGGAAAGCAGAATTTAGCCCAGTTTCAGATGGGTCGGACCCACTTACCATAGTCAGCAAGATTGTATCCAAACCCATGTTTAAAATCCAAACAGATTAACGGGCAGGACCCATGTCCTGGATCTACCCCACTGTAGGATCTTACACTAAAACCAATTGGTGATAAGAAACGGCTCAACAATAGTTTTATGGTGAGGGCGAAGGATTGACCACAATTATGACCGCTCAAGAGTAAGGATGGATGTTGACCTCAACACCCACTTTGGTAGACACTTGTTTTTAAACGAGCAATCCACCCACTAGTGCTGCCCAAAAATGAGTCCAGTTCACAATTGTGGAATAGGCGGATGGTTAGATAAACATAGAAAAAGAAAGAATAAACTTTTTTAAAAGTCCACATTAAACTTAACCTGTGTGGCCAACCTAATGACTGGACTCAAGTAACTTTTTGGGCCGGTCAATTTTATAGTGGTCCCATTGTGAAGAAAATCCCAAGGGTGTCAAAAGAACGCATAAAGGTGTATGTACAGGAAATGACCAACATTAGGACAATCCTGCACGACAATCTGGTGCAATTAATTGGTTGGTCCTACTCATACAATCCTGAGGAACTCATGCATGAACTCATGCTCGTCTATGAGTTCATGCCCAATTGGAAACCTACATAACCATCTCTTTGGCAAGAAAAGAACTCTTAACTGGCGAATTCGTTACAAGACAGCTCTTCGGTTGGCGTATGCACTGCTACTTTTGCACGAAGAATGGGAGCTGCCTGTGGCCCACAGAGATATTAAATCTAGCAATGTTATGTTGGATTCTGATTTCAATGCAAAGCTCGGTGAATATGATGGACTGAATCGGCTTATTGAGCAGTACCGTCAGCTTGGTCCCCAGACCACCATGCTACCCTCTAACTTGGGATACTGAGCTCCAGAATACCTCAGCTCAAGAAGGGAGAGTAAGGAGTCAGATGTCTATAGTTATGGTGCTGTAGTTTTGGAAATTGCCTCCGGACGAAATTCAGCCAAACCGAGTGAAGATCAAACGATGGGTTTGGCGGAGAGGATTTGGCATCTTTATGAAAATGGAAGGCTTCTCGAGGCAGTCGACAAGAGACTGGAAATTAATTTTGATGCTAAGGAGATGGAGTGTTTGATGATTGTTGGGTTGTGGTATGTCACCATCTCTTCCCCTTGTACGGGTTTTTACTGTGTATGCTGGCTACCAAAAAGAAACAGGTGCGATTGTGCGGCACTTCTAATCGGTGGACTCAAGTTACTTTTGGGGCCAATCAATTTGATAGTGCTCCCAGACAATTTTTAGCCCAATTGTTAGTGAAGAAATTTATGTCAATCATTCATTTTTCGAGGAAGACTGTGGCTTCCGTGTTATCCAAGGAACGAAAGAAACCCCCCAGAGTTGATAGGTTTAGCGGTGAAACATTACATCACTGCCGATATGGAGGTTCATCCCATGGATTATTCCCTGAAAGCTCCATGAGCCAAGATGTGGTGGTCTTAGCAAGGGACTTCAGGATACATGAGACATGGATTTGCTGTTTTGAGTCTTGTTTGTAGTTCTATTCGAAGTTATGGATAATGGAGTCGTCTCGGTACGGTGTTGGTCCATGTCAATCATTCCAAGTTAGAGTGACTACTCCGCATATTTTCCGTCACTGAGAAATATACGTGGGCTCTCTTTTCTTTTCTTTTCTTTTTTTTTTTTTTTTGGCTAAGTTGAACAACTGGGTAGGAGTGGCACTTTAATGTAGTTGTCCAGTCCACATGTTTTCTACTAGAACAAAAACTCTGAACACTGAACTCCTACTTAGACCACTACAAACTTAGAATTTGAACACCTAACCAAAACAAATTCCAATAGTGATATGACTCTTATTTGAAAGAAAACTTAATTAAATCAAAATATAATATGATATTGCCCCCTAAGGGAAAATATTTGAAGATTTTTCGAGCCCCTGACTAAATCAGCAATGACTTATATGTTAGTCGTAACACATGCATGGGACGCGCATTTACATTTTCCTATTTGTGAGTGAAAAGAATAACACACGACTAATTAGCGACAGTGAAGTGGTGAGAATAGGAAGACAGGTAGCACTAGGCTTGTATGTAATATTTTACCCTATACCAAACAGGCATCTCTGGTATCTGTGTCTTAAACAACCCAAGGGCACGGTTGACAAATTCCTACATGATTCCTACGAATTCCAAGGAAATAGACTTTCATCCAAAGAGATCAGAGTGAGTTACAAAGCGTAAAATCTGCAAGGGACCTTCGGAACTTTTCATGTGGTAGAACATGTTTGTATACAGTTACAGTTTCACCCTATCGTCACATTAAGCGACCAAATCCTTACGGAAAAGATATTCACTACCATAAAGTAATGGAAAACCCATGTTTGGCAATGGTAAATGTCCTGGGATTAGGATAATCTGAAATTCTCTCATTTTTCAAGTCATAAAGCTACGTCTGCGTATTCTGGAGCATCATGGAACCGTCCCCTGAACTCAAATCAAAGTGGTAAAAAGAAGTGAGGCACAGAACCAGAGAAAATGCTAGGTTGGACATCTAAAAAATCTGTCACCCCCGTGATTCCAAGCAACCAAAAATCACAGACGTTCTACAGAAATAGCCGGTCCCCAGACAGCAACTAGGCCAGGCCAAATGATGGCTCCTCCAAACCCAGCGATTGAATGGGCAGGATCCGTGCTGGGCCTTCGGTTTAGTCATATAGATCATACCTAAAGGCATATAACCAGAGTAGATGACCATGTAAATGCCTGTGATGCTGGCCTCCCCAGCTCTACATAGTCTAGTCCATCCTAACCTGACAGTGCTTGGACATCAATGTCACGCCACAGGCTGAGCCTCAACGACTATTGGCTAGATCCAACTCAGCAAATCATTGCTTCCATATATGTAATGATAACAAATGTATATGCATGAACTACCTCAACTGGTTTGTGTTTGGCTGCTTGCAATGCTACCATTATTAACTTCAGCATGAACCTGACTAGAATTCACTTCAATATAGTAGTTGCTTAGAATAGTCAATAGTGCACTGAGATTTTAGTCAAAATTCAGCTGCCAACTAAGGAGAATGATGAAGTTAATCTTATACATATTTTCCTACTGAGATTGCAGAGTATAGATGCAACTACATGTTTCTCTGACCATTTCATGCTTTCATCCAGCCTAGTTTTTTGGCCTCTGGCTTGACAAGGAACCACAAAAGGCCAAAGAGATCCAAAACCTCTCATATTTTTACCCAAAAACATGACAAGAAGCTTGGACATTTACAGAACAAATGGCAGGCACTATGTGCAACTGTGAGTTGCAGTTTGCATCTTCATATCAACCAAGATGCAGGATTCATGTATGCGGGAAAATACAAGGATGTCAAAAATTATCGATGAAGGATTTTATTACCAATAAAGGCTAGTATACAATTGACATACATACTCTCTATGAATTACCATGAAAAGGGGCTTGCTCCCAACAAGAAAATTTCATTTTCCACATCTCTCACCCACTGGCACACTTGGTTGCAAGTCTTTATTGCCAAAGCCTGCATTTTCATAACAAAGTCAGAACGATCACAATACATCTCAAATGCATAAGTACATCAATGAAAACAGAAAATGTACACATCATCCGATGCAGTAATTAGCAGAACAGTTTCTCATCAAGGACAACAAAAGAAATACGGTTAACTATAGTATGGTCCACATCAATCCATCTGAAGGAAATCAATTACCTCAGGATCTACTGGTTTCAATCATTTCCTACCAGGCATTTTTTTTTTTTTTTTTTACAACATTCCTACCAGGCATATTAAGCTCTAAGATTAGAAAACTGGGAAAACACCTTAAGTTTGGAGTTCACAAACAAAATAAGGACTGACAGAGAGGGGAGGGGTGGTTAATGAATTCCTTGAAACCAACTAGGACCTCCTATTTTAGAAATAGTAGAATATAAAAAATAACAGTCGACTGTTCCTTTTACGGCCGTAATTCCAAATACAACAATTAATTATTGTCTCTATCATATGATGGGCCCATAATCAGAGGGGGCAATTTTGATCTAAGCCCTCTGCGGTAGAGCCTTCTTAGCCATTCAAAATTGCACCAATATCAGTTAATTAGTTTATTCTTGTGCGAACACAACTAAACTCCAGTGTTACATGTGTATTGTCCAAGACATCCACATTAGTAACAGTTGGCAACTTGGCATTCATATTTGGAGTTGACACTTGGTATTGTCAAACATCAGGAAAACCAATGCCAAAAAAATATAAAATAATTTACATATGTAGATGGTCAAACCTTGTCGGCGAGTGGATCAAATGCTGCATAAAGTTCAAAATCTTGAGTTATCCAGCACAAAAGAACTGAAACATAAAAAAATGGGAAATGAATAAAATTGCAGAAAAGAGAACATTAATAATAATAATAATAATGATGATGATGATGATGATAATGATAGAGGAAGAGCCAGCAGCAGCAGAAGAAGCAGGAGGAGCAGGAGGAGAGTTCCATATGTTACACCTTCCTAGTTTTTACAGCTTCTATGTTTCAGCTGTTGAATATGTGGCGAGAAGGTCAAGCGGAAGAATAAAACTCACAGAGGCAACCCCAGTAGATGGGTTCAGAAAGCGAGGATGAAAATTTTTAGATATTATCCTAAAATTTAAGGATGGAAACATTGAATACTGGAGGCTATTGATCTACATAACCAATTGATCTGTCTCGTGACTCTTTACCAGCCATTAGCAAATTAGTAAAGAATTTAACTGGATGAAGCATTTAAGACTCTCAAGTACGGAGGTTTTTTAATAACAGAAAATTTTTATTAAAAGAAAAGTACGGATTTTTTTTCTTTTTCTTTTCATTTCCATCAATAGTTTATATCAAAATATTGACTGCCTACCATAATTTTCATCTCTTCTGAACTGAGTCTTATGAGGCCCATTCCCCCTATCATGCATAGAAGCATATAGCTTTTGATAAGCCCTATATAATCTGCAAATAAGAGTGTTTTGTCATCTACCAATGGCAGCAACAGCAAAAAGTAACTTCAGGACACAAGAATCAAGATGATCAAGCACCAATTCCAAAAAAATTACAATGGGATAAAGCCACATTACCTCTTTTGTTGATTAGAACTGTTTAAAGGCGCTGAGAATTCTGAAGATACATACTGATCCAGGAATATACTTCGATATATGAAATGCCAAAGCCCTGAAGGGCCACCTATGCCCACATTTACTTCTCTGAACCTATTCGGTGACCCAGGTGCAATTCTGTCCTGCCCCAAATGAGGACATGCAGATCCCAATCGAAGAGATGGATCAACAGGCAGATCTTCAACATGCAGACCACCATCTAGCATGGATCTTTGAACCTCACTGAGAACATTTGACTTCAGAAGGACCACCTCAATGCGAGTCCTACGCAGAAGATACTTCTTAAGGCAAAAACAAAAGGCAGCATATGCATTTTGAATTTGTAATCTACCATTTAAAAATGGTACCTCACTTGGAGAAGAGATACAAGGTTAGTCGGTTCAACAGAATGATTTCAGACTTCTTATCAAAGCCCACTAATAAAAGTTTAAAGATATGCAGAAGCTGTAGCTCACCTGCAGTCCTTAAGATGAAAGAAAGCATCTGAACTAGTAGTAAGCAACATCAAGTATGTATCAACCTGACAAAGATGATGCAAATTTGGATCACTGGCTGAGTACCTAACTACTACAATAAAAGCAGTCATAATGAATAGCAGCAAGTTTGAAATACAAGCAATGACTAATGGCTACTCATTTTGTTATTGTAACACACTAATATGATAAAAGCAGTTATAAAAAATGGCAACAAGTTTGCTGCAGAAGCAACTATAGACCACTCACTTATCAAAACAGCCCCGTTAATGTAAAATGTAACGGGGTTCATACAGAACCCTAGTACATATTAAGCTGTGGTTTCAAATTGCACTCACATCAAGGTAATGAACATAAGCATACAGAAACGCCATTGCATTAAATCTTGGCAAGCAAATTGGCGAGAAAGATTCAGATGTCCTGCAAAGAGAAAAAGGTTATTAGACACAGCCCCATAACAAATGTTGCAAGCTTCAAGTAAATAATACAGTTATAGCTCGTAACAAATGTTGCAAGCTTCAAGTAAATATTACAGTTCCTTCAAACTAACATATTGCTGACAAAGCTTTGCTCTGTAGCAAGCCATAGACTGCTATCAAATGCTTCATACAAAATGAAAAACAGGCATAAAATTCTGTAAGTAGCGGTTATCAAACAATGGGTTCCAAATTAATTAATTGAAACTACAATATGGCAAAGCTTGCCGGTTTGGTACTTCACTTGTACAGTGAATTCAAAGTAAAGTGTCACTTTTTGCATGTTTGGATGGATGGTGAATTGAAGTAAAGTGAGGTGAAGCATCAAATCAAGAGAGAATAAAATATAAGGGGGTTATGATGGTCTTTTGTTTTTATTGGCTTGATAGGGAATCTTTTTTGAATTTTTGTGTAAAAAAAGGATTTTTTTTTGTCATTTAGTGGAGAAAGGAGATTGCTTTTTACTTTTTTTTTAAAGAAGCGAATTTTGAATTTGTGTACTTTTGATATGACGCCTGGCCTTTTCTTGTCAGGATAATGAAGGTTTTACCTCACCTCAATTCATTTCACCACGCATCCAAACACGTAAGAGACAAGAAAAAAGGAAGGATCCTATCAAAAAGTATAAAATTTCAAAAATCACCATTTCTTTTTTAATAAATAGTCAAAAGTCAATCTCTCATTCCACTAAAAGACAAAAATGCCTCTTATTTTAATCCAAAAAAGTCAAAAAAGTTCCTCACATGCCACAAAATGACAAAAAGTCAAGAAAGTGACTTTTGAAATATTGTACTTTTTTATAAGACCCCTCTTCTTTTTTTGTCTCTTAAAAGCGACCCTTCCCTTTGAATTTACTTTACAAGTGAATTACCAAACGAGGCCCTAAAACATATACATTATAGTAGCGGTTAAAAGAAGAGGCAACACTGAGAGAGTCAGCCAATACATTCTTCTTCTACATTCTTTTAGTAGCGAAACCTTATATAAAACAATGGCTAATTGATGTAGACCACAGTCAATCATTTGGCTATATGATCCTGGCCCATTGTCATTACTTCTATTGATTTTCATCTACAATTGTGTTATGTAGCCCATTTGTTGAGGGCAGTTTAGACTTTTTCCTTTTTTTTTTTTTTTTTTTTTTGGGTCAATGGCCCTTATTAGTCTCAAGCCTTGTCTCAATGGCTGAGATGAGTTTTAGGGTTCTCTTGTGGAACCTATTTACGCAATGAAAAGAGGAAGAAGAGGAAGCAAACCTGTGACTAGGTTGGTTTTTCGTTTCTACCAATCGCCTCCGGCATTCTAGTTTGCACCACTCATACGATCAAGTGCCGACAATAGCCCAATATTTTAAATTAAAAGTGGGGAATATGAGCCTTATACCAGAGAAACAAAAATAAAAATGAAAAACAAGAAGCACTGAAGCAAAGGACCAATGAAGGGATCAGCTCCACCCACATGAATAGAAGAACACATCAAGCTAATCTCATACGTTTTTTCACTACAATCAATATACCACACTACAATCAAATCCATCACTAACATAATTAATTAAAATTTATCACATGCTAACATAGATAAGAATTAGAGAAAGTGATTCCATGCCAATTCAGACCCCCTCAATGTTGTTCATCAGGCCAACATCTTTCAAGGGCACACTTTTGGTATGGGCTTGCCATTTGTTATAGAAATACATCTCAAGCTCAAAGAAGGAAGAGATGTATGTGGACTTAAATGATCAATTCATCCAATTCTTGCAAATAATGGCAATATTATTCCATTTTTTATCCTTGGCATGGAGTCTAGTATGATGAATGGTGGATTAACTGCTACACTGTTTTCAGATTTTTCTACTCTTTTACGTCAGTTTGTGTATTACATATTTTTAGTTGATGAAAAGTACCATTGCCTTCTCCACAAAAAAAAAAAAAAAAAAAAAAAAAGGCAGTATTATTGTCTTCACACTTGCACAGGATACACACACTGTGTCTAATATTTATATCGCCTAAACACTTGGACTCTTTCATTATCATCATTTGCCAGAATGTATGATGAGAAAATGGGAAAAGTATAGAAGACCAATAGAAAGTGTGTGCATTCTGCTCAAACATGTTAAAACAAAACAACTAATCTAATGATCAGTTAGAACTAGTATCAAGTTCAGTGCATATCATGTATTAGGGAAGAATTCCCAAGCTATCCATCTGCATCACAAGTACAAATAGAGTAAAAGATGTTTCAGTATGTTTCTCAATTTACACCTTATCATGTTTATTAACCTAGTTAATCAAGATCTGATGGCAAAACAAATAAGAAAGCTGACATAATATTCAAGAACAAGTTTGCCCTTGCCTAAATGATTCAGAAGACAACACAAAATTGGCAAGCAGAAGCATATCATCAGGATGAAGAGATGCCTTCTGTGCACCAACAAGACTGATAACCTACAGCAAAAGGTTAATGTCATATCATGTTTCAATAATATGCTATGGAAGAATGAAAATTACAACAAGATGATGAATGAAAATCTCCTAACAAGCCACGACATAAGTTTTATAGAATAAATCTTTATAGTTTAGCATATATTAGATTATTAAAATTAGAAATGAGCACTTTCGAGAGCATTTAGGTGTAAAATTAAGAGGTGATAAAATACGAGAAACCCGTTTGAGATTATTTGAGCATGTCCAAAGCACGTCAGCAATGGCGCCGATAAAGAAAAGTTTGGCTATGCATGTTGATGGACCCACTAAAGAGAAGGGATAGGCAAAAAAGGACGTGGATGGAAGTAGTAAAAATAGATCTGAAGACGTGCAACTTATATGAGGAATTGACTCAGGATAGATTGGAATGGAGAAACAAAATTTATGTCGTTGACCCCAACATAGTTGGAACAAGGCTTTGATGATGATGAGATTATTAAAAAGAAGCAAGTTGAGTACATAGGAAGACATCCTCAGCAAGACATTTCAGAAAATAAAGAAAAAGAGAGAGAGAGAGAGAGAGAGAAAGAATAGTTAGCAAAGACCAATTAACCAGTCAACTATGCAACTATTATAGTCTATGGCATAGAAAGCACATAGTTGAAAGACGCAGTGTGCAGTCCGCACAATAAGATTCTTAAAATATGGTATGATTTGCAATGATTAATCTAAAGAATGTATATTTATTCGGGGTTAGACTCAGTATACACCAAGGGCCACTTTGAGCCTCGATTCATTTTCATGATAAACAAGGTTGACAAAATACATCTGGTATGAAGGTCAGGTCAATCTTGTCTGTTTTTTGTCGATGAAGCGATGATTGTGCAGACAACAAATCAAGTATGTGATAAGCTTTTGAGTTAAATGCTTGGAAAATTAGCACAAAAAAAAAAACAAAAAAAAAAAAAAAAAAAAAAAAAAAAAAGAGCAAATGCAAAACAAACAAACAAAACAAGTCCTAACTTCCAAAAGCAAGGCCTGATCAAAATCGTAGACCACTTCAATGCCTCAAAGTGATGGCATCCAGTATCTGAAAGAAAATGTAGAGCAATACAAATGGCTTGCTGAATTCATGTTGGAGCTGTCAACCTAACTGACACAACCCCCCTCCTTTATCCAAGGAGAAGTTTTCTATGTAGGTTGATGGCCCCTCAAGGAAAAGGAGTCAGTCAAATAAGACATTGATGGAAGTCGTAAGGATAGATATAAAGATATGTAAATAGTCGGAACAAGGTTTTGATGATAATGATGATGGCGGCAGATGGCTTGATGAGGGTATTGCGAACAAGACTAATACAAGGTAGGCAAAGGGGAAACAAGCTAATGGAAGTGTATTTGATTGTTGAGTGCCACTTTGGTTAAACGGTCATTTTCATAAGTTGACAGTTAGACATGCATTGCTCTATGCATTGGAATGGTCAACAAATTAAAGGGTGAACAAGACAAAGTCCAAGTGGCTGAGATGTATATGCTAGCATGAGTGCATGGAATATACGATGCCTGAATATGGCATGGACATTATGCAGACACGCCATGGATATGCTTGGCTGGGCTACAAATTTTTACACAAAAAATTAAGTATCAAATACTATACGATACAAATTTGTTTCCCATTCTGTAGTAGCAGGGTATCATGGTGTGGAACAACAATGATAGAATTAAGAACAAGTACATTAGAGGAAAATCAGAGACAGCTTAAATAGAAGAGAATATAAAGGAAAGTTGTATAAGATGACCATGTGCCTAGAGGAGTAAGCAGGCCCTACAAATACCAAAAGGTTGCAAGAACAGAGAACTAGGAAAAGGGAAGGCCCAAAGAATTGGAATGTAGTTAGAACTTAGAAGTAAAAGCGATGTTTAGATCATTAAGAAACTAGAGAACACAGGTATAGGTATGAATGAGTGGAGAAGCGGAATACAGGAAGCCAACCTCAAATGCACAAAGTGGATAAGTTAATGCTTCAATGAAGATGATGATTCATTTATGCAACACATCTGCAGAAATGCTAACCGACCAACCCACATATAGATTCATAGATCATTCTGAAGATATAGAGTTTTTCACACTAGAAAACACAAACCTTGTGCTTACACATCAAAATCGCAAAGAGAACCCCCGAGTCAGCAACATCTTGCAATATGGCACCTGCAGCTTGCCTAGTTGAGTAAGCAAGAGGAAGGCATGTATATGCATGAAGAAATGTGGCAGGGTTCCTGAAAATTGAAGTTAACATGAATATGCATATACTATTCAAAAAAAAAAAAAAAAAAACACATAAATATGCTTATCTAAAAGTCCAACTAAAATATTGAATGCACACTCTGAACAAACTAAACTTCATTGCATGCATAACATTTGGAAAGAAAATATTCAAAAAAAAAAAAAAAAAAAATCAAATTGCATGATTGGAATTGCAATTCATGGTTAACATTAGAAAAGTGTATCAAGGGACATCATTGGTAAACATCTGTAATCTTAATTCTTAACACATCCACAGCCGGTGAATCCATATACCAAATCAATAGAAACAACCAAAAGTAGCACTCTTTTGGAATAGTATCATAAGATAAACAGTGGGTAGTTGGCTAAATTTGTTATAAAAAAAAAAATGCACGGTCATTTCACCCAAAATCATCCAGAAAACATTTGGAAGAGTGAGAGTTAGAAATATTAAATTACTGCACTCCAAGATGCTTCACCTTTTAGTTTTGTGCATTTACAGAACTTAGACCAGACCACGCCTACATGGATCTAACGGAAGACATGGCCCTAAACAGATTTGATTGGCGTCGTCAAATTCATATAGCCGACCCCACCTAGTGGGAAAAGGCTTGGTTTGGTTTGGTTTAGTATCTACCAGACCACAATACTGTTATGTGAGAGAAACTTGATGGTGCATCAAAGGCTGAAGTGCAGTTGATGCATTGTGAGTCAAAGCTTAATTTAGAACTATTAAAGAAATTATAGGAATGCTCAATTTATAAATAAAGCAAAAGTGTTTCTTCTTGGCCATTCAGCTTCATGTTGAGTCACAGACAAGGGAGCAAACCAGCATTTTTTTTTTTTCTCCAAAAGCAATCCACAATCAATGTTCCTGTTTTATCTCTGTTAAAGGCCAATTTAAATTTTTATGCTTGACATCAACCAATAGAAAGAAATGAAATCCCCAATACAACAACCAATCGCATGTGTCTCGGTTTGATAGCAACATGCTTAACCAGATCTGACAATGAGGATATTTACAACATGGAATATTTAACACATAAGCAACCACACAGACCCTTATCCAATAAGTAAACACGTCAAGAGGTGCTGAAAACCCAATACTGCAGCTAGCCTCCTTTCCAAGTTCATATTGTACGTGTCCAATGTCCCGTAACTGTAATAGAAGGCTATGTCACACTGATTCCCAATCTGTCAGCATCCCAAAGTTCTAGGGCCTAACACCTTCAAGTGCATAGAGACACTGGTCTGAGCACCTCAGAGGGCGAGCCTTACAAACATAATTGAAAATGGTTGTGAGACCACATGCATATCCTTCATGCAGCTTCAGCCCTGAAACTACTCTATTTAGCACACATCAAAATAAACAAACATCCAGGATATGCATAGAGACACTGGATCAGAGCACCTCACAGAGCTAGCCTTACAAACATAATTGAAAATGGCTTGCAAGGCAAAGATCTGGACCATCTTTCCTTTTGGACAATTGCTGTGGACCTGTGAGACTATTCTAAATCCGCATGTTATCAATATGCCATGAAAATGACAAGATTGTCTCACACCAAGCTTGAGAAATGCACAGAAATGAAAATCCAAAGAGACACCATCAAAGATGGAGTGAACATAGATACCTATGATGCACGGATACTTCAAAATGGGCAACGTATCATGTTGTATCATATCCAATACTTCACTTTTTATGTGTAAAATATGTATCCCTGCCATGTCCATGTAGTGTCTGGGCATCATAGATAGATACTAATCCAAAGATTGACCAATCACTAAGCAACAAAAACTATCTTTTATCTTCAAGACTTCATTGCAGAAAATTCATTCAATTATTTAAAAATGAAAAATAAAAATCATCCATCACCTGATGGAATGTGTTATTGTCAGGAAAACTGAATATAGAAAATACAAACAGTTGCAAATTCTTCTTGGAATTGTCTGACCGATGATAACTGCATGAGTTTTAGGCATGACACCAAATGTCAAAATCGACAAAGGATGCAAAATCCAATTGTAAATTCCAATGGTTTACTTCACAAGATCCCCGTCTTTCTAGAAGTAATGCAAAGCCTCTTTTTCCCCTACAACAACTGCTATGAAGGAATGTGCAGCTTCAGTTAAACTAGGAAGACTGTGCCACCATCACTAATGACATGTAGGGATTGACTTGGCACATTATGGTTTTAACTACAGGAAATAGTAACTACTAACTACAGCAAAATGATTCAAAGAAACAAATTAAGCAGAAAAAAAAAATGGATCAAAGTAACAAACCAACTGAAGGAGTGAATTAGAGATGAAAAGACAGCATCTGTTCCTCCAAGCAAGGGTGTCATGTCAAACTTTGGGTTTTTCTCAAAGCATCTATTTACCGACTTTGTCAAAATAAGCAACATCTGCATCCAGACTATGAAATATTAGCCTGACATCAACAAGAAGCAAACCGCAACACATTCTATGGCCATATAAAAACGATAAACCGTCCAAGAAAGAAATTGTGAAAAGCACCAAATTACCTGACCATATATCAGTTCCAACTGCCCCCTTAATGCCTCATATGGTTCTTCAGTACAGCTTATGCAGACCAAATAAATTGGGCCCTTCACAAGGAAAATTACCTGAAAATATCACAATTTCAAGTCAACCTATTAGAAGTCTAACCTTCTCATAAATGATAATGTGTGTGAAACACATTCTAAACATGAGTTGTGTCATGTATCCATTGAAATTTTTTAACAAAAGCTAGTGAGGCTGCACGGGAATGCTTCGTCAATACCCATTTCATGTTAAGCTGACAATGTTTAAAAATGTGTAGAAAAGTTCAACACAAAAGTGACTGAATCTTCCACTCGCTTTTTTTTTTTTATGGTTCCTGGAGGAAACAGGAGGAGTTTCTGAAGGAGATTGGATTCATGTTCAAGGAAGGAATGGGAGGAGAAGTTGGTGGACTAGCATCAGGAAGAGTTAATCTTAGTCCTTGCAGATAATATTTGAAGAACATTCACAAAGATTGACTTGGATCGGCTTTCTCCTCCTTTGGTTGGGTCTCATAATCTTTCATTCCAGCATTAAGTCAGAGTAAAGGTAGCCATTTATTTTTGTCCACTTCAAGGATATGAAAACATCGTGAAAATCTATTGAGGCTCTTAATGGTAGCAGTTTGCTTGGAAGAAAATTGGTAGTTAAGATAGCTACCTTCTGTTGGTCACAAAGAAGACACTTTCTAAGAGATGGATACTTGCAGAACTTTCCTAATGTATGGAGATGATTCCATCCTACTTGACCCGTTCCTCCTTGATGCTAATATGACGATCATGATTGATAGTGCAATTTAAATTCACCAACTTCGCTCCCCTTCTGTTGCCACTTTGATGTCTCCATTGGTTGTAATTTTCACAAAAAACAATTGGTGAACCCACAACTTAAAGTCTTCTTTACCACCCAAGAACAACCATAGAATTCAAATGTGTTCGAACATTTCTTCCCCCAAACATGATTTTGTTGCTTCCCCAAATGGATGGTCACTAACTACAATCGTACTATGCACCACAGTACTGGCAAAAGAAGGTGCCCCCATTCACATCTTCCACGAACACAGTCTGCCCAACTTTGAGATAATGGCTAAAATTGATTAGAGAGACAAGCATGCCCATTCGTTTGGGTATTAATAGGCCTCACAATCCTTGAACCAGAGCAACCTCCAAAAGTATGCTAAGGAGATGCAGGACGATAGGGTGGGCCCACGATATATCATGGGCCGGGCTCCAAACATCCAGAGCTGATCCAGACCAAATGAGGCCCATCTCTTCCCTAACACACATGTTTCCATGCACAATAAGGTCCACAAAATGTGCATGGGATTTTCGTCTTTTATCCTTTAAAAAGAACCTTTACTTAGGCAGCTAAGACAGCCCCATATGGAACCATTCAAAGGCTCTGCATCATTCCCTTTATCCAGTGTAACTTCCGCAGAGATCTCCTCGTCGATATCATCATTTATCCTTTAAAAATAACAGCTGTACCTAGGCAGCTAAAACAACCCCATATAGAACCATTCAAAGGCTCTGCATCATTTCCTTTTGCCGATGTAACTTCCACAGAGATCTCCTTGTCGGTATCCAGGCAAGGACTCTTCATCACTGCAACTAATGATAGTCATGAGATAGTTGAACCCATGGAAGCCCGGAACACATTATTACCACCATCCACAAAGACTGGAATACGTTGATCTAAGAAAAGGAAGATTTTCAAGTGCCGAAAATATGGTAGGAGTATTCTGAGTTACCTTTGATGTCAACCTCCACCGTGAAGTCGCACACCTCATGTTTACAGCCACAGACTAATTGACTTACTAGGATGATTCGCAAAGTAGGTGAACTAAGGCACTACTACCCTAGCTTTGTTTTTAAAGCACAGAAAGACTCCTAAGCATCCTCAATTGACCGAAAGGTTTTTCACATTCCAAGCATGAGGAGGAGCACCCCTCACTCAAATCCAACTAGGCTGAGAAGGGCCTGCAATACCTTAGTCCATCAATCTAGACATTTGATTGGCCCATAAGAGAAAGAACATCCTCCATGTTGGATGGATTGGAGTTCCTCAACAGGAGGAAGAATCCACGTAGATATAGCACCCAGACACCGAATAGTCGCTGCACATTCACACAACCCAATTGTAGACTTCATCAATAGAATTGTCAGCAAAGGAAACCATGCTAACAGAGGCACCTGAAGCTTCATTCTTTCACCATAGAAAAAAGACCTTTCCACCTTCACAACTTTCTGGTTTCCCTCATACTGAACCTAGACATCATCCAAGCCCAAAGACCTTCAATGATCACCCTACCCAACCACCCACCACCCCTTTCCAAAAAAAAAAAAACTGGAATTGCACCTAACCCATGTGAAATGCCTTTCTTCATCATTTCCTTCGCATGAAGACCTTTATCAGGCCCACACTTGTACCCGTACCCGTAATCTTTATCTCCCAACCACTTTCCATTAATTTTTTCCACAACTTTATTTGCTTTCCATTTTGTACAAAATCTAACAAAGTACAAAAAATTATGCTTCTCTAGAACTTTGTCAGACGGGATGAAAATCAAAACTGGACTAGTCTCACTAAAAATGGCACAGAG
The DNA here is from genome assembly GCA_003546025.1 of Camphora micrantha. Lineage (NCBI taxonomy): Eukaryota > Viridiplantae > Streptophyta > Magnoliopsida > Laurales > Lauraceae > Camphora > Camphora micrantha. The sequence goes on from QPKB01000001.1 coordinate 66,958,460, forward strand.
ATCTGCCATGGGCACCACTCAAGAAGATTGCTAGCAAAAAAAAAGAGAATAAACTTCAGATAAAGAAAATTCTCCACTCATTTATGGTACCATCTTCTTCATTCTCTCCTTCCTCCTCTTCTATTTGACTATACGATTTCTGACTGTTAATTCAATCATATGAAACATTTCTAGATTGCCACTTGTTCCGCCAATACAGATCTTCTGCAACTTTTTCACTAGACTTTTGCAAGGGAACTCTCAATCAGTGACAAATCATCATGAGAGGTGCACTTTTCCATTAAATTTCTACCACGTCATCTCTACCTTATTACAAAGCCCAACCTTTTGTTGCAATACCCCCAAAATCCATAAGGATCATTGACATCTTTCAAGAACAGAATTGCTGCTCGATCTCAACACTGAATGTAAATAGAATATCTTCGAGCACTAAATCAACAACTAAAAGAATCAATATGGTTAGTCACAAGATTTGGACCCTAGCATGTTCCAACTCTGTCCCTCCATTGGAAGCCTTGATCAATCTCCACAACCGCCACAAGGTCCAAACACACAAGAAATTTGCTTTGTCAATGTGGAATGCCTATCAGCCAAACAAATAAAGGCTTCAATGTAGGTCCTGTAAGCTCTGCCAATCTATGTAGTTACCATGGATTAAAATCACGGTATCGGCCGCGGTATCGGCCGAACCCAAAAACCGATACCGTCTCAGTACCAGTAGCGATTCATGGTCCATCACGGCGTGAATTTTTTTTCTACCACAAAAAAATTTGAAAAAATATCCAAAAAAAATCCATAATATTGTAAAATGCTAGAAAACAAGATTTCTTTCCACTAATAATAAATATAAATCAAAATATCGGTCTCCCTAAGTCATAAGATCCCGTATCACTGTCTGATCATTAATTATTAAGTATGTCGAGTTTTTATGTTTAATCTATGTGTCCATTCTTTCTTTTTTTCATAACAATCTATGTGTCCATTCTTATAATTTATAAATCCATTAATGTAGTCATATTTTAAACCCCCACCATTAAAAATAATAATCAACTCCTGTGATAGCTTTGTAAAAAATTTACTCGAATCATAGGTAGGCCACAATTGAATTGGCAATGCTACATAATTTGAACCATTACCCTTGATACACGGGGCCCAACTCCTAATTGAGTAAAACTTGTTAAAGGCCCACATAGGAAGGGACATTTATTTTTGAGTGATTTAGATTTAAGATTAATAGGTCATTTTAGTAAGGTATAATTTAAAAAAAAAATAGTGAGGATAGTTTGGAAATCTTGCATGTTTCATAGTAGGCTCACCTACAAAAACCTAAACCACTCAAAATAGTTGCCCTCCTCTAGGCCCTCATCCAAATTTCAACCTAGTAGGAGATAAGGTTTTATTAGATTGATTTATTTTTTTCAAATTGATTGATTGATTAATCTGATGGTAGGCCAATTACCAATTTGAGTGAAACTTTGTCGGGGCATAATAGAGGGGGGGATCATTTTGAACGGTTTGGATTTTACGTAGGTGGGGCCAATCGTGGGGCCCACAAAGTGTCAAGTTGTTTAAGTTGCACATGTGTATTAACTCAACTATGCATTAAAAAAATGAAAAGAGGCCCTAAAAAGGGATTTGCCCTTCATCCCTTTCATTCTATCATTCGCCCGAAACAGAAGGGGGAAATGGAAGAGGGAAAAATAAGAGGGCAACATAAAGGGGAAGGAGGATAAGTGGAGAGGTGGAGAAGGAAGAAAAGGAAGAGGAGGGGGAACCCGGCAGCGGGAGGCGGCAATAGCACGACGGAGAGGCGAGACTGCTCCGGCGGCGACCGCAACAACAATGGAGAGGTGAGATTGCTCCGGCGACTGCAACGGCGATGAAGGCTGCATCAAATCCAGGTACGCTGATTTCCTCCTTCCTCCCTCTCTCTGCTTCTTTTATTTATTTACTTTTCTCAGTATGTGGCATGCAAGACAAACAACAAGGAGGAGGGGCTGCTAAGGAGACGAGGGGAAAGGAGGAAGATGAGGGAACAAGGGAGAAAAAGTAAAAAAAAATTAGGGTTTTAGCGTACTCGGCCGATATTTTGAATATAACGACCGAGATATCGATCGATATACACCGATATTTTGGCAATAATTCGATGGGCGATACCGATACCGGTTCCCCATCAAAATATCATACCGGTATCGGCTGAGATTTTCAACCATGGTAGTTACCGAAGGGAACACTCAAAAGGGACACAGCCTTCTTCACTTGGAAATCATGAACAAACCTTTGTTCCAATCAAGCTTTTACCATTTATCATACCCACCGAGAAGACCGTTCTACAAAAGTGCTCGCCAGTTCAGCCTTCAAATTATCTGAAAGCCTCCATTCTGTATAACTTTTCCATTGTCAGTAGCCTCTACCCGTATTTCATCATCACCAGTAACATGTCGCAGTTCATATGAATATAATTAGTTCTACATGGGCATTACCTTTCCCATTATCCTGCAATGATCTTTCACTTCATCTCTCTTTGTTCTATAATTTTTCTTTTGGACCATATTTCACCATCTACAGTCTACACTGTAATTTCTATTTCCCCTAACCTTCTCCCATTCAGATGTCCCTCTCAATACTGAAACGGCTAAATGCAAAACCATGATCTATTCCTAAATTCCTACCAACAAGAATGAAAAAAATCAAAACAGCAGACCTGCCCCAATGAAATACACATGCAACTTAGTTTATATATAGCTGACTAATTGCTAGGTCATCACCCGCCATGGATGTGTACAAAAAAGAACCTTAACCTTCACATTCCGAACACGCAGAGATCAATTATAGCGAAAAGGAGAAGCATACAAGTAGTCCCTCCCTAGCACGATGCTATAAACAATCGGTGGAATATGTGAAAATCCAAGCTCTATGGGAAATAAAGGAAGGTCACTGGTCACCCATCCTAGATCAAGGGCTTTGAAAAATGATGATTTGCAACTATTGTTATGCAGTCCCCGTCAACCCATCCAAGGCAGTTCAACATAGTCAAGAACCCCAGTATGGTTCTCAAGGAATTTCACCAAGAAGGACGAAGATCATCAAAGAGAGGAACCTTACCTAGGGGTGGACAAGAAAAGCAATTGCCTCTTTGAATTTTACTTGGCTCCAAACTCAATATGCTACAGGCCCATATACTATGCCCTGATGAATCATGAATCATGCAATAAAATGTAAAAATCTAACATATTATGATATTCGTAATTTTTTATGCTTTTTCAATTTCTTTTAGGGGTAACAAAGTCATGCAAGTACAGAACAATACAACCAATAACTGATGTGTATCACTCTTCCACACCAACCAATAAGCCAACCAATGCCGCTATTTTGAACCACGAGAAGCATTTCACAATTATGTGCATATAAGCAAAATATAAGCTACCACAATGGGACATCTAATGCCAAAAAAGTAAAGCCTGCAATTAAGAAAGAGGCAATCTAACCTGATGTTTTCCGGCCCTTACAAATTTGACCCGATCTCCACTGAAATGATGGAACAGAGAAAATCAGTGGTAGTCTTCACTAGCAAATCATCACATTAATTAATGTAAGCATGATCACAGTTTTTTCCATGTACCCATTCTGCACAAAGGAAATAATGGCTTGCAAGGTTGCTGAAAATCCTGCTAATTTGTGCTCATCTCCATATCTGAAATTCCATTAGAGATGTCATGTCTGAAAGTAATTGCAATATCCAACAACAAGCTATCTTTCTATTTTAACTACAAACTGACACAAACCGAGAGTATATTGGCTTCCCAGAGTGACTCAACACAAAAAAGTGTTTCTTCCTTTTCCTCCATGAAATTGAAGCATCATCCTGAATTTAATTTATGAAGCAGGTCAAGTAAGTAATTGAACCAAAAGGGGACATTAGTAAACTAAACCTTAAAGACGCAGATATTTAAAAAGAAAAAAAATTAGTGATGCCAATGAGAAAGGAAACTACATACTACATTATGCCCAGAAAGGAAACATCATTCAACAAAATAACTAAAAGCAACTAATAAGGTAACAAGCAACAACAAAAGTAGCAAATTTTTTTGTTCAAGGATGATCAAATAAATGGTTTTCCCATACCAACATCATCATCGAAGCCATATCCATTTTCCATTACATCAATCAAATGAAAATTTTACTAGGACCACCCAATCATTGCATCTAAAAAACCCATTCCAAACCTTCTTCATGCAAAACAGCAGTGCAAAGCCATTGTGAATTTACCAGCACCACCCAATCAATGCATCTCAAAAACCAAATTCTTCCAAGCATTAAACACGAGATGATCGAGAAAGGTGACGTCACACTTCTCACTCCTCCCATTAATCAGTCAATAACATCACCAATAACAAATCACAATAGATAAAAAAAGTCCTCTGAAACCTCACCTCATCGAGATGCCGTTTCCCGGGGACCCACGGCGCCGACTCCGCCGCAGCATTGGAAAATGAATCAGCTCTGACGATCCCGTCATTCCCAACCTCCTCGATCGGTCCGGCGCTGGTGCCGGTGCTGCTGCCCCTCTCTCCAGCGTAGCCGGAACTGCTCGGGCTAGACGGAGCGAAATCCTCCGCCTCATACTGCGAATTCTCTCTCCAAGCAACACCAGAAGAAGAAGACTCATCGACCTGCGCTTCAGCTGCTCGAATCAATCCAACAGTATTCTTCTCCTCCTCGCTGGCGATTCCATTAACTGAGTCGCAATTTGCAGATCGTTCTACTACCTCATTCGTATCAATGGATTGAGATTCATTCAAAGAGAGGGATTTGAAGGGGTTTTCGAGAGGATTAGGGTTTGAATCGGAGTCGGACATTGGGTTTTGAGGGTTTTTTTAGGGTTTGATTTTGATGTGATGATGGTTTGAGACTGAAGGAGAAGAAATGGGAGGAATTAGGGTTAGAAGAGAGATTTTCTTCTGCTTCTTGCCTACCAGTCGTTATTTACTAACTTCAACTGTATATATATATAAATGACGTGTGTTTGTTGGTTTTAATAGCTTTTGCTTTGCTGGTGGGGAAGGCAGCAGAGAGAGAAGGTACCGACTGTTACTGACCGGCTCTTTCCATTTGACCGGTTGTTGGGTTTTTGGGAGGAGAGTTCTGTCTGGATTCCCAGGAATTCGAGATGGAATTCATAGCGAGAGTATGTGTGTGGAACTCCATGTGGGGCTTATCAGTGAAAATCTCGTCCATTCAAAATAAATTTCATCATTTCATTTCGAAATTTTATCGAAATAAGAGTTGGATCCATTATAAAATTGGGTCTTAAGATTAGTGTGTAAGAATTTATTAGTTGTATTATTAATCGTATACTCGGCTTTAAAGAGGATTGACTTTTATTTAAGTAAGATTGATGATAATTGGTGCAGGTGATGGGGGCTCGGAACGACTTTTCAATGTGTGGGGCCCATAATGGAGTTTCATTCCTTCAATTTAGGATATTCAAATGAGGTCGAAATCAGTGTTTAATCAATTTGATGGTGGGTGTTGCATTGAGTGAAGTGGAGTTTATTTTCGGTAATATGCAACTTGTGTGGTTAGGGGTGGTATAGGGTTGTAATTCGAGTGATAAACAACAACTTAGGTTGGTTAGGGGTTCTTAAGGGCCGAGCTCGCTCTGAGATGGGCTTGAATTAAGATGTTTTGGCCCATTTTATATATGGATTGAGCTTGGATTAAGTGACAAAAGGCCTAATCAGTTTGGCCCGGTCCATTTGACTAAATGGGAGGGCCCAAACAAGGCATTTGTGGCCCATGTCGAGCTTGAGCCAAATATAGGCAGTTTCTAAGGGCAGGGTGGGTTTGGATATTCCCCCGTGCGGCCTAATGAACACCTCTAGTGTTGGTTATTTTGAGTTGATTGGATTTTAAAGGAATTCGGATAAGAGGCTTTGACTTAGAAAATTTTCCACCTTAAAGGAGTAGATCCTCCGTTATAGTGTTCATCAATTGAAAATCCGAGATGCTCAAAACAATGCTATTTCCCAAGTCCCCCCAATAGGAGTTTGTATACTGTAAGATTGGCCATTTGATAAAAAAGAATGGAATAACCACAATGTCGTGCATTATTACTATCACGTTTGATAAAAGAAAAACACAATTAACACAATCTTATCCCTTACTAGTTCAGTCTTGGAATCCGGCCTCCAGAATTCACCAACTCTTTAAATCATTGTCCAGACCATCTCCTAATCTAAAGTTTTGAATTGGGTCTAAGCATTAGATTGATCATGCTACGTTAACCCATCGTTTGGAAAGGAGGGGAAAATGGGGGAGGAAAAAAAAAAGGAGGAAAAATGGAGGGAAAATGAAAAATGAGGGTGTTTGGGAAGGGGGGAGGGGAAAGTGGAGGGAAAAAAAGTATGGGGCCCACACAAAAATTTTCCCCCAAAACAGGGGGAAAATGAGGGCAAAGGAGGGGAAAGGGGGGGAAATTACTAAACTACCCTTTTTTCTCAATTGGAACTTTTGCCCAAGTAAGGATAAAATGGTCTTTATCCCTCTACCTCACAAACAAACAAAATTATACTTTTTCACTTTTCTTCCCCCTACTTTTTGACTTCTCAAACAAGAGAAGGTAAAATTAATTTCCCCTCCCCTTCATTTTCCTTTCCCCTCAAATTTCTCCTCCCCTCCCCTCCTTCCTTCCCAAACATAGTGTAAGTGACATGGAAAGACATAATGTGTTTCAGTGTTTTACAAGCAATCTATCTAATGGGGTCCAACTCTGTTGAAATACAATACACGTTTGGGTGAAGGCTCTGTGAGGCTGGTCCCAAATGTTCAGGTTATATCAGTATAATATGTTCTAGGCACGTGCTATAGTAAGCATCCACGTTGTGGGCCAGTTTCTAGAAATTAATGATCTCATACCTACTTCACCCTGGGCACACAGACACTGCAGCTAAATCCCATGATCAAATCTGATCATACTACTGATATAACCAGTCACAAATCAAAGAGGAAGTTTTATTAATGGTATATTATTAAAACTAAGCACACTCTCAATCATGAATATAGCTTGCGCCACATAAGCCCTAAAAATCTTTATATAATTTTCAATATGTGAATATAGTCGTCTTGATCTAGATCCTCAGATCGAAACATATACATTCGAATGCACTGGACTATGTATGGATCCGAGTTTATATCTGAATTTCTCCCCGATACAAAAATAAATTTCATACCCGCTATATTCGAACTACATCTTTAGCATACTTTGCATACTCAATAATCGGATGCCTATTTACAACTCGAAACAAATAAAAGACCTGGAGCTAGTTTAGACTCAATGGTTTTATCAGGTCCATGTAAGAGGCCCAAGATTCAACCCGGATTGATGGTTAATACGTGCATCTAGCTGAAGAACCTAATTGTTCTACTTTTAAATGGTGTCTGTGTGTGTTTGTATTCATGTTTCTCCCCTCATGGCTGCTTCTGTATTTTTGTATTTGTCTTTGGAATATTTATGAATGAAGTACTTCATTAGCTTGTCTTTTTCTTTTCTTTTTCTTCTTTCCATTTTTTGCTGGGTCTGTTAGTTTTCTTTTCATCTATGAAATGTTCATGTATGTTCCAAACTCATGTATTCTGTCACTTGTTTTTATCTACAGAATGTTTGTGTTCTTGGATTCATGCATCTTTACTCCGGTGAGAAGGACTCTATGTTGATTACATCTCAAATCTTCTTCTATAATTAGCGAAATTGTTTAACAACCTTTTTAGTCATGGTTTAAAGCTAGAGATGTAAATGGTTCATGTCTGATCCAGAAAGCAACATAGACCCAAAAGCTAGTGTTGTAAAATTTTCTAGTAAGCCCAATACTGCCAGTTCAAAATCAGGGCCCATAACATAAACTAGTAAACAGCCAAAGGAATCACTTGGAAAGGTAACACTTGGAAAAGGTCGTCAAGAAAGCAGAACTTAGCCCATATTTAATTAGATGGGCTTGGCCCGCTTGCGGTCAAATTGTGCACAGAACTGAGTTCACAAGATAAGATTCTATCAAGTGGGATCCAGGTCCTAGATCTGGAAGCCCACTTGGGTTGACCATTGTTAGAAGCATTCAAACTGGATCTTGATGGTTTTAACTTTTATGTTTGAAGGAAAATGTCACTCCAGCTCGTGGGCAGGTGCTGAACCATGAAATTGGCATTGATAAACTAAGAGGGGCTTACAAAATTTCTCCAACCCCAGTCTATTTCCGCTGCTGCACATGGGGCCCATCTATATGCAAGTTTAATTACCAATGGGAGGATGATAGATTGAAAGGCCTCCTTGACAAGAGGGGATCTGAAAAATCAACTTCACTAGATTATCTTTGGCCTTAAAATTTAATGACATCTTAACTGTAGATTTTCTTGAGACTCAATCCAACGGTTGGTGAGTGTAAAATTGGGTTTAATGTCGGATCATGGGATGAAAGACCAACAAAGGAGTTGCACTTACGAAAGATGAGTCCAAGTGAGCCCCATAGCACTGAATTGCATTTGCAGTTGCTCATAAGAGAACGTTCTCCTTTGTATGAAAAAAAAATTGTCATGGAAATGTTTTGCCACGTTTAACATTTTCTAGAGGTATTCTAGGAAAGTTACTGAGTAGATCCAACTTATATATAATTAAGATCCACATTCCAAGATGGCCTTTCCAATTATCACAACTCTTATTTGTTTTACCAAAAAAAACTCATTTGTTAATCAACCCAAAGAAAACTTATAAAATTTCCCTTCAAAATGAAGTGGAATTAAATATGATCAATTGTAAATCAACCTTATTAAGGATTACAAAAGTTCCAAAAGCTAGAGAAAAAACCGTCTCCATAATTTGCTATAATGAATTATTCCAAAGCCTAAATTTCTTCAATATCTATAATGTTCCACTTTTGACTAAACTGGATAACTCATTATCAAATCAATAATCCTAGCCATACATAAACAAAATAAAGTTTTTTAATTGGAAATCTTGTGTGGATGGAAATCCCCTGTAATTAGGGAAATAATAAAATAAAAAGAACCTTTTTTTTTTTTTTTGCTATCGGAGGGTTCCCCAGAGGGAATCCAGGTAAATACTCATGTGGCCCTAAGGTGATAGTATTAGGGTACTCAACCTTTGATTCCTGAAGAAGGGGGAATCGAGGGTAGATACCAAGACCTCTTGCTCCAGAAGAAGGAGGAACCGTGATCCTGACTACTCGACCAACCCGTTGGGTAAAATTGAAATAAAAAAGTTATTAAATTGAAGCTGGGTTGTACTTTGTAGTCCAAGAAAATGAATGGAACTGCATTCTCAACACCTTAATATTATGTTTTTTGTCATTTGACTATTCACAAAATTCTTTTATTTTAAATATTTACTAAAATTATATCTCTAGTCTATCTATCTATCTATCTATCTACTATTATAAAAGAGGCAATGTTGCATGTTTTTTTCACTACAACATTGTGAGGCCCACCCAAAATATTATAAGAAAATATAATAATATATTATTATTACATTATAATAATAATATAATATCTATATCCTTATTATCTATTTATCTATCTCGTACAAACTTTTTCATTATACCATTGTGGAGCTCACCTCCAAATATTATAATAAAATATAATAATATATTATTTTGAAATATTGTAAACTTTTTCACTACACATTTGTGGGGCCCACTTCAAAATATTATAATACAAACTTTTGCACTACACCATTATGGGCCCACCCCCAAATATCTACTATCTACTACTATTATAAAAGAGGGAAAGTTGCAAACTTTTTTTACTACACCATTGTGGGGCCCCAAATATTATAATATAATATAATAGTCTATCTACTACTATTATAAAAGATGGAAAGTTGCAAACTTTTTCACTACACCATTGTGGGGACCCACCCCCAAATATTATAATATAATATAATAATATATTATTATGAGAAATTGCAAACTTTTTCACTACACCTTTGTGGGGCCCAACCTCAAATATTATAATGCAAACTTTTTCACTACACCATTGTAGGGCCCACCCCCAAATAGTATAACATAATATAATAATATATTATTATGAAAAAATTTTAAACTTTTTCACTACACCATTGTGGGGCTCACCCCCAAATATTATAATATAATATAATAATATATTATTTTGAGAAATTGCAAATTTTTTCACTACACCTTTGTGGGGCCCACCCCAAAATATTATAATGCAAACTTTTGCACTACACCATTGTAGGTCCCACCCCTAAATATCTAATATCTACTACTATCTACTACTATTATAAAAGATGGATTTTTACTACACCATTGTGGGGCCCACCTCCAAATATTAAAATATAATATAATAATATATTATTATGAGAAATTACAAACTTTTTCACTACACCTTTGTGGGGCCCAATCCTAAATATTATAATGCAAACTTTTTCACTACACCATTGTGGTGCCCACCCCCAAATAGTATAATTTAATATAATAATATATTATTATGAGAAATTGCAAACTTTTTTATTACACCGTTGTGGGGCCTACCCCCAAATATTATAATATAATATAATAATATATTATTTGGAGAAATTGCAAACTTTTTCACTACACCTTTTGTGGGGCTCATCCCAAAATATTACAATGCAAACATTTTCACTACACCATTGTGGGGCCCGCCTCCAAATATCTACTATCTGCTACTATTATAAAAGAGGAAAAGTTGCAGACTCTTTTTCACTACACCAATGTAGGGCCCACCCTCAAATAATATAATATAATATAATAATATATTATTATGAGAAATTATAAACTTTTTCACTACACTATTGTGGAGCCCACCTCCAAATAGTGTAATATAATATAATAATATATTATTATGAGAAATTACAAACTTTTTCACAACACCTTGATGGGGCCCACCCCCAAATATTATAATATAATATAATATAATAACATATTATTATTATATTATAATAATAATAATAGAAAATCAATACCCATATTATAAAAGAGAAGAGAAGTTGCATACTTTTTCACTACACCGTTGTGAGCCCTCCTCCCCCAAATATTATAATATAATATAATAATATATTCTTATTATATTATAATAATAATCATATAATATCTATGCCCTTATTATAAAAGAGAAAAAAGTATCATGCTTTTTCTCTACACATCTGTCTGCCCCACTTAGTATTATGATATTATTTATATATAATTTCTCATCTTTTATAATAGTAATAGATATATATAAAATAAAAGAGAACTACACATATGTGGGCCCCAATAAAAGAGAAAAACCTGTCATGCTTTTTCTCTACACATCTATAGGCCTCACTTAGTATTATTATATTATATTATATAAATATAATAAAAGAAAACTACACGTCTGTGGGCCCCACTTAGTAGAATAACTTATCATGCTTTTTCTCTACATCTAGACATATGTGGGCCCCACTTAGTATTATTATATTATATATATAATACAAGAGAACTACACATCTGTGGGCCCCACTTTATATCATTATATTATATTTATATAAAATAAAATAGAACTACACATCTGCGAGCCTCACTTAGTATTATTATATTATACCAGTTAGTAGAATAACTTATAATGCTTCTTCTTTACACATCTGTGGGCCCTACTTAGTATTATTATATTAGATATATATATAAAATAAAACGAGAACTACACATCTATGGGCCCCACTTAGTATTATTATATTATGTATATAATAAAAGAGAACTACACATTTGTGGGCTCCACTTAGTAGCAGAACTTGTCATGCTTTTTCTCTACACATCTGTGGGCCCGACGTAGTATTATTATATTATATATATAATTAAAGAGAACTACACATCTGTGGGCCTCACTTAGTATTATTATATTTCGATGAAATGCTTAGCTCAAATGATCATGAAAAGGGTTGTGTTTGAAGAATTTGTTCAATTGCTGCAAGAACTCAAATGAGAAATTTCAATTGAGGTTTTCATGTGTAGAAAATTTTAACTTCGATCTCAATGCCTGTAAAGACACAATTTGCTTGTCAGAGGAAGAGATGAGAATGCTAAAAATTGCTTGGAATCCTTGTAATTTGTTGTTGATTCATTTAAAGCTATAAGTTGGGTACTGCTTTGGTTAGTTAGTATTTTGTTTCATTGAATTTGGTATGTATTTGGTGCTAGGTCTTAGACAAATTTTATTGGAAAATAGGCCAGACCATCGATCTATATTGAAATTTATGAGTGTTTTGCCCAATCATATATGGCCAGAAAAGGTTGGTGTTCGACTTTTTTTTTTAATTAGTTTATTTCCATATATCTTGTTATTCCATCTTCTTCTTACTTTTTTCTATTGAAGCTTTTACTGAATTTCATAAAAACAATGAGTGATTGTAAATTTCTTAATTTGCCAAAAAAATGAGCTATATGTAAACTGGTCATTCTCCATTTGGATAGTTAATATTGAGTTTTTAAATGACTTTATTTTTTCAGATTATCATACTGAAAGAGTATGTTCCTTGCACGTGCATTGCACGTGCAGGGCTCCACTAGTCTAGCAGAAAAGCCAAACAAATTGAGTTTTCAGTCACAAGAGGTTCAACACTCAAACCAATTCAGCTCAGAGTGATACTTGAGTTTAAGTTGGGTCTTGGGTCAACCTATACTGGTAGTTTCTTAGGTTGAGTCAAGTTACATCTCTAGTCAAGTTAACTCGTATCAGTAGTTTTTTGGGCGTGTTTAGATGGATGGTGAATTGAAGTAAAGTGAGGTAAAGCATCAAATCAAGAAATAATGAAATTTTATGGGTTATGGTGGTGTTTTATTTTTAGTGGCTTGATAGAGAAATCTTTTTTACTTTTTGTGTAAAAAGATGTTTTTTTTTTTTTTTTGTCATTTAATGGAGAAGTGAGTTTTTTTTTATTATATTTTTCACCAAACAGGGGAGTTTTGAATTTATGTACTTTTGATATCGCCCTTAGTTTTTTAATATTTGGATAATGAAGGCTTTACCTCAACCCAATTCATTTCACCACCCATCTAAACAGGTGGTAGGGAACAACAGTTCTCACTAAATGGTTGAGTCACGTCGTTAGACTGACTTTTTACTGAATGGTTAGGAGCAACAGTTCTCACCCTGTCGTCCAGAATTTAAATCCTAGGTACGCCACCTCTTCTCATGTGTGGCCTCCCTTTCTAGTTGTATGGATTCTCTTCCCGCATGCAGTGGGTCGTCTTCCCTTGCGTGCAAATCTCCCTTCAGTCTCAGCCCACTTCGATGGGGTACCAATCTCTAGTTGACAGTGTCCCTCTTTCAGGCCATTATCTCTCCTTAAAGCTAAGTTTTGGTTGAGAAAAAAAAAAAAAAAGAACGATCAATTCCAACTTAAGGAGAAGCCACATCAACTTCTTGGGCCCACTTGTGAATGTGTCTTTTCAAATGTCTTAAGTTTTATATATTTTCAAAAATACATTTGTGCCTTTTCAATGAGATGTGTCTCTTGGGCCCATTTGTATGGATGTGACCCAATTATAAGGAATGCCTTCTAACTCTATAAGTTAAAGTGATTTTCATGTTTTTATATAGTATTCAAAATGAGCAGAAATGCAGCATTTTTCAGAAGCACACATTGTCATTGAGCATTTTTTTCTCATTTATTTTTACGTTGATTTTAAAGACAATTCCATATTTCTGAATCCTCTTTAAAGTGTTGTAAAATAATCTGCTTGGGACTTTCTCATATGATTTTTAGTCAATTTCGTGTATATGCTCTTCTACTATTATGACATTATGGCATTGATTAGTTTGGTTTCTAGGAGACTAGGACATGTGATATAGCCATAGAAGCATAATAGAATTTTTATTAAAACTCAGATTTTAACCTCTCTTTTAATTACGGTGGATCCGCAAGTTAATACTTCTGTTAATTTAATTGGATGTGTGCCTTTTGGGTTATTGAATAAAATTAGTATTTGACCAGATTTTGGACGTGCCTTAACCCTTTTATTAATTATTATTTATTTTAGATATCAATCCTAACTTATAAATCAATCTAAGCGAGATTTAACCGTACATCACACAGGACTCTTTTATTTTCATTGAATATTAATTGAATGATTTTTTTTCTCTTTTTTTAATTTAATAATTAATTTAAATATAAATATTAATTAATTATTTCATTTGGATGATATTTAACCATGCAATACAGTGCCTATCATGCTAGTAATACTTTTTTTTAACCTAGTAACGCAGGGGCTATCATTCATGCAAGGTATGATACTAACGTAACGCATAATCCACCAGCTGCTCTCGGATATTCCCGATGCCCCTTTTTTTTAATTTTATGGCAGCAAGGACGTTCCTGATGTGTCGTTTTGCCTTTTCCAGTTGTTTCTTCCTACGATAGTACCGTCCTTTTGTGAGTCGGTATGGGCTGTCCACAATTTAACGTACTCCAGTCTCCAGTGGCAGGAACTTAAGTAGTTCGTGGGACCACATGAATAGATGACTCGCAGCTATCCTCCACAGTGCGCACATGCGCGACGGAATTCAGAACTAGATCCAGAGATCCAGGCCGTCCATTTGTGGGCCTTGCAGCTCATCTATGAATTGATTGCGTTTCAGCTTTCATGAATTTTCGCCTGTTCATCCGTTCCCAACCCACTTCTTTCTTTCTTTTTAACTTTTCTAGTCCTAGAGTTTTACCATGTAGGATGTGCTCGTACACAGAGAGAGAGAGAGAGAGAGAGAGAGGATTCAGTTACCTGCAAAATTTCATTTGAGAGAGATAAATTTTGTATTCCCACCCCCATACATAGTAAAACAAAATCTTTCTTATAAAGGAAACTGATTCATTTTTTTTTTCCTTACCCTTGACAAAATGTGTCATTCCAAACGGTCGAAAAGTGGTTGTATGAAAACTTAAAACAATTTTTCTCTTGACAGTGGATTCCTCTTATAGCACATTAGACATGTTCAGAGCATTATGAAAATAATTATAGAGTTTATACTAAAATGTGCAATATTTATTGGGTATATATAGTGGCAGAGTCGAGGGATAGAGAGATACACTTGCTTCTCTTCTCATAATTTGCACACCCTCCTTCTTTTTATTTGGAAATTATAAATTATGAAATGCTTGTTAAATTTGGCGTTTGCATCATATCAATACATCTCGTGCAGGAAAATAATAGTTTTTTTTATTCAGAAATTGCAGAGTTGTCACGGTGGATAGAACACTCATTCCCACACCTTTACCAATTGGATCAATCCCTTGGTGGGTGGGTTACTTCCTCTCCTTTGGCCACTGAATCTAATTCGAATAAATAAATAAATAAATAAATAAATAAAGGTTTTCTTTATTATTCATAGAGGAATCACCACATAAACATGCTATAGGTGATACGGTTATTTTACAATGCAGAAGGAACTTAAATATATATATATTATTTTCTATGCTGTACAATTTTATGTCGTTTGATTTAATGATTCTCCATCCGAAAAGTAACATTTTAACTTATTTACGACGAAAGAGAGCTAACAAAGAAGGGATGAAGATAAGAGTGGCAATGGATCGGGTTTAAACGGGTACCTCATCCAACCGCTCCTATTGGGGCGGGGTTGGTAGAGGTTTTTTTCGGTTTGGAGCAAGTTAAGGTATGTAGGTTAAAGCCCTTCATAGACACGATGGGTTGAAATTCATCTCGCCAATCCGACGAGTCATTCTCCCTGTTAATGTCACGATTGTCCGTTATACTATATTAAGCTGAAGGCTTTTGGATTTAATTTTGACTAACAGTTTTAATTTTGACCAGTAGTTATGCTTCCACATTCTCTCTCTATTACTCATACAACTACCCACTTATTATTTTCATTGAACCACTCAGGCTTCAGTTGTTTCTTTATGTAACTATTTATTTTTTGCTCTAATTTATCTATTTTATGCAACTTGCTCTACGGAAAGAGGTAACTGTTTTTAATATATGATTATTTATCTTACGGTGTAGATACTGTGCTGAACACGGGTTAATGGTAGTTAGTAATTTAGTCGATTGATATGGGACTTGAGAAAAATTAAAATCTTTATTTGTTGATTAAGTAAGGGTTTCATAGACAATGTGCTGTATTGTGGTGTTTTTTTTTTTTTTGTCTTTTTTAACTTTTATGTGGATTTGAGTTAAATTGAAAAACCCATGTGATTGATTGGATTGGAATTTAAGTTGAATTGAAAAATTCAAGTGGTTGATTGAGTTATGATTTAAGTTGAAATGAAAACTTTGCGATTATTAAGTTGGTAGACGATGACTTATGACATTATGATTTCCCACATTCTCTAGATGGCATATGATTTGTTTTTTATTTTGAATATTTATAGAGTTGGACTGTTTTAATGTTTTATTTTTTGATATGGCAAATCATGCTATGAAATATACCACCAAACAACTTACTTGACCCGTCACATATGGGGCGGACCAAGGAGGGTGGGTATGGAGCTCAATGAAAGGTTGTGAAGCGGGTTTTAAATTACTAACATGAGACCCATCACTAGGTGGGTGAGTTTGAGATAAGTTGGTGTGTTAGATGCGGCGCGTATGGAATTAGTATGACCAGTTCCTGACTTGCCCCATTGCCATCCTTAAACAAGGAGCAAGATTACACACACCCATGTGAAATTTATTTTTGCAATACTACATGAGTGCATCTTTTCCAACTAGAGGTGATAATTGAATCATCGTAAATTAGGATTATAAGTTGAGAACAACAAGGAATAGGTTGGCTTGGAAAATGAAAAAAAGGTCTGGATTGAAGATAAGCCAGCCAATGTTTTGATTCGCACATCAGTACCTTTGATCATTGATTGAACCTTAAACCTAACTCACAAATGTAAAGTAGTGAATGGACCAATAAGAACCTTCTAGTCGATCCATCCATTGACAAAACCGCCAAAGGAAAGAAAAAGTCTAAATGGACAGAACTTTGGGACCGGTCTTCGGACCGATCCCAAAGTTTGTCCATGTAGCAGGGGCTCCAATGGAAATGGTGTCAAATGGCTTTGATTCAAGGTTTTCTGTCCATGGCCCAACTGCCCTACTTTAAAAAAGGTTTTAAATCTCTACAGACGTGTCATTTTTACATAATATTTCAACATCTCAATAGTCACCAATACAGCCTATGCCGGCGAACTTTATCATAGACAGAAAATTTCACCAATCCAAATTTGTTTTTCACCCATTGGATTTCAGATTGCTTACCATTATCATTCTACCCATCCATTTTAAGGTGTCATTGGCACACCACTCATTCATCTATTGTCATGGTCCCTATTCTATGGTAAAGTTTATTATTATCAAACCTTT
Source organism: Camphora micrantha (assembly GCA_003546025.1). NCBI lineage: Eukaryota > Viridiplantae > Streptophyta > Magnoliopsida > Laurales > Lauraceae > Camphora > Camphora micrantha. Next base: position 66,975,835 of record QPKB01000001.1, read on the forward strand.
TGGACTGGCATGCCCCTACCCTCCCATGTAGAAGTGGAAAAATCTACCCTGCATTAGATCCACAACTTATTTGGGTTAACCAAGGTATCTCGAACAATGGATAAAGTTAGACTTAGCTATGGTTAGATACTCATGGGTGGAACTAGGGGGCAGGGGCTGGCCACGGCCCCATAAATTTTAAAAACACCCCTATGTACTAGAAAAAACTTTATTCAATTTTTTTTTACGTTGCCTTGCTTCTCTGTTTCGCTGTTTGTTTCCTCTTTGAATGAAGAGAAAGGGTATTCTAATTTGTAGAATAGGTCACAGAGCAGGGGCCCAATCCAAATTGTGGAGTCGAGCCCTTCAAATGTGGTGCAAAAGTTCCATCCATTCATGGCACTGGGTGGTGCCCCTGGCATGGGGCGTTTCTCTCGAGGGAGCGGCAGTGGTTAATCTAAACGTAGGACCTAGGGATCGATCTCTGGCATATGTGTGATCGTAGGGTGACAACACCAATCAACCATGAGCATGTTGGCCGTCCTTTTTATAATGTCCATCCTTTTCCTTCTATTGTCAGTGTTTTTATCTCTCTATTTTTTTTTATTTTTTTTTTATTTTTTATCTAAGAAAAAGAAAAAAGATCTTGTTTGGAGGTGGAGGCCAAGAACCTACTTATTTTGAGATCAAACCCATGAAATCTTGATCTCTTTTCCTTGGCGCCCGATAGCTTTATTTGTTATCGGGTTCATTTCCTTTTAGGGTAGTTTACCTTTACACACATTAACATGTTTGTACAAACTTTCCATTTTTGCACGAGTAAATGAACACATCCAATAATTTTAGAATTATTTGGATATTTTTGAATTTCTCGTTCACAAATTTCTCAATATCCATGAGGATTTTATAAATAAGATTAAAAGTCTTAATGCTTATTATTAATACGAAAATATTGAATGGTCCAAATCATAAATTGGAGGCCCACAAGAGTGCAAAAAATAGATCTATATGTTAAGGATTTTCTCACAAATTACTCAACATCTAAAAAGATCATGTAAGACAATTAGGATCGCCATCATAATGGAATGAGGCAATCGATGTTCTAAACCTCTCCCATGTCGTGGAATGCAAAGAACTGCTTGTCTTGACAAATCCAACTGGTTCTATCTTCTTGTGTGATTTTGGAAAAAATCGAGTCTCATGGAATACGATTTTTTTTCTATTCCTTATATTTGTCCTCCTTTGAAACGGATAAGACAACATGATCCTATTTTTCAATTGAGGAAGTGGGGTATAATGAACCAAATTTGAAGAGACTCTAACCCCAAAAGGCAAGCACTATAATTTTGGGAAATATTTTGTATGCTCTTCCCTTTTTTTATATAATGATTAAATCCAAAATTCAAAAATAAAATGAAAAATAGAATCCAAGATTAGCCAATACTCTATTTCCTATGCAATCCAATCTATGATTAAAAGGATCTTTATTTTAAGTAGATCTTATACAGTCATTATTTAAAGAAAACATCACTGTCAATTAGTCATCCTCCAACTCATCCACTTGACCCATTTGGTCGCTAAGGTAGATGTTAGGGTGACCCTATAGATCCACATTGCCAGCAACATGCACCACAACAGGTGACAAAGTTTGAAATTTCATGCAAACTCGAACCATATGGCCATATCCTACCAGTACTAATATTGGTTAGATGTGACGTAGGGGGGTTGGCTCACTCATATTGTGTGAGATGCATTTTGAACTACAGCCCACGAAACCCTTTCAACCTCGCCTATCATCTTTGACCATATAGTCGGTTCCACACTCCATTGGGTATTTGAGCGGGTTGGATTTTAACATTATAATTTGTTAGTTTACGCAAATTTGAACATTAGAGCCCATTAGAAAACATTTAAAGTTGTTATAAATAGGTTGCCGTGGGATCCTCGAAGCCTAAATTTAAATCTCTGCATATCATGAATCCTAAAAAAGCCGCTATCGTTGGAAGAAACCAACAGGTTCACCCATTTTCTCCTGTTGACACTATTATTACATATTACAGCGAAAAGTTTTCAATCCCAAATTTCCATATTAACATTAATTTGGTTTCGCATCAACCCCTTACATCAATCTATTAGTATACATCACAGCCAGAGATTTTCAATTCAATCTTGATAATATGCATAAAAATCCATACAATGTTCACAGCTCAATTGTCTTAGGACCACGGTTTGCATCCGAAAGTTGTTGGTTCGAAACTGCACTACCACATTAGGGAATTTTACCCTGCTTTCTCTCTTGAGCCCGTAGGAAATTATTTTGGCCCAAAGGCTAGGAACCCTGCGTTATAAATTTTTTTTTTTACTTTCACATACTTTCAAACTCACAATAATTTGAGCATTAGAGTCTATTAGAAAACATCTAACCTTATTATAAATAGATTAGTGAAAGATCTCGAAACCTAAAATACACGCAAAAGAAAAAAATCATCATATAGGATAAAATCTTTGCATATCATACCACCCCAAAAAAGGCTCCATCAATTGGAGACTAAACTAGATTAAGGAAAAAAAATAGAAAATATTTTAAATGTCATACCTCATACCACCCTAAAAAGTGCCCAACTTAGGAGGACTTGGTTATGCCAAGTGAGTTGCCCCCACCAAAAATTATGAACCCGGCGGTGCGTAGTGCGCACCGCAGCGCATCCTACTAGAACCCTACATTTTCTTTCCACCTCCATCTCTCCCTTTTTAAATACCACACCGTAGCTTTCTCAATCCATATGTTCGCAAACTCCTCTTGCCTTCTCCACTACTCCAAAACAAGAGGTAGAAGAAAATACGCCCACCTACACAACAAACACACACAGCGAGAGAGAGAAACCAGAAGAAGCTTCTTCGATTCTTCGTCTTCCATGTTTTTTCATCCATCTCCTCTTTCTTCTTCTACTTTCCCAAATCAACCCTCCAAAAACCAGGTATTTCCGTTTATGCCCCTTCATTATTTATTTATTTTTTTATTTCTATCTCTCATCCGTCGTCTTCTTCTATCTACTTGTACTTCTGATGGATCTTTTGGGTATTTTTGCTGAATCTCTCTCTGTGTGCAGTTCTTTGAAGTAGAGATTCTGGTCTGAGATGGCAACGGCGAGATCGAGCTTGCCGTTGCGGCTCCGGCAGTTGCTTTCTGGCGAGGGCGCGATCGGTCCTGCGCTCAAGTTGGCGCCCGAGACGGTACGATCCGAGACACTGGCTCTCATGATTGCATATTGCTAGGGTTTTGTATCTTTTGTTTTTGTTGTGATTTGTTTTGTTTTTAGGTTTTGGCTGTTTGTTTCTGTTTAGGGTTTGATTAGGTTTTTGGATTTGGAATTTGAGTTTGCCATGTAATTAAATCATAGGAATTGCTACTATTGTTATTATTATTTTTTGATTGATTTGATATATACTACATGGGAGCATTGGTAGGAATGATTGTTTCACTCTGTTCCAAAACTGAATAGGGTTTAATTAGGTATAGGAAATTGGAATATGATTTTGGGATATGATTAAATTATACAGTTCGTTTTTTTTTTTTTTTTTTTCCGTAGAAAAAAAAAAACAATTTTTTTTGTCAAGGTGGGCGTCTTTTATATACACTGAATGGGAATTCTGGTAGAACAGATGATTATGTATGTTCCTTTTATTTTTACTCTTGTGCTTTGTTAATGTTTTTTTTTTTTTTGATGGATGTGTTCTGAGCCAATTAGGGTTAATTAGGTTCTTAGTTGGAATTTGAGTCTGCTGAATTTAAATTAGTGTTTTTTATTTTATTTTATTTTATGGCATATTGGATATAACCAAACAAGAATGATGGTAGAACTGTAGTTTATAATTCTTATGCAGCGCGGTTGCATTAGTACACAATGTAGGATTAGGTGGGACAAGTTTTTCAGTGTTCCTCCATCTACTCACTGTTAGTAGCACCATTTGCTGTTGATACTGAGTTGGGTTGGATTGGTTGTAGTGAGATTGATTACCTAATATGATTTCTAGTTTCTCAATATGCTAAAGTTCCTGAACTAAATGCTATCTACATACATTCATATATTGATAACTAAATGCTATCTACATACATTCATTTGGACTATCAATTAAGTGTCAATTCTTATCTTCCATATTTTCTATTATATATTTGTTCAGTTTTGTTAGGGCATGTTCCATGCACTTTGAATGAAATATTGGTACTTTGAAGGGTTTACTAATATTGTGCAGTGTATTTGGGCCTGCAGGATCTTGGTACTGGTTTGCTCATGTTTTAATGTTTTTAGAGTTGTGTTTTATATTGATTTGGATTGGATTGGATTAGTGGTAGCGACAGTATCCCACCTAATGCAAAATTAGGTTATTCACTATCCAAAAGTGCTCTGTTGGATATTTATATTCGGCCTTATATATGTGACCAGTGTGAACATCTTTTGGGCACATCTATGTGCTTTTCTTTCTTTTTTTTTTTTCTCCAATTCTTTTTTAAACACTAACAATTATGCTATTAAAAACTACTGTGAGCCAAAGATTTTAAAAAATGGTTGCCATGGATAATCTCCACAAGCGCAATATAACTATCATTTTTTCAATAACTGTAACAAAATTTTATTGCACCAAAAAAGCACAAAAAAAAAAATAAAAAAATGCAAAGCTAAGCCAGCCTCAAGAAACACGGCACCTAAAGTAAACTAACAATACAACAAAGACTAAACATCAAAAGAAAGAAAAGAGTGAAAAACTCCCTCCTTAGCATGACTATCTGCCATGACATTTGCTTCTCTTTGAATATGATGAAATTTAACATCCAGCTTATGAGAAATATCATGCACCTCCTCCACCCATCTGCAATGCTCCAAAGATGAGAAGATTTCCCTAAATCCCACTGAATCACCGAAAAGGAGTCACCTTCAATAATAGCCTTATAACCATCTAATCTCGACAACTCCCTATAACCAATTAGAAGAGCAAACACTTCAGCTTCATTCGCATCCTTGCCATCAAAAGGCCTAGAAAAGCTTATGACAACATTGCCATTTGATGAATCTCTAATGGCACCCCCAATACCGCCTCTACAAATAGAGCGTAAGTAACTTCCATCAAAATTATGCTTAAGGAGGCCTCGAGGAGTTCTCTTTCAAATAACTCTATGCCTAGCTTTTGAAACACACCCTCCTCCCTTTCTCTCCTCCCTCCTCTCTTCTCAGAGAAGCTATCCACATTCTATTAAGATCATCCAAAGAGACTCCTTCAAACTCCTTTCTCTTGCATACCCATTCCGAAACTGTCCAAACAATGGACTCAACAAGCTCCACCACATCTATACTTGAAGGAAAACATCTGCAACTGTTTTCATGCAGGACAAGCCCATGGTCCCCCATGGGTCGACCCTCCAACGGGCCAAACCCAGTTATCCCGTCCAAGCCTTTGGGCCCATCCCATTTATTTTATGTTATTTAGGCCTTTAATTATATTGTAGTTATCTTAGGGTTATTTATTTTCCTATATAATGATGTAAAGCCTCTTTGGCTAGGTAGTGATTGATGATTAATGAAAATGAGTTTTCTGTGAGTTCTCCTTAAGAAATCCCTAATGCCTCCTGGATTGGAGTTTGATGAGAGTCCAATTTTTGAGTCTTCTGAGCTCTACCTTGCTCATATGACGTAACGCCTCCGGATCGAGTTTGGTGAGAGCCCAAGAAAATGTATCATTTTTCTTATCTTTTTCTATCTTCATCACCCTCCCGCATCTCTACCTCCGTTGTCCGCACCACATGGCTCCTTTTGATGTCTGAATTCAGCATTGGCTTGTGATATGGCAGTAGAATGTATTAGTTGCTGGCTTGGTGGCAATGGATAATAATCTTCGAACATCAATAGCTTATCCCCGAACAGGAAATCAATCCCCAAACAGGAAATCAATATGAGGAATCTCAACGACTTGACCATCCTATTCAACCTTCGAAACAATAGCTTGTTCTTCTGATGATTTTATTGGCTCTTCAGGAAGTTGACTTATGATGAAATTCACTAGTTGATCAGGCTCCTTGTTGACTACATTCATTCTTCAAAGTTCGCTTTTTCTTCCTTCGGTGCTTGCACTTGTTGATCAACATTGTCAGTAGAAAAAGACTCAATTTCTTTGTCTTTTAATGTACCTAAAGTAGGATCCTGTGGAGGATTTTTTTTTTTACGCAAGCTGACCCTTTTATCTTCTATAAGTAAGTCAATTGGCTGGAATTGGATCTCCACCTTGATAAAATATCATAGAAAGTGTTCACAGTGAACCTGCTATGTGATTGATGATACCATACTTGGCAATTTATTCCTTCTAGAGGAACGCACCATATATCATAGAAAAAGGTTCATCAACTTCTCCTCATCCTAAAGATGTGCTCTTGGGTTGATGTGGATTTCCTTAACTACATGGTCTCCTCATCCTGAAGATGTGCTCTTGGTTTGATTTGGATTTCCCTATTGATTTGGATTTCCCTATGTATAGGGTATTTTTTCACATGTTATTCTTTCTATTAAAAAATAAAACAACCCATCATTTGGGTTGTAATTTGTACAGAACTCACATCCAACTAACTTGGTATTATAGAACGACTAACTTGGTATTATAGAAGGGCTCCTCCTTTGAAAATGTCATTTTTTTCTCTCTCGTTCTTCTCTGTATTCTCGTCTTCCTCCCTTCTTCCTTGCCCTTCTTTCCTGCTGCTGCCGTTGGTTGGTCTGCTGCATTGGACCTGTGTGCTACCTAATGGTCACTAAGGTAGATGTACATTTTGCAATTGCCTTTAGTGTTAATTTGTATCCATGCGCTTTGATTTCCAAGTGCTTCTCATGATTCTCCAGATATATAGGTATGAGACGGAATATAACCCATGCGGTTGGTCATACCATAAATGAAGTGTGGCTTGTTAGAACTTTCCATTACATAACTAGGGACTTCAAGCTTCAGCATTTAGGTTGCCATCCTAGTTAAGTTTATGGAGTGCTTTGTGATCGACAAATACTAGTAAGATTGAAGGAGAAATTTTACATGACAGCGATTAAACCGGCTATGCCTTCTGGACCAGAATGTTGGCCAATCAAGAAGAAACACATGCACAAAATGAGTGTAATAGATATGAGAGTGTTCAGATGGACATATGGTCAAACTAGAATGGATAGAATCAGAGATGGGCACTTTCGAGAGCATTTAGCGGCAGCATCAATGGGGGATAATTGAGACGAGAATCGTTTAAGATGGTTTGGACATGTCCAATACAGGCCAGCAGTGACACTGCCGAGAATTTTTTTTTTCTATGCAGGTTGAGGGCCCATTGAGGAAAAGGGGTAGACCGAAGAGGACATGGATGGAAGGAGCTAGGATAGACCCGAAGAAGTGCAACCTATCCAAGGATTGGGCTTAGGCTAAATAATAGGAAGGCATGTAACTAAAATGTTTCATCACATATGGTTTTCGTCCTACTTTATTATTTTTTACATGACTTTAACTTCTTAGGACACATCCTAACGATGTAATTTTAATGTTTGGATTTTAAGTTTAGTTTTTAATTTAAAGGTGAAAAATTGCAACTGGTTTACTTTTAAACATATTTATACTATTCATACATATACCACTTTTAATATATTAATATATGTCAATGATGTTCTTCCTATGATTGTATCATGCTGATATGGTTGGATTATGAACAATTTGAGCTCTTTTTTTGGTATTTTTTTATTAAAATTCTTATGATTTACAATACAATTCACGTTACAATTTGATCAGCCCTCGAACAATTCATGATATGATCTCAATTTTCAGAACAATGATGGCAAGTTGGCAACCAATGAACTATTTTAGATAACTTTCATTAATATAATTCACAAGAATGTTATGTAGTCTTAGTAAGAGGAGGAAGGATTAAGGATTTACCCAGTGTGAGCTCTCACATTGTTCGAGCAACCCAAGATGATGGAGTAATGGATCGTCAACAAGGGCGTTGTAGTGCAGTATAGATTCTTATCCAAAATTTGTATCATTGGATGATGCCATGCGAATCGCTAGAAACATGTGAAGTATATGGCCAACCCAATCATGAAAGTTTTGTAAGGGGACTAGAGCAGGCTGCCATGAGACAAAAGATCTTCTTTCTAAAGAGATTTGATTCGGAACTATTATATGTCTAAACTTCAATATTGAAATCATTTCATAAGTTTTCCTTTGTTTTTTGTCAACAAACAATTCAAAATCCCAGCAAAGAAAAAAAAATAAATCAAAATACCTCGAATTGTTCAGAACAAGTCTGAGTCAAATAGCAATGATTCAAATTTCAAAGCATTTCCTTTTACTCTATTTTGGAAACCCAAGGACTCGATCATATGGATATGTAAAATAAAGGATAAGAATCTTATTAGCCCGGGATTCTAAACATAACAATAAAGCAAAAAATGGTAGACTGAAAATATTGTCCTTGACCTAATTTGTTGTGCAACGGGTGTGTGGAACTACTGCTCAACTAATGAATCAACTAGTTGGGCTTGAGCTTTCTGCATTCAATCATCGATGGTCCGTTAGGCCAAGCCCATGGGGCTTTGGTCAACCCATGGACTTTTGGCCCATGCGCTGATGCACAGTCTACATAAGACGTGGGCTTCAAAAAGTGGAGTTGGTTGTGTGTGTGTGTGTGCATGTCAGAGAGCCAAAGTATAGGGTCTACTAGATGAGACTTGTTCAAAATATTTGCTGACATGAGCATAACGCATTAGGTATCGATGTTAAACTATATGATATTTTAATACTGCAGTGTTATTGGCCCGTATCACAAATATCAATACTTGCTTATACCACTGTATAATTTTTTTTTTAAAGTGATAATCGTGTGGAGTCTAAAGGTACGCGAGGGAGAGTATAAAGGTCTTTTCTTTTTCTTAAGGATGTGATAGTTTGTAGTTGAAAGGACAAAGGAGAGCCTCCTCTTTTCTTTGTTTTATACTTTGCTGTTCGTAGAGAAAAGGGTAAGGGGCCTGTAGCTTCCTCAAGAGATTTTTAGGAGTGGTGAGATTTGAGGTGTCTAAAGGTATAGATCTGGTTCATCTACAATTTTCAATATGATGCTTCTGTTGGCTTTGGTGCCTCAATTGTGTAAATGGGGTTGATAATAGATGATTGTTGAATTGGGGTTGATGATCATTGTCAAATTGGGGTGCCTCAATTCATCGAAGGGTTGGTGTGTATGTGGGTTTGGACAAAAATAGGTGCGCCCTACTGTGTAGTTATCACATTAGATATGGTTAAGCTTTTAGGCCCTCAAATGATGAGTTAAGTTATTTTGATGGGGACTGACCTTTTCCCAATCCCAATCCCAATCCATCACAACACATGCCCATCCTCTGGTAAATCAAAGTTGATGCTATTGTTGGTTATCAATTTGTATGACTAGGGCCTATTGGTCACTAGAAATAATAGGGCTCTGGTAGTTGATCATTAAATGAGTAATAGTCCTCAGACCATTCCCTAATGGTACTACACATTCAAGCATTCCGGGAATCAGTAAAAACTCTTGACAATTTAGTGACAAAGCAAAAGCTTGGGTTAATCAGATAGGAAAAAAATTTATGGTCTTGGTGAAGTCTTCTTGAGGCCTTGTTTGGATCGTATTATTTTTTTGATGTCTTAATCTGTCTGAAAAAGATCTGCGAGATTAAGATCTTATTAAATCTATGAGTTTAAGATCTGATTAGCTGTTCTGTAATAAGATTGTTTGGCAACACCTGAACGCTATGAGATCTGAATTGAATAAGACTGTTTGGTAATGCATCTTATCCATGTCTTAAGTTAAGGGTAATTTTTGTCATTTAAAAAAAAATGTTTTTAAGCCTGAAAACCATCTGCGACACTCCAAATTTGTTTCTTTTTAAATTCGGACAATGCCCAGTACACTCTATACTCGTTTTTTTTAACTAAAAAAAAAAACAAACATGTTTTAACTATCACAATGCATGTTCCACGTTATAATCATCAACATTATTACATAAACTTTAATAATAGTTTGCTTATAAAAGGACTAAAGACACATCACTATAACGACCACCAAAATGATAAAAAAAAAACAACCAAAGCCACAAAAACACTTTTGAGTCCACATCTAGAACTATTTGCACTTGGCAATTATTCCCTTTAACTTGAAAATTTTGGAGCATACAAACAAAAGCTTTTACTCATTGGTCTCATTGTCCCATTTAAATGCTCCTTTTATGGTTCTGCCAAAATGAAAAACAAGTAGTTTAGAAAAGACAAGTGCAATATCTCCCCGAATACACAGATCGTTTCATATATGAGCTGTGCAAAGTTGTGGAGTCCCACCCAATACACAGATCGTTTCATAAACCTATGAGTAGACTCCACAAGCCTATGAACCAAACCAAACATGGAATCCAATGCGAAATCTCTTCAAACCAATAGAGTTTGGACAAACCCAAAAATTACAACGAATTAATAAATCAAACTTCAATAAAATCTGAATATCCAATCTTCCATACCAAACGAAAAAAAAAAAAAAAAAAAAAAAAAAAACCGAAGAAAAGAGAGGGGATGAGAAGGGAAGGAAGATGAAGAAAGAGTTTACCTTTGACTTTGGATCCAAGACAAGAAGAAGGGGATCGATGTTGCTTAGGTGTCGCAGAGGGAAGAGTTTCGTTTTAACGCAAGAGCAACGAAAGAGACAGAGAGATTAGGGCTAGAATCGTTGATATTGGTGAGGGTTATTATGGGAATTTTAAAATTATTTTAAAGTCCTGAAGTGTCATACCGTTTAAGATGTTGGGGTCTTAATTCCAGGAGCTGGATTTCAAGCTCCTAGAATTAAGATAAATCTCGTCTTAAATAATAAGTTATCTTAGCGCTTAAGACATGTTGGTATTGCGTTCCAAACAATCTCATTTAGTTTTTTTGTCTTAGCGCTTAAGACACAAGACATTAAGACCCAAACTTAAGACGATCCAAACATTACCTAACTCTTCCCATCCTTGGGAAAAGAGACTTTTTTGGGTTATTTAATTCAATGGTGGATATCAATTCGATGAGTGTTGAATTGGGTTGAGAGCTTACAGCCATGGAGAATAATTGAAGAATTGAAAAAGATTAAAGGGGAAGAGAGGGAAAGGGAGGGAGGGGTGTTGGTTATGTGAGTTGGTCAGGGTGTGCGTGAGGTTTTTGGTACATATAGGTACATTAACAGTTCCTTACCACCTTCTGAAAATCGAATTCGTATTACAAATCGTTTAAGCAGATGAATCGAATATTGTGAGTCGTAGGATTTTTTATTTTTCTTAATGACAAATAATTAAAACAATTAAAAAAAAAAGGAAATAGTAGTTATTCATGATCTGTCAAATTTCCATCCATAGCACCATAAATACAATGACAAATAAGACTGATACAATCTTATGAAGAACAGCAATTAACATATGTTAATATACCATAAACAATGTGTAAATAGTTAACTATGTTTAAGATATCCCTGTTACTAGGAATATAAAAAGTTGCAATAGTATTTCTTGTTCTCTTGAAATAAAAAATCTAAAAATACAAACCAAATAAACAATCTTACATGTTAAGATGTCTCTTAAAGTTAAAAAGATGTTTATGAAGAAAAAACCAAAAAAATAAAAGAATATATTACAATCGATCGCTTTAGTTGAATAATTGATCCTTATTCATCTCTAAAATCTCACCAAGTTCACAAAAGTCTTAATAAGATATTTCGTTAGCTACTAAATAACCTTTTAAAAAAATAAAAATGCAAACAAAAAGAAGGAAAATAAAAATTAAAAAAGCAAAAGATTACTAATTTTGGCCGTTGTTGTTCTCACTCAGCTGAATTGCTTGAATTGTAAGATTCAATGAAACAAGTATCAATTTATAAGATTCACACTTGAATCTTAAGATTCACACTTGAATCTTAAGATTCAACAGGAAATGGGATTCATTGCATAGATACGAATATTTTTTCTTACGATTTGATGTGAATCGTAAGATTCTAGATACGAATCGTAGGATTTTGACAACAATTCCTTAATTTAATGTAAGGAGCCATTACCATCTTGCAAATTCCCGTGTAATGCATGTATACATGTTTTATGTCATTATTGTCATTGTTTACAAATGATAAATTACAATGGATAACAGAAAAAGAGGAAGATATGAACAATCATTTGGTAGGAGTAGACACAAGATGTGAAGATGGAAATGACAGATGAGGTAAAAGTGGGAAATAAAATCTATAATAATTGGGAACATAAGTATTAACAGCAGTACCTCCAAAAATATGTCATTTGGAATCTTTAGTGAGAGTTCCACTGTCTGTCTGACTATGCATATTAGATCATGTACAGGGATGCACAATAATAGTGATTTTTTTTTGGATTGATCAATCTCAATAGGAATCTTGTGATTGTATATCACACCAGGAAATCATTTTTAATAAATTATGCATATGTTTAGTTCTGAAATCTGTAATGTTTTCTACACCTGTATCTTGCAGTGTTAGAGTTCATCAGTCATCATACCTTTTCAGCGAGGTTATCAGGATTTTATTTGTAATTTCAATGCACATTCCGACAAGACTAGTTCAAAATTGGATATTCGGATCTACAAGGCATACCTAACTGCTTGTTTTTGGATGCCATTCATTTTGGGTGTCTCTGTTAGCCCTCTATACCAAGTTGTATACAGCACAGCTTTTAATATCTCTGAGATTTTTGTAAAATGAATTAATCATTCCAGTCACTTCTATTTATAAGAATTTGAATATCTACATTTTTCCTTTTTCATAATTCACCTTATGGATGCATGCAGCCTCCAAAAATCAAAGCATTCATTGACAAAGTCATCAAGAGTCCCTTACATGATATAGCAATACCCCTTTCTGGTTTTCGATGGGAGTACAGTAAGGTTTGACACACTACTAAACCTTCAGTATAATCTTATATCTATTTATATCCCTCCTTTTTTACTTTTATGGCGTTTTGTTTCAGGGAAATTTCCATCATTGGAGACCACTTTTTCTACATTTTGATACATACTTCAAGACACATGTGTCATGTCGGGAAGATCTACTACTATCAGATAATATTTCAGATGACATAGATGTCTTTCCGAAGAATTCAGTCCTTCAAATTTTAAGAGTCATGCAAACAATTTTGGAGAATTGCCCCAACAAGAGTTCATTTGGTGGTCTTGAGGTATGATGCACATTTGAGTAACAGTGACATCCATTTCTCCTATGTATATGACTTAACCGGTTTTTTTTTTTGGTTCCATAATTTGCTAAAATTTGACTCAAACCTGATTTCATGTTTACTTGTCCCAAAACTGAGGTACTAATGACCGTGTCTGTATGTACATGATTTGCCAAGACTTAATTTAAGTCTCGCTTTTTATTGCTAAGTAAAACAATATATTAATAGTAAATAATCCTAAAGTCAGGAACTGTTTCCTTAGCATGTAATTAACCCTTTGTCAGGAAGTTCTTTCTTATTTTTCATGCTTTGTAGTTTTTACCAATTTTATAATTACTTATTATATCTTCAAATTTTGAATATAAATTTATTGCTGAACTGAGTCTTATGAAGACTTAACCGAGTCCTAAAGTTGACCTGTTCAGTTGTTGTGTTAGTTCTTTTTAATTATGTTAGTGTGTAAGCTTTAAGTGATTGTGTTTTTATGAGCTTCTTCAATAGTTTCAATCTGACATTTTGGTCTTGTTCTTTTTGCATCAGCATTTCCAGCTACTTTTGGCATCGACAGATCCAGACATAGTTCTAGCTACTTTAGAGACTTTGTCTGCACTTGTGAAAATAAATCCCTCCAAGTTAAGTGTCAGTGGGAAACTAATCGGCTGTGGCTCATTGAACAGCCATCTCCTACCTCTTGCACAGGGATGGGGAAGCAAAGAAGAAGGTCTGGGTTTATTTTCATGCGTTATGGCTAATGAGAAAAGCCAAGAGGAAGGGTTGTGTTTGTTCCCTTCTGATGTAGATAATGAATCTGACAAATCACAATACCGATTAGGTTCAACTCTGCATTTCGAATTCCATGTGGCAACTCAGGGCACCAGTACAAGCAGTGATAGGAGTCAATCTTCCAATTTGTGTGTCATACACATCCCAGAGTTGAATCTCCAGGGGGAGGATGATTTAAGTACTCTGAAACACTACATCAGTAAACATGCCGTACCTCCAGAGCACAGGTTCTCGTTGCTGACCCGAATTAGATATGCTCGTGCTTTTCGTTCTTCAACCTGCAGGCAATACACCAGAATCTGTCTTCTTGCATTCATTGTGCTGGTTCAATCTAGTGATGCTCATGACGAACTTGCATCATTCTTTGCTAATGAACCTGAATACACAAATGAGCTTATTGGACTGGTTCGGTCTGAAGATGCTATTCCTGGAACTATTAGAACACTTGCGATGCTTGCATTGGCAGCTCAGTTAGCAGCATATTCATCTTCTCATGAGCGGGCCCGTGTATTGAGTGGCTCAAGCATTATTTCTGCTAGCGGGAACCGTATGATTCTTCTAGGCGTGCTTCAGAAAGCAGTCTCATCGCTGAGTAATGCCAGGGACCCAACTTCTCTTTCATTCATCGACGCCCTTCTTCAATTTTATCTGCTACATGTCATCTCATCTTCGAGTTCAGGCAGTTCTATGAGAGGGTCTGGGTATGGTTCCCACTCTTCTACCTCTTCTGCAGGACACTGATTCCTCACATACTCATCTCATCTGCTCTGCTGTTAAAACCCTTCAAAAGCTGATGGATTACAGTAATGCAGCTGTGTCTTTATTCAAAGATCTTGGGGGAGTAGAGCTATTAGCTCAGAGGTTACAGATTGAAGTTCATAGAGTTATTGATATTGGTTGTGAAGATAGTGATTTGATGGTTGTTGGTGACACATTAGAGTGCGATGATGATATTTTGTGCTGCCAGAAGCGGCTCATCAAGGCTTTGTTGAAGGCACTTGGATCTGCTACTTCTGCACCGGCAAACAATGCGAGGGCCCAAAACTCTCCAGATAGTTCCTTACCTTCATCTTTATCATTGATTTTTTGCAATGTGAAGGTATTTGGTGGGGATGTCTATTTTTCAGCTGTAACTGTTATGAGTGAAATTATTCACAGGGACCCGACATTCTTCCCTATCTTGCATGATTTGGGGCTTCCAGAAGCCTTCCTGTCTTCTGTGACGGCAGGGATACTCCCTTCCTCGAAAGCACTTACGTGTGTTCCTAACGGTCTTGGTGCCATCTGTCTTAATGCAAAAGGTTTGGAAGCAGTTAAGGAAACGAATGTGTTGCGGTTTCTTGTAGAAACCTTCACATCCAGGAAGTATCTTGTGGCGATGAATGAAGCTGTTTTCCCTCTAGCAAATGCTGTGGAGGAGCTTTTGCGACATGTATCTTCATTGAGAAGTGTTGGTGTTGAAATTATAATTGAAATCATTGACAAGCTGTCTTCCATAGGTGATGATGTATGTGCTGGGCCTTCTAATAAAATCGAGGGGAGTACTGCGATGGAGACTGATTTGGATGATAAAAAAGAGAATGACCAAGAATCTGTGGTGATCGTGAAGGACTCAACTGCAGATGGCACCAGTGATGAGCGGTTTGTTCAATTATGCATCTTTCATGTGATGGTGCTGGTTCATCGTGTAATCGAAAATTCTGAAGTTTGCAGGCTATTTGTGGAGAAAACAGGTATAGAGGCCTTGATGAAACTATTGTTGCGGCCTGGTATTGCCCAGTCATCAGAAGGGATGACAATTGCTTTACGCAGCACAGATGTTTTCAAGGGGTTTACCCAACACCACTCTGCTCCACTGGCACAGGCATTTTGTTCTTCTCTCAGAGTCCATCTGAAGAAAGCTTTGAACACATTTAGTTTGGCTTCTGACTCGGTTCTATTGGTTCCCAGTAGTACACCAGAGCGGGGGGTATTTTCTTCTCTTTTTGTTGTTGAATTCATTCTATTCCTTGCTGCGTCGAAAGATAACCGTTGGATGAATGCATTACTTTCTGAATTTGGGAACGGTAGCAAGGATGTCCTCGAAGATATTGGGCGGGTTCATCAAGAAGTTCTCTGGCAGATTTCTCTTATTGATGGGTTGAAGAATGATATTGAAGATGACTGTTCTGCTAGTGGTTCTACCAGTGAGTCACAGAGGTCAGACGGGGGTATGAATGAAACTGAAGAGCAGAGATTCAACTCATTTAGGCAGTTTCTTGATCCTTTAATGAGACGAAGGGTCTCTGGATGGAGTGTTGAGTCTCAGTTTTTTGACCTTCTAAACCTTTATCGTGAACTTGGACGCGCCACTGGTGTTCAGCAGAGACTGGGAATGGATGGCTCACTAAATCAGCGCCTAGGATCTAATCACCAACCAAACCGGTCGAACCCCGCAGATGCTGGTGCTGTTAGCAGAACAGGTGACAAGCAGAGTTCCTATTATGCGTCCTGCTCTGACATGTTGAGATCTCTTTCTTTTCATATTAGTCACCTGTGTGTGGAATTGGGGAAGGCGATGTTGATTCCTTCTCGCCGGCGGGATGATTCTGTAAATGTGTCACCTTCTAGCAAATCTGTTGCGTCTACTATTGCTTTGATTGTGCAGGATCACTTGAATTTCAGGGGGCATGGCGATCCTAATAATATGGAGGCATCCATATCGACAAAGTGCCGCTATCTGGGCAGGGTTGTCAACTTCATTGATAGCATTTTATTGGAACGGCCGGAATCCTGCAACCCTATTCTGATTAATTGCTTTTATGGTCACGGAGTTGTTGATTCCATCTTAACTACGTTCGAAGCCACCAGTCAACTTCTTTTTGCAGTCAATAGGCCGCCTGCTTCTCCTATGGAAATGGATGATTGGAGTTCAAAATCGGTTGAAAAGGAAGAAACTGATCACTCATGGATATATGGGGCTTTGGCTAGCTATGGCACACTAATGGATCACCTGGTAACTTCTTCTTTTATCTTCTCAACCCCCACGAAGCATTTGCTCATACAACCTGTTACAAATGGAAATGTACCCCTGCCTCAAGATGCTGAGGCATTCATAAAGAGACTTCAGTCCAAGGTACTCAAGGCAGTGCTTCCTATCTGGACTCATCCTCAGTTTACAGATTGCAGTTACGAGTTCATTACTACAATCATCTCTATTGTGCGGCACATTTACTCTGGAGTGGAAGTGAAGAACGCCAGCAACATAAGAGCTCCAATAACAGGTCCTCCTCCAGATGAATCTACAATTTCAATGATTGTAGAGATGGGTTTTTCCAGGCCTAGGGCTGAAGAAGCGCTGCGACAAGTAGGGGCGAATAGTGTGGAGATGGCAATGGAATGGCTGTTTTCTCATCCAGAGGAAGTCCAAGAAGATGATGAACTTGCCCGTGCACTTGCCATGTCCCTGGGAAGCTCAAGCACAACTGAAAAGGAAAATGTGGCAGTGACAGCCAATAGTCTCAATGAGGAAGATGAAACAGTTCATCTACCTCCAGTCGAGGAATTGTTATCAACATGTACCCGACTTCTGCAAATGAAGGATTCATTAGCTTTTCCAGTCCGGGATCTGCTTGTACTGATAAGCTCCCAAAATGATGGCCAGTGCAGGCCCATAGTCATTACCCATATAATCGATCATTTGAAGGTTTGTGGTTCAGTATCTGATGGTAGCAATGACACTATGTTGTCTGCATTTTTCCATGTTCTTGCTTTAATCCTTCATGATGATGCTGTAGCAAGGGAAGTTGCCTCAAAGAGTGGTCTAGTGAAGATTGCTTTGGATTTGCTTTCACAGTGGAATCCCATCAGTGTCCTGTGTAACAGAGAGAATTCTCAAGTCCCAAAGTGGGTGACAACATCTTTTCTTGCTATTGATCGCATGTTGCAGGTTGACCCAAAATTGAATCCTGAAATTCTTGCTGCAGAGCTGTTGAAAAAGGAAAATCTTAGTAGTCAAGTTGCTGTTGTTGTCGATGAGAATAAAACAAACAATGTGCAGAACTCTTTAGGATTTAGTCCCTATATAGATGTACATGAACAGAAGAGGCTTATTGAGATTGCTTGTAGATGTATCCATAACCAAGTTCCTTCTGAGACAATGCATGTGGTTCTTCAGCTCTGTGCGACACTCACGAAAGTTCATTCCAATGCATTGAGTTTTCTTGATGCAGGGGGTTTGCCTTCACTGCTTTGTTTGCCTACAAGTTGCCTTTTTTCTGGGTTTGAAAATATAGCTGCTATGATAGTGCATCATATTCTCGAAGACCCCCACACCCTTCAGCAAGCTATGGAGAGTGAAATACGGTACAGTGTAGCCACAAACAGGCATTCAAGTGGAAGGCTCAGCCCGCGTAGTTTTCTTCAGAATATGGCATCTGTAATGTCTAGAGATCCTCTAATATTCATGAAAGCAGCACAATCCGTGTGTGAGATTGAGATGGTTGGAGAAAGGCCACATGTTGTGCTCTTGAAAGACCGAGAAAAAGAGAAGAGCAAGGAGAAAGAGAAAGACAAGCAACAAGCTGGTGATGGGAAGGCTACTTCAGGTGATATATGCAATGGTAAGCTTCAAGATTCAAATACCAAAAATGCCAAAGGCCATCGGAAGTTCCCTCAGAGCTTTATAAGCACAATCGAGCTTCTCTTGGAATATATTGTGAACTTTGCACCTTCCCTAAGAGATGATGGTCTCATAGATGGAGCCCTTGATACTCCTTCATTAGCTGACATGGAAGTTGATGGGGTCACAAGCAAAGGAAAAGGAAAAGCCATTGCGACTGTATCTCAAGAGAGAAAACCTGATGATGAGGAAGTCTCAGCATCTCTTGGCAAGACAGTTTTCATTTTAAAGTTGTTGACTGAAAGTCTCTTGATGTATGCTTCGTCCATACATATTCTGCTCCGACGGGATGCTGAAGATAGTAATGCAAGGGTTTTACCACAAAGGGGGCCTCCAGATAACTGTAGCAGTGGAATATTTCATCTTGTTCTTCATAAATTCCTTCCCTACTCTGGAAGGTACAAGAAAGATAAGAAAGCAGAGGGTGATTTGAGGCAAAAATTAGTCAGTAGGGCGAGCCAGTTTTTGGTGGCTTCTTCTATACGTTCTGCTGAGGGACGAAGGCGGGTTTTTACAGAGATCTCTAATGTCTTCATTGACTTTGTTGACTCTGCTGATGGTTTTAGGGCACCAAACTACCATATCCATTCTTATGTGGATCTCCTTAATGATATATTTGCGACTCGCTCACCTACAGGTTCATCCATTTTAGCTGACACTTCAGCAACCTTTATAGATGTTGGACTTGTTCGGTCGTTGACTCGAATTCTCAAAGTCTTGGATTTGGATCATGCTGACTCTCCTAAGGTTGTGACTGGGATTGTCAAGGTTTTAGAATTGGTAACAAAGGAGCATGTCCATTCTACCGATCTTAATGCGGCGAAGGCCTCAACAAAACCCTCTTATGATCATGATCAATCTGGAAGAGCAGATAATGATGGTGATAGATTCCAGTCCTTGGAGACCACATCTCAACCTGATCGTAATGAAGTTGGTCCTGAACATATTGAACATTTCAGTGCAACCCAGACCTCTGGAAGTTCAGATTCTGGTACGGATGCTATGGAGCATGATGGGGATTCACCTGGAAGAGAAGATGATTATATGCGCGAATTATCCGAGGAAACTGGGGGTCTTGAAAACAGGGTTGCAACAGTTGAAATTAGATTCGACATCCCACATGATGGCCAAGACAATCTAGCTGATGAAGACAATGATGATGAGGACGATGAAGATGATGAGGAAGATGATGAGATGAGTGGGGATGACGTAGATGAAGATGAAGAGGATGATGAGGAAAATAATGATTTGGAGGAAGATGAAGTTCATGACATGTCACATCCAGACATGGATCAGGAAGAACATGAGATTGATGAGGATGAGTTTGATGAGGATGGATTGGAGGAAGAGGATGAGGGTGATGAAGACGATGAAGATGGAGTTATACTTCAGCTAGAGGAGGGTATTAATGGAATAGATGTTCTTGACCAAATTGAGGTTTTTAGCAGAGATTATAATTTTGTCAATGACACATTTCGTGTGATGCCTGTTGATGTTTTTGGTTCTAGACGCCAAGGCCGTACAACTTCTATCTACAATCTTATTGGAAGAAATGGGGACCATGGTGCACCCCCTCAGCATCCACTTCTAGTGGAACCTTCTTCATCGCAGCATTCAGTCACTTCTAGACAATCTGGTCAGTTTCTCTTTTATGAAGTTTTCTTTCTTTTGGTTCTTTTATTTTCAATTGAGCTAAAAAAATACATCGTCTGCTTGAAAATTTGTGAAGTCTAGGAAACCACAAGTATTTGTGGTGCCTTTGGTGATCCAAGTAATTCCTGTGGTATCCTTATGGTGGATGGGAGTTCTCCAAAACTCGCACTATCAGACAACTGTAAGTCACCAATTGGGTCACTTTTAAATATGGACCATTGGTGTTACCTTTTATTTTTTATAATTGGATGGCTAGAATCTTCAGGGTGGGTGGTCCTGGGGGCATGATTCATTCTTAAGTGGGTCCTCCCTTTGGTTTACTGAGGGGTAGGCCTCATTATACCATTTTAGGGCTGTAAAAAGAAAAGTTTATTTTGCTTGAGCATTTTTACCACCTCCTTTTATGGATTAAAGCCATTACTGGAGACTGCTTTCACAAATTTTGACTGTGTAATCTATTCCAGATAATGCAGGTGATATGGGCTTCTTTGAGAGGAACTTAGAGAGCGCTTCATCTCGTTTGGATGGGATTTTCCGGGCTCTGAGGAGTGGAAGGCATGGCCAACGACTCAATATGTGGGCAGATGATGGCCAGCAACGAGGTGGATCTAATGGCTCTGCAATCCCTCTAGGCATCGAGGAGTTGCTTATTTCTCAGTTGAGACGACCGGCACCTGACCAACCTTCTGAGCAAAATGTGACTGCTTTGCAACCTCAAGATAAAGGTGAGGCCAGCCAATTACAAGAATCAGGAGCAGCAGGTTCAGGGGAAGAAACTCAAGTGGGAAACAATGCAAGCAATGGAGGTGAGATCATTCCATCACCCAGTCCTGTGGTGATGGATGTCACCTGCAATGCTGATGGTAGACCAGAAGATGATGATCTTCAAGCAAGAGATGGGTCAAATGCAGATATGCATGCAATCAACATGCAGTACGATCACAGTGATGCAGTTGTGAGGGATGTGGAGGCAGTGAGCCAAGAGAGCAGTGGAAGTGGGGCAACTTTAGGGGAAAGTCTTCGTAGCCTGGAAGTGGAAATAGGAAGTGTCGATGGACATGATGATGGAGGAGAAAGGCAAGGCCCCACAGAGAGGCCATCTGGTGATCTTCATCCATCTCGAATGAGAAGAGGGAATACCACACTAATGAACAGCAGAGATACATCTCTTCAAAGTGTAAGTGAAGTTTCACCACTCCCTCCCCAAGAAGATCAGAGTGGTCCAACTGAGCAGCAGCAAATCAATCAGGCTGGGGACGCAGGGTCAATCGATCCTGCATTCTTAGATGCTCTTCCTGAGGAGTTACGAGTGGAGGTCCTATCAACTCAACAGAGTCAAGCAACACAGCTGTCAAATGACCAACCTCAATATGCAGAAGACATTGATCCTGAATTTCTTGCTGCCCTTCCACCAGATATTCGGGCAGAAGTACTAGCACAGCAACAAGCTCAGAGGATAAATCAATCCCATGAATTGGAAGGACAACCAGTTGAGATGGACACTGTTTCTATAATTGCAACATTTCCTTCAGATTTACGTGAAGAGGTACTTCATTGTTTGGGCATTCATTTTGTTTGAACAATGCCAATCAATTTCTTTAAACTTAGTCTCTGTGATCTTCAACAACACTATGCACAATATAATCAGGCAGTGAGGATGTAGTGGGGCTTGTGATTTGGTGATCTAAACTATTTAATATGATGGATTCCACCATAGACCAGCCACAAGGGTGCATGATGGGACCATCCTAACCCCTGGTTGAATGACTGGTCATTGCTTCTTAATTTAAAAGGAGAAAATTTGTTAAGGCCATGGTTGAATGGCTTTTTACAAAATTTTCTTGGCCTTGCTGGAGAATTAGAAAATGGGCTTTAGTCCATCCAAGGTGAGGCGCGTTAGATAAATGGTGTGGCATGTTGAATCGTGAGTCGGTCCCATATGTATGAACTCATTTTTAATATTAAGCTTGTTTTCATCTTCCTGCTACTTGAATGTTGCATTCAGGTGCTATTGACGTCCTCAGATGCAATCCTGGCAAATCTAACACCTGCACTTGTTGCGGAGGCAAATATGCTCCGGGAAAGATATGCACATCGTTATCATAGTCGTGGACTTCTTGGCATGTATCCTCGAAACCGTCGGGGTGACTCATCTAGACGGGGTGAAGCTGTTGGTTCAAGCCTCGATAGAATTGCAGGTAATGGTGCTTCACGCAAATCTGTAGGCGGAAAGCTGGTTGAAGCTGATGGTGCTCCACTAGTTGACGGGGATGCTTTGAAGGCCATGATTAGGTTGTTCCGTGTTGTTCAGGTGAGGTCGCTAGTGCTATCAAAGTTCAATCTATTATGTGATGCTTGACCAAGAGAAAGTGTTTTATCTTTCTTGCTTTGCCTTTTCTTAGTCGTCCAAAAATGGTAATCTATGCCCAAGTGCTTCATGGGTTGTACAATTCTCTAATCTCTCCTGTATTGGAGAATCATTGCTATCCATTCAGTGGCCTGAATGAGCAAGTGCAACCAATGGTTTGCATCTGACTTGATTGAGCAGTGGCCTGTGTAAAGAAGGTCAAAATAAGAATTTCATGGTCACCTAAACTAAGCTTTTTGTCAACCCATCACATCAATTGTTTAAATCACTGAAGGGTGTGGGTACAGCCCACGTAGTTTATAAATGGTCTGGCAAAGCATTATGCATCTCTGAGCCAAGCTTCCATGCAGGTTATGACCAATAACTGTTATGTTTTTGCAGCCCTTATATAAAGGCCAATTCCAGAAACTGCTCCTGAATCTTTGTGCCCATCATGAAACCAGAACTTCTTTGATGCAAATTCTGATGGATATGCTGATGCTTGATGTGCGTGGGCCTGTTAAAGATCTAAATGGTGCAGAACCATCGTATCGGTTATATTCTTGCCAGAGTTATGTGATGTACTCTCGCCCTCAATTTACAGATGGTAAGGGGCATTCTTGTGCTTGAACTCTGTTTCTCCTCTATTGAGGGGGGTGTGCCTGACCGACATCCTATGCATTGTTTATATCTTTTCATTTGTTTCTGTATTTGGTTGGGTTTCAGTGGTTGGAAAGTTTTTCAGTAGTGGTTTCCTTCAATAAGCTATATTTGTTTCAGAATTCAGGGTTCTGCAAACATTATTTGCACATATACCATCACATTTTCATGATCCGACTTGCTTAATGCCTGGGTCCTTCTTTTGAGTTCCTTGTATCTCAAATAAAGGCTTTGTCAGTTGATCAGGTGGCTTGACACGTGAGAAAACATTGGATGACTAAGTAGAATGACAACAATCCATAGACACGGTTGGAAGTTGTCGTTATCACAGCCACAAGGTTTTAGGTTTTAGTCATGTTACCTATTAGAGAAAACGAAACACACTAAATCGAAGAAATCTGGCATGTTTCATGGGGGATGGCATTCATGCAGTTTCTCCACTGTTGTTTAGCATGGATCTTTGTACATTTGTACATGTATTTACGAGTTGGATGGTCTGCATTACATTTAATAAGCACATACCTAATGTAATAGGTGCATTGCATTTTTTCTCCTTTTGCCACGTCGACATGCACGCCTGATCACATCTCTTGATAAGATACTATTTTTTATTAGGTGCCATTTGGCAAGTCTACTTTTTTAGTCTATACGACTTCAATTGATTCAAACGGATTTGTTGGTGCTTTAGACTGTTTGGAAAACTTTGTGATGTCTGATCGAACAGTTTGAAGACTTTTGCCTTATCCTCAAAAAAGCAATAAAAGGCAACTTTTAAAAAAAGACTGGAGTGTCTTAAGCAATCAGACCCTTTTTTTTTTGTCAAGTTTGCCCGTATAACTTTCACTATATGACAATTTTGCCTGTACTCCTATTGCTATTTGACAATTTTGTCTGTGACAACTTCACCCATATAGCTTTTACTAGATGACAACTTTACTTATTAAATTTTTACTATATGACAAGTTTGCTTTTTTTCTTTTTAATAAAAGTTCATGTTTCCTATCACGATTGGTCTACACCAAGGCTCAGCGTTAAGCCCGTACTTGTTTGCCCTAGTTATGGATGAGATTACAAGACATATTCAGGATGAGGTGCTGTGGTGTATGCTATTTGCAGATGACATTGTTTTAGTGGATGAGACGAGAGAAGGAGTGCATGCTAAGCTAGAATTGTGGCAGAAAACGTTAGAGACTAAAGGGTTTAGGCTAAGTCGATGCAAGACGGAATATATGGAATGCAAGTTTAGTCAAAGTAGGACACCTGGTAATATAGAAGTAAGTTTTGGGCACACAAAAGATTGTAGAGAAAGAAAACTTTAGATACCTTGGATCTATGGTGCAACAAGATGGAATGATTGATACTGATGTGAGTCACTGGATTCAGGTCGGGTGGACCAAATGGAGGAGTACTCCGGGCGTCTTGTGTGATCGGAAAGTCCCCCTCAAGGTTAAAGGAAAGTATTATAAGTGGCGGTACGCCCAGCGTTTATATGGATCAGAGTGTTGGGCAGTAAAGCATAATCATGTTAAGA
Organism: Camphora micrantha; assembly: GCA_003546025.1. NCBI lineage: Eukaryota > Viridiplantae > Streptophyta > Magnoliopsida > Laurales > Lauraceae > Camphora > Camphora micrantha. The sequence goes on from QPKB01000001.1 coordinate 67,000,704, forward strand.
AGATGGAAGTTGCGGAGATGAGAATGCTAAGATGGATGTGTGGGATCACATGGAGAGATATGATTAAGAACGAGGAGATTAGGGGTAAAGTAGGAATAGCACCGATTGAAGATAAAATGAGAGAAAATCGACTGAGATGGTCCGGTCATGTTAGAAGGCGTCCAACGGAGGCACCTGTTAAAAGGTGTGAAAGCATGTAGATTGCCAGGAGTAAGAGAGGGAGCAGAAGACCCAAGAGAAGTTGGAAAGAAACTATTAAACATGACCTTGCCTACATGGATCTAACGGAGGATATGGCCCTAAATAGATCTGATTGGCGTCGTCAAATTCATATAGCCGACCCCACCTAGTGGGAAAATGCTTGGTTTGGTTTGGTTTGGTTTCCTTCTCAATTCAATTAGACATACTGAAACAGTCTATTTGTGAAAGGGTCTAATTGAAACAGCTCTATTTCAAGCATATTTCCGTTTGAATTAGCTCTACTTCAAATAGATTAGATTTGCTAAGCAGGCCCTTAATCAGGTAAAAGTTTTCTCAATGTTTATTAAAAAAGAAAAAAAGTATCATGGATATACACTTGTAGGCAGTGAAAGCATATTGTGATTATTGACGTTGCCATCTGCTTGTGGTTTTAAAATATGGTTGGACACCTTATCTGAAGCACAGAACCTTTTGGCATTGGTTGATATACTGGATCTGAACTGATATATCAGTTTGGTCTGGCCCTTCTTATTTAGAAGAAAATTTAGAAGAATGTTTAAAAATTACAGATCCCCATTTTAGTTACTTTTGTGATGTTTTTGGTATACATAAAATAACAATAATGGTCGTGAGACTGAGGTCCAATACATTTTAGGTTTTGGACTGAACCCTACCCTATAAATTGGCACCAGCCATAGCCAAGTTCAACTTGTATAACATGCTCACAAGTCAGTTTCGGGTGACCTCTACAATATACATGCCCTGCACTCTTTATCATCATTATTATTATCTCCTTTTAGACTCCGACAAACGATCATTCCCCAAGATACAAGGGCACATAATACCTTATAATAGAAAGAGAATAAAATAAAGTGTATTATCATTTTTGATATATTCAGTGATGTGACTTAAATAGTGTATACTGGAGTTACTTCTCAATGTAATTTTTATGCAGAGACACAGACATTTATGCGTATTTGGCTTTTACTTCTATTTCACATGCGAGTTACTTGCCCATTTATATACATAATGTATGTATATATGATTTTGTTGAGTGAATTCATCTCATGTAGACCATCTCTCATTGAAAAATTCTTTAGAGGAATTGCTGTCACCACTGGTTATAAGTGAAGATTGTGGTAATACTTTCCAAGGTAATTTTTAGTAATCATCTTCTTTATTGTCTTATAGGCATTCCTCCCCTTTTGTCTCGGCGTATTCTAGAAACAATGACATACTTGGCTCGGAATCACCCAAATGTTGCAAAGCTTTTACTTCATCTTGAGCTGCCACGGGTGTCTGTCTGGGAGCCCTCTAGACCTGATCAGTCACGTGGCAAATCTGTAATGATTATCGACGAGGAAGAAACCGAAACGAAGCAACAACAGAGAGGAGACTATTCAATAGTCTTGCTTTTAAGTCTATTGAATCAACCATTGTATTTCAGGAGCGTCTCTCATCTTGAACAGGTATGGCTTGTATCTTAATTGGCTAATTGGTTGTTTTGCAGCACTCTTCTGAAATATTTACAAGTTTTCCTTTTTGTGGCATAGTTGCTTCGTTTATTGGAAGTCATCATTGATAATGCTGAAATTGCTTCCAAGCAATCAAACAAGTCTGATGGTATTCCTTCTGACCAACCATCTGGTTCTGAAAGCGCCATACCCGATGCTAATGCAAATACGGACACAGTTGGTTCATCTGATGGGGATGCTAAACCATTAAAGGCAGATGATGACTCTGGGCCCTCAGTTTCTGGTGTGAGCAGTGAATGTGATACACTGTCTGTTTTGCTGAGCCTACCACAGCCAGAACTTCGACTTTTATGCTCTCTGCTTGCACGTGATGGGTATGATATTTAGTCTTAATTTTCTATTACTTTTGGAAATTCCTATTTCAAATCAATGCTTTTGAATCTACACTGCATTTCAGTGCACTCCAAGTTGCAATTCTTTTGAATATCTTTGCTAGGGGGTACAAAAGCGTATTTCATTTGAGAAGAAATACAAGACAAACAAGGAGCAGTAGCACTGCGCCAATAGCGCAGTGGCGTTGGCACCGTAGGTTAATTTTACCACCTTGGGATCAATCTCTGGGGGGGTAGGTTGTCATCCAGTCCCACTATCCAGTGGCACTGATCTAAAAAACCCGAGAAAGAACAAGAGAAAAGAAGTAAGCAAGGAGCACATGTTGCTGTTGTGTTATGGAAACTATTTAATGGAAAACCAAGAATATTACAAATATTTAAAATAGAAAATATTAGGAAATGCTAGTAGAATTCTAAAATGCATAGTTGTTAAATTCAGTTTGTTCAGCTGTTCATTTCATATATTTTTCTACATTATATATTTATTTATTGATTTGTTTGTTTTTTTATGAAACAGAACACCAAAATGTTCACAGCTGAAACATTTTAGTTTGGAGCCAAATTGAAACAAGGTCCGAAACGAAATTGACAACTATGCTAAAATGACACTATAATTCATATTTACCTAATTTAACATAAAGTACATTATGCAAATCGCCACTTATATCTTTCAGTAGCATTTTATAAAAACAAAGGCTATAATAATGTTTCAACCATGTGATCATTGAAGGGGACTCCTTTTGTGCTATTCAGTGGGCCTCGGGAGCTGCCAAAGCCCCTTGGAAGGTGGCGGGTGTGGTTGGGGAGATTTTTGATATTGTTAATAGTATTTAAGTATCATTTTCCCAAATAGGTTGAAGTGCTAACACAGAAGCCGATCGCCTAGCCAAGGAAGGGGCGTCTCATATTGTCTTGAGGGTTATTGTGTATCCTCTGTAGTTTTTTCCTTTCTTGTCTTGTTTTGTAGTCTTCTGTGATGGGGCTAAACCCTTAATTCTGTTTGGGTCTTGGCTTCATGCTTCTTTTGTTACAGTATACATCTCCTAATACAGTATAGCTTTCCTATATAATCTCTCTTTTCAACAAAAAAAAAAAAAAAAAGGAACTGTTTTTACTACCTGTTCTTACCGTCTAGTGAGCAAGAGTCCAATGGTTTAGTAAGCTTTTAAATTAGGCAATAGTAATTTTTTAATTATGAAGGACTTTGTTGCAATCTGTCACTTTGGAAGGTTTCGTAAGTATGGCCAAAATGTAAGTGGCTTCCTTATCTTAGTCTTTATCCTTGAAGGTCGGTTCCTTTTCGTGCAAATTCACCTTAATATTGGTGCAGAAGAAGAGCCCCATAAGGTAGTTGCCTTGATGAGATGGAAACACAAATCTCCATTGTTCTAGGTGCTTCACAATTGTATTCATCATCATCATCATCATTATTATTATTTGATCGGTAACAAAACAATTTGTTAAGACGATTACAAAGCAAATACAAGAAAGGACAAGAGAGACATGGTATAGGAGCACTATATCCCAAACCACCTGTTACAAAGTGAAGCCTACCTAAGGAGAAACTCTATCAACCCCTTGGTTTGTTAAAGCATTCGTCATGCTATGAGCCGATCTAGACACATGACAATACATCACTTGCACATAGTTTTTAAAATCGGAATCGTATCGTAAATCGTTCATACCCATAGATCAGATCGAATCGCGAATCATAGTATTTTTTTATTTTTCTAATAACAATAAAAATAATTAAAAATGAAAAGAAAAGGAAAAAAGAATTATTCATAACCATCCATTTTCCCATTTTTAGCAGTATAAATATAATAACAAGAAAGTCTATCATACAATCATATCAATAACATCATGACATATATATATATATATATATGAAATAAATGATGTGTAAATAGTTAAATAAGTTTAAAGTATCAATATATATTTTTTATTATCTTTAAATCAAAATATAAAAATAGAAGTAAAATCCAAGCCGCCAGTCTTACACAATAGGATCTCTTGAAGTTAAGAAAACGTTCGTGAAAAAAAAAAAACCAAAATAGATTAAAAAAGAAGAAGATATAGACAAGCACCAGACGCACAGTCGAATGCTTTAGTTAAATACAACTTATTTATTCATCTTTAAAATCTTATCAAAGCCGCAAAACTTTTTTAGAAGGTTTCGTTAATTGCTAAATAACCTTTTAAAAATAAAAGCGCTAAAAGAAAGAAAGAAAGAATAAAGAAAGGAAAAGATAAAAGATTATTAATCGCTTGAATCGTAAGATTTAATAAAACGAGTATCGAATCGTAGTATTTACACCTGAATCATAAGATTCATTTGTAAATAGGATTTGTTGCATAGATACAAATTGTTTTCATTAAGATTCGGGATATGAACCGGGATTTAGGATACAAATCTTAGGATTCTGATAACTATGCACTTGTAAACTAGTATGTAACTCTTGTACCGAAACTTCCAATTCGTAATTTCACTCTTTTCGACATCCAACCAAATGCAGTAAAAGGATCACTTTCCATTACCAGCAAATCTTACCAACAAAATAACCTATAAGGGCTTCCAAGATGGCTGATACCTTTGCTTCATTACTGTCTCGAACCCCCACATGTTTAGAGAACATAAGCTAGACTTCACCATTGCTTTTACGAGGGACACCTCCAACACCCTACTGCCTAGGCTTACCTCTGGATTATCTATCAACATTAAATTTGAAAACCCTGGGTGGAGGTGTCCAAGAGACCGTTATCTTGCTCTTGCTAATGCCACAACTCATACAAGCTCCAATAGAAAATGAGATCTTTCAACTTAATGTTGCAAAACTCCTTCCTTGTTGAAATCCATTTTACTGCCCTGTATGCTTTAGAAATCAAATATTCAATGGATGAAGAGGATCCTCTAAAGATCTTGTAGTTCCTTTCCCTTCAAACTGTCCTTAGGATAGCAAAAGGAATTGTCCATCAAGGCAAAAGACCACACCCTCATAACAGCCCCCAAGTCCAAGCCTTCATTAAGACTGAAATAGCGCTAGGAAGACAATGAGACAACTCACTCCTTTTAATGAAGTGACACTAAATTCGGGAAACCACCTCACAATGGACAAACAGATGGTTAATCCTTCTTTCTTGTACAGCACACAAACATCCAAAATGTCACTCGACATCAAGTCTCTCCTAAGTTGTCAGCTGTAGAAACCCTGCTAGTAACAACCAGCTAGCAAAAAGCTTCAACATGTGGGGAGACCATACCTGGCCAGACCAACGTGCAGGGGACCGTCAGTTGTCGTGGTCCCTCAAGCGCAAAGTGAAAAGCTTTTGCCGTGAAATCATCCAAAATGGATGGTTTTCAAATCCACCTATCCTTCCATGCAAATGGAAACATTAGAAAGGAGGCTTAACAACTCCCCATACTGGATCTGTTTTGACACCCAAGGGACCTTCTGAAGGACACTACCCAAGACAAGGGATTTCCCCTCCCCACATAACATTCATTCACACAAGACTCTTTATTGGACACCATTCTAAATACACGAGGACATAAACCAACTAAAGGACTGACCTCCACCTAGTTGTCAAACCAAAACTTCACATCCCTCCCTTCTTTCACCAAACCTCCACCATCATTTTGCTAGAAGCGTCTAATTCTTCTTTTCCAGATCCCCAGGACCCAATACACCACAACTCTTAGGCTTTATTGCGTTGCACTATTTTATCAAGTGCATCTTCTTCTTATCGCTTTGACCTCCCGAAAGAAAGTCCCTCACCGCTTTAGGCATCTTGAAAAGCGACAGACAGTCCAACAAAAATTGTAGTAGTCATAATCCTGTATATTCATAATAGCTAGCTTATGTTTCTTCTTTCTAAGAATTTTATCCAAAACTGTAGCCCAACAAAAAACTTTCATTATAGTAGGTGCCTTATTTTCCACAATTTGGCATATATTTTTGCAGAACTCATTGAAAGTTGATATAAAATGACCGCAGAAGAAATGATCTTCCTCCAGAGGGCATCCTTCTTTCACCAAACCTCCACCATTTTTCTAGAAGCCTAGAAGCGCCTAATTCTTCTTTTCCAGATCCCCAGGACCCAATCCACCATATCTCTTAGGCTTCATCACGTTGCACTGTTTCATCAAGTGCATCTTCTTCTTATCACTTTGACCTTCTGAAATCGCATTGCACTATTTTATCTAGTGTTCTTATCGCTTTGACCTTCCGAAAGAAAGTCCCTCGCTGCTTTAGGCATCTTGAAAAGCAACATGTAGTCCAACAAAAATTGTAGTCGTTATAATCCTGCATATTCATAATAGTTAGCTTATGTTTTTTCTTGCCCGGAATTTTATTCAAAACTGTAGCCCAACTAAAAACTTTCACTATAGTGGGCGCCTTATTTTCCACAATTAGGCATAGATTTTTGCAGAACTCATTGAACGTCGATATAAAATGACCACATAAAAATACATTGTATTTGTTGGGTCTCCAAAATATCTTAATTGTCACCTCCAACAGCACGTGCACTTTCTGAACGAGAGATACTGTATTTGTTGCACAACTTGAGTAATACCTACAAAAAAGAAGTGTGTGCACCACTGTTCCCCCCTCCTGATCAAGATAAGTGACATCATTGCCATTGAATTAGCTTGGACTTCGACAAGTGAAGGAAATGCTTTATCAAATGCATGGTTTTAAATGCGGTCTCGGAGCATTGCCTTCAGCTCAGAAAAATTAATGCTGTATAATAACTCTGAAAAAGTAAACAGAATCTGTCTTAACCATGTGTTAGAGTCCATGTACTATTGATCTATAAATTCTTACACATTCCAATCCTCTCATGAATTGGCATTCATCTTAGTTTGACAATGATCTGACTATTATTAAATGACTACAATAATTATACTTAAAAATATTAAATTTTAAGGATTTAAAACTAAGGGTTAGAATCTTTTGATTGAAGTATATTTGGCCAATCCTTAATCTACATCCTACTTTCCCATGCCCCTTTATCCCTGGCATGCATTTAGGTTGTCCGTTGTCCCTACTTAATGGGGTGCATCCAGACATTTTAGGGGTCGTTTGCCTTTTACGCATGTGATAGGAAAGTGGGTTTTACATATGTAACATTTGGATATTCAAATATTACATATGCAATTGTTACACACATGAAACATGTTACCACGTGTGTCAAGATCATCATTTTCATTTTTCACTTGAGTAAATGAGTATATCCAATGACTTTGGATTTTTTTACAAATTTCTGAAAATCCATGAAGAATTAAGATATGAAACATTAAGCCTTGATGTTTACCGTTAATACTAGAATATATTGAATGGTTCAGATCATGAACTGGGGCCTAAGGAAGTTTTCACCGATTACTCAATATTGATGAAGAATTAAGATGATGAGCTTCATGATCTTGGGATTTATTATTCAATAAACAAATTGAATGGTTTGGATTATAAATATGGGCCCACAGTAGTTAAAAGAAATAAAGGTCGTTGATGGGACCTGCAAGTGAGAAAACCATCTTGTAACTCAGTGTACTAGCTCCTTTTTGGTTTGGGGGGGGGGGGGGGGGGGGGGGGGGCGTGTGTGTGGAACACTCACACACCTACACAGGTGTGAATCTTAGATTATAAAAAGGTCATATTTACACCCCTTTTCAAACCTCATTTATGTGCCACGTGTACAACAACGCAAATAAATGTGACGATGCATAACTATTATGCATGGGAATCATTTACATATGTAAATGAGTGCAAACAAACCACACTTTCACACCTACACAGGTGTGAGAATTTTGGTGTAAGATTTCATATTGGAGTCCTATCCCACATCTGGGTCTAGGTGGATTTATAGTTGTATTGAGTTGGGCTCTTACATGATTTTCAATTTCTTACCTTCAGGAAGAAATGGCCAGATTAAGCTGCTTCTATGCCAGCCTTATTTTACCTGAAACTTATATAATCGATTTGTCATCTATTGCGTCTGAAAAACTTAATTACAACATATATTTAAAAGGACTTACCAGTTTGTGACATTCATCTTTGGCATCAGGAATGAAGCCTCTTAGGAGAACATGTGACTCTTTTGTTGTATGCTTCTTCTATTTGAGTTTTAATACCTGTGTTCATGCCTTCAAATGTTCATTTGTCTATTCTTTGGGTTTTGTTATTTTTAATTTTGAAAGAAAATTGCCTGTTATATGATTCCTTTGTACTGTTTTGCAGTTTATCAGATAGTGCATATGTTCTTGTAGCTGAGGTATTGAAAAGGCTAGTGGCTATTGCTCCAGCCCATCGCCATCTATTTATAACTGAGCTAGCTGATTCAGTCCAGAGTCTTACTAAATCTGCATTGAATGAATTGCATGGCTACATGGAGGTTGAAAAGGCACTCAGCACAACTTCTACTGATGGGACTGCTATATTGAGAGTTCTGCAGGCATTAAGCTCTCTGGTTGCCTCATCACTTGAGAAAGACAAGGATCCACAGGTTCTCCCTGAGAAAGAGTATAATGATGCTCTTTCCCAGGTATGGGACATAAATGCCACTTTAGAGCCCTTGTGGATGGAGTTGAGTGCTTGCATTAGCAAAATAGAAAGCTGTCCAGATTCATCATCTGATTTGTCTCCCATGTCAGGAAGTGTTGCATCTTCCAGTGGTATAATGGCCCCACTTCTGCCAGGTACCCGGAGTGTTGAATCTTCCAGTGGTATAATGGCACCACTTCCGGCAGGTACCCAAAATATCTTACCATACATAGAGGCCTTCTTTGTAACCTGTGAAAAGTTGCGTCCTGGGCAGTCGACTTCGGCTCATGAGTTTGGCATGACATCAACTGAAGTTGAAGAGGCTACTACTTCGACTGGTGCACAAAAATCATCGGTTGGGAATATGAAAGCTGATGACAAGCACATTGCCTTTGCAAAGTTCTCAGAGAAGCACAGAAAGCTGTTAAATAGTTTCATTAGGCAAAACCCTGGATTGCTTGAAAAATCACTCTCACTTATGCTGAAAGTCCCTCGTTTCATTGATTTTGACAACAAACGTGCTTATTTCCGTTCAAAAATAAAACATCAGCATGACCATCATCACAGTCCTCTGAGGATTTCAGTGAGAAGAGCTTACATTCTTGAAGACTCCTATAACCAACTTCGTATGCGTTCTACCCAGGATTTGAAAGGGCGTTTAAATGTTCATTTTCAAGGGGAGGAAGGTATTGATGCTGGTGGACTTACGAGGGAATGGTATCAGTTATTGTCCAGGGTTATTTTTGACAGGGGTGCTCTACTTTTCACTACGGTCGGCAATGAATCAACATTTCAGCCAAATCCCAACTCTGTTTACCAAACGGAGCATCTCTCATACTTCAAGTTTGTTGGGCGAGTGGTGTGTGCTTCTTTCTATTGCTGTTGATTGTCTAAATCATTTTATTATGGTATCTGATCTATATTTTTTCTGGTTACCATACAGGTTGGGAAGGCTTTGTTTGATGGGCAACTTCTCGATGTGCATTTCACTCGATCATTCTACAAGCACATTCTAGGGGTGAAAGTTACATATCATGACATTGAAGCTATTGATCCTGGTTACTTCAGAAACTTGAAGTGGATGCTTGAGGTATGCCTGTCCTATGGCATATGTTTACAAATACCCTGATTTAGTTGGCCAATCATTGGTTGATAATGATATCATACTTCTGCTGTTTGGGGACATCTACAATGTCTTCTTCAGGTCTATAAGCCATCCAACATCTGTTCCTTTTCCCAACCTTGCATACTGTTGATTGAAGGGATCTGATTGTTTCGTAGCAAGTGTTTTTGGGCATAGTCTTTCCACTCCATGGTCCATCCGATAAATAGCTGATAACCTAATTACAGTCACTTGCCTAGACTCAGTGCCTGAGATGCTATTCATATCCTTAGGTCGAAGGTCCTATGATTTCATCTTTATTTGTGGCGGGATCTTTATACTGCAAGTGGTTGGTACTTGTTTTTCTTGGGATTGCCGTTTCATCTTACTAACTGATTGCTCCACTTCTGCAGAACGACATAAGTGATGTTTTAGACCTTACATTCAGCATGGATGCTGATGAGGAGAAGCTGATATTGTATGAAAGGACTCAGGTATGATGTTCCTCTACATTCATATATTTCAATTGATGAATATTCCATGGTCAAACTTATTTTGTAATGTAATGCAGGTCACTGATTATGAGCTAATTCCTGGAGGTCGAAATATTAAAGTTACTGAGGAGAATAAACATGAATATGTCGACCTTGTTACTGAGCATCGCCTGACAACTGCTATTCGTCCTCAAATTAATGCATTTATGGAAGGCTTTAATGAGATGATTCCTCGAGATTTAATATCCATTTTTAATGATAAAGAGCTCGAATTATTGATTAGTGGACTTCCAGAGATTGATTGTGAGTTCTCATTATTACTTGGACATGTTTCAACCCTTTTACAGGGAATTATGAAATTCTATACTGTTGACTTGTTTTGCTTATGACATCGTGGTTATGTTTCTTTGTTTATGCAATATCTTTTATGCAGTGGATGATTTGAGGGCAAACACGGAGTATTCTGGCTACAGTGCTGCATCTCCTGTCATCCAGTGGTTTTGGGAGGTGGTACAAGGTTTCAGTAAGGAGGATAAAGCTCGTCTCTTACAGTTTGTCACAGGCACCTCAAAGGTAACTTATAATTATAACACCAATTGAGACTTTTGTATGGCGTATCCTTAATGTCAAATTAGATGATCTGTCATAGTATCAAGCATGGTTCTAAAAGTAAGCCATATTTGAGTCAAGCTAGACTCTGATATATGGAGTTTTATATTGGATCTGTCCTATTCCTACTCTGAACATTATTACATATGAGGATAAGGCTAGAAGCTTGTTGGAGACTGATGTTACGAGCTAGCAATTTGGCTTTGTAAATCAAGCGGAAACCAGCTGAGTAAGAAAGAAGGATGCCTCCTCACCAAAACCACCACCAGCAATAAAGAGAAAATAAAAAAAAAAACCTGGCAAACCAGGATTCTCAGAAAGCACCGCATCAAAATTAAGCTTGAGAGCATCTGAGGGCACCATCTAGGGGAAATCCGCCGGTGGTGAGGTTTGGAAAAGGCTACTTCCTCCCTGTTATGAATAATGGAATTCACTAAGATACCTTTGAAAAGAGAAAGAGGAGAGACCCAAGTAGCTACTAAATATTTTACTTTGTCAACTAATTTTTACCCTCTTCAGAAGATTTTCCTTCGAAGAACCTCAAAGTTCTCTCTTTCCAACTTGTCCATATAGTCTCCAGGAAAGAGACATCATCCTTCCCCTTGTGGATCCCACACCTAGCATCCAAAACTCAAATAGTGATTGAAGGGTTTGGGGAAGGGGAGCGGCCACATGAAACCAACTAAAGATTACCTTCCACAAGTGATGAGCAACAGAACAGTTCAACAATAGATGATCAATGGGTTCCTCCTCTGCCAAGCACGTAGGACAAGCATTAAGAATGAGGACTCAATGCACATAGGAATTGCAGACCACGTAAAGGTGATCACCCTCGGTTGGGGCTTTCATACTCCAAAGGCTGGCCCAATGATGATGATTCACCAGTGCATCTCTAGTCATAGACAGAAATAAGGAAGCCACGGAGAACATGCCGTCACAAGAATCCAACCAAATCCTCGAGAACGCCCCACTTTTTTTGGTCATGGGGCTCACATTGAGTCAATCTAATGTTTTCACACGCCACGCCCGCACCCCACATGAATAGTCTTGAGCCCAAATTTTGACACTCATTTAGCTTTTTTTCACCATTGGATTGAAATCATAAGAAATCAATGCCTCTATAACCATTAAATTTTAGGTCCATGGATCAAAGTGTTACGATGATCTTATGGAGTCGAAATGTTGAACATAGGTAGGGTCTCCTATAGATCTTTCCATCCAATGGAACCCTATGATCATCATGCATCCCGGTGGGTCCAACTAGGAGAGGCGTTTTATTCTAAAATAACGCCTAGGTGTTTTCTAGCGCTGCCCATATATATGTATATGGGAGCCCCTTTGTTGAGTGCTAGTGCTTGTGGGGACAACCTCGGTCCAAAATGTGTGCACACTCAATCCAACGGTCTAGTTCATTCGGATGGGTGCTATACTCAGGATGCATGACTACCAGGGGGCCCCTATTTTATGGTCCTCTTGGATGAATCAAAATGTGGGCCCCACTGTGTTCCAGATGGTGAGCGTTGGCGCTCAATTGAGGCTGGCCATATATATATATATATATATATATTTCCCATATATATGTGTTCCACAAATTTAACGGCTTTATATTAAAAAAAACATTTGACCCTCAATCCAACGGTCCAATCCATTCGGATTAGTGAAAACTCAATTGATCCATTATAATTCAAGGGGTCTAATGTGTGTGGATGGTTTGGATGGATCATAAAGTAAGCCCCACAATGTTTCGCACACAGAGGGTTGGGGAGGGGGGGGTGAAGTTGAAGAGAGAGTTTAGATCAATTTAAGCTATCCAGATGGCCATCAGATTCACCCTTGACCAACTGGGTTGTGTTATTTGTCTGATTGATCTCAAGATTTGTGTCACCAATAGATTGATCCAAAGATTAACCATTAAGGTGAGATTTGGATTGTGCAAAGTGGACGTTCGCATGAAATTCAAACAGTCAAGATCAGCCTCAATTAAGGCACAGATCAACAGTCCAAATTGCTAATTGTTTAAATGATGTTAATCTTGAATTTTGGGTTTACCCTTTGACCGATGACTTGTGTTATTTCTCTGATTGATCTCAAGATCTGCACCATTAATAAGTTGATCCTGAAAAATAACTGAGGTCCTGATATTAACCAATAAAATGATCTGGATTGTGCATCTAAAGTGACAATTACATCAAAGCCAAATAGTCCAAATCAACCTTAATCAAGGCACAGATCATTTGTATGCAACATATTTACACTCTGTTACGTTTTAGGATGTCATTAATACTTTAAATTTAGTGCTTATTCTATCTATCATATTGATTTGGACCAGCTCTAAACATTCTTGGATTGGCCAGCTTTGAATCATTAATTTTTTTAAGAACTACTGTCTATTGATCTGATTTATATTTTGATTACAGGCATTAATCATGACCTACTCAGGTCAACATTTCCCATATGAAAATTTTTAAGATCCTTGATTATATGATGAGAGAACTGTTACAGTTAGTTTGGAGAGAGATTTAGTTAGAGATATCTTTTTTCAAATTTGAATATTAAAAAGGAGAGAGAACGGTGTCTTGAATGGTGTTTCGGTTACTTGGAGTTTCAACTCTTCATAGCTGGCTCTGCACGTAACAAATAGAATGCCTCAACGCATATTAAGGGAGCAGCATACCATTGCCAGAGAACGTTTCTATATATATACTGTCCAAAATCCATGATGTATTGATGTGTGAACCCTCAAATTTTGGGCCATTCAGACCCCTTCCTGCTTGGCATTGGCATCAATTTAAAAATCAATTCAATTGTCACCATTGGGCTGAAAATCCAAGATATCACTGTCTTTAAAACCGATAACTTTTCTGGCCAAATATCAAGGGGCTTTGATGATGCCGTTCCCCCGTTTTTTTTTTTCGTGGTTTGGGGTGGTTTTGTTGACTACGATTGTCATTCATCCAGGTGGACCCTGCAGCCATTTTCACACCTGAGGTGTGAACAGTCTGCAGTAAATCATTGTGCATGTCTATTTTTTCAGTTGTATTATCTCGTCTCTGATTTCTTGTGTGTAGTCATATTATTGTAACAGATGTTAAACATGTTAGAGAAGAGAAACTGTTCACAACACAAAATCTTCAATTCCTTTATTTACTCGGTGTGATGATCTTTGGGATGTAGAGAAATTATTACATAGTGAGGGCACATTTGTCTAAATGCCAAGGACTTCGTGCTCACTAATTTTTCTTACAAATACAACACTACTTGCACGCATGCGCCCAGTGTCTATTTTAATAATAAATGATCATTACACCTCATAAAGTCTGCTCCATGTGAAGCGTGGAATACATAGTTGGCTTTCATGGGGCCTTTTGACTCTTGAGACTTGCGTTTTTCATAGGAGTGACTTTACTGTATGATCGACGTTTAAAATCATGGTGGATTCTCTTAATTTGAACTGTCTCATTTAGTGCTAGAATGTTTGGTAAAAAATTCCCTGTTAGTGTGGAGTTTTGGAAGATGCTTTTATTTGGTAGGCTAAGTCTCTCTATCTCAAATTTCCCAGGTCCCTTTGGAAGGATTTAGTGCACTTCAGGGAATTTCAGGATCGCAGAGGTTTCAGATTCACAAGGCCTATGGAGGTCCCAATCACTTGCCTTCGGCACATACTTGGTATGCTATTTTTTTTAATTGCAGTTCATTTTCCCCCTTTATCCTAGATCGTGTAGTTGTTTATTGGCTACGTAGTAGGTACACCTATCCTGGGAGGAGAAATGCTTTGACCTTTGTGCTAGTTCTGTGTGTGGCTATTTCATTTATGCTTTGTTTTTTTTTTTTTTTTTTTTCTGATATTCTCTTCATTAGTATCTGCATGTCTGTTAGATTTATTTTTTGGCACCATGCCTTCCTGCCACTGCTTTTTTGGCATACCTTATAATGTTTTGAGTTGCTCTCCAAGTTGTGTGTGAGATAAGAAAGAGGTTGATTTTTCCTGATGGCAGTGAGAGAATTTGCATTATGGTGTTTAGTTATCCTATCTGCCTTGTCTACTTTCCGAACATTCTCTATTGGGCTAAACTACTGGCTATCAGTTTTCTTTCCTTAAGTTACTGGTTATTTACTCGATCGAACCATTCCTCCATGGCTTTTTTATCCCTTACATCAATACTAAGTTGGACTGCTGAGGGGGAAATTAGATGGTTAAGAGAGCAGCCAAAATTTTGCAATCAAAGAAGCCTTGAAGGATCTTTTTTCTTGTAGATGAACTTTTGTTGACGTTTTTTGTGGCCTAACCTGTAGCTCGAGGCTTGTTTATTTTCCATTCAGAGGGGGAGAAGGCTTTTTACAGTGCGTCTTTTGTATTCATTATTGTGGTATGTTGGTAGGCCTCATTAGATCGGCGGTTTGGATCTCGTACTCATGCCACCTCTCCGAGAGTATGGACTGTGCCACTTCTCATATCATATGCCCTCTAGGATTATTAGTTCAACTTGTAATGCAGTCAATCATTTGGCAATTCCATCTCATCTGCAATATTATTTGGGTAAAACCTACCATGCATCGATGTGAAAGTACCCTATCCTTTGTTTGCTGGTTTGACGCGTTTTGTCATCCAATTGTTAATCCATCAGTCTCCATTATAGCATATGTGATTTCTTGGCAGTAAATACGGATCAACTATGACATGCTGCAGTTGATCACCCACTAGAAACGTGGTGAATCGCACCTCTTCATGTTCTATTTTTTAAAGTAGGATTGGTTTGTTCCATTATGGATTTGGCATTCTTCAAGTTCTCTGTCATCATAATATTTTTAGTTTTTTGGCATCCATGGAGATGGTTTTGTTCATACTACTGATCTTTTCCACTGTGCTGCAGTTTTAACCAGTTAGATCTACCCGAGTATCCTTCGAAGCAACAGCTGCAGGAGAGACTGCTCCTGGCCATTCATGAAGCGAATGAAGGATTTGGTTTTGGTTAAAGACAAGTGTGGAGCATTGGTACTATACCTTGTGTGTGTAGATAATGATATTCATGTTTTAAAGGGAAAAGGAAAGAAAAGAAATCTGGATTGAAAGGTAGATAATGATATTGTCAACTGTACAGCGTTCTCCTTTTTTTTTTTTTTTTTTTCTTCTTCTTCTTCTTCTTATGGAAATGTTTTTGGGCGGTTTTGTGCCTTTGCCATTCCTGTTTGCCTCTTTCCGCCTTTAATCATCATCATCATCATCATCATCATCAGTTGGCTCTCAGTTTTCTTATGCAATGTTTTAACAGTTTCCTTTACTCTTATTTCACAAAGTGACAAACGAGAAATAATAGTAAGGATTTTCGAAAAGACAGAGAAGAAGAAAGTACATAGCACTTAAAAAAGAGACCTGATCCGATGAGACTTTTAGACTCGAGAGAAATTTGTGAGGCTTCAAATGTAGTAGCCCACCTCTTAAATATTTAAGGTGCTCAAAACTGGACATGAGAGGGTTTAGGCCCTTTTTTATTGCATTGAAGTACATATTAGTTGAATACATAGTGTGTTTGTTAGCTTTAAAATACATAAGAATTGAATGCATTATTTGATGTTTATTTT
The DNA here is from genome assembly GCA_003546025.1 of Camphora micrantha. Classification (NCBI taxonomy): domain Eukaryota; kingdom Viridiplantae; phylum Streptophyta; class Magnoliopsida; order Laurales; family Lauraceae; genus Camphora; species Camphora micrantha. Next base: position 67,017,099 of record QPKB01000001.1, read on the forward strand.
TGGATATTCAACTTTAATCTTATTTTTTAACCACTCTATGTAATTAATTCTCATATATTATAATGCAAACAAATGGGTCCTAATGTTAAACACATTAATATTTTTTTTAGTATTTTATTTACTTATCTGAGTATAGAGTTGGGTGGTGGTTTTTATTTTATTTTATTTTATTTTATGTATTATGAGGATATGTAAACAGATGCAACTCCTTTGAGAAATTTCTTTTTGTTATATGAGTTCTATAATCAGTAAGGATGAAGAGTAAGAATGAAGAGATTGATGATAATGTTTAGTGGTTAAAGTGGATTTTTGCTTTTAGAATGCTATGTGGTCGGTGCATACTATAAGAAGATAAATTTTAGACAATGACTAAAAAACACCACACCAAATCAAGCCAAGCCTTTTTTCCACTAGGTGGAGTCGGCTATATGGATTTGACGACGCCAATCAAATCTGTTTAGGGCCCTGTTCTCCGTTAGATTCATGTAGGCAATGTTATATTCAATAGTTTCTTTCCAACTTCTCTTGGGTCTCCTTCTCCTACTCCTGACAATCTCAATGCTCACCTTTTAATAGGTGCCTCCATTGGACGTCTTCTAACATGGCCGAATCATCTCAGTCGATTTTCTCTCATTTTATTTTCAACCGGTGCTATTTCTACTTTGCTCCTAGTCTCCTCGTTTCTAATCCTATCTCTCCTTGTGATCTCGCACATTCATCGTAAACTTCCATCTTTTTAATATGATTATGATTTACTGTCCAACACTTTGATCCATATAACAACGCTAGGCGTACCGTCACCTTATAATACTCTCCTTTAACCTTGAAGGGGACTTTTCGATCACACAGGACGCCCTAAACACTACTGCATTTGGTCCACCCAGTCTGAATCCTGTGACCTATATCAATATCAATCTCTCCATCCTATTGCATCGTAGATCCAATGTATCTAAAGTTTTCTTTCTCTACAATCTTTTGTGTGCTCAAACTTACTTCTATGTTACCAGGTGTCCTACTTTAACTAAACTTGCATTCCATATATTCCGTCTTGCATCGACTTAGCCTGAACCCTTGAGTTTCTAACGTTTTCTGTCACAATTCTAGCTTTAGCATTCACTCATTCTCTCGTCTCATCCACTAAAACAATATCATCTGCAAATAGTATACATCACGGCACCTCATCCTGGATATGTCTTGTAATCTCATTCATCACTAGGGCAAACAAGTACGGGCTTAACGCTGAGTCTTAATGTAGACCAATCGTGATAGGAAACTCTTTAGTCTCTCCGCCGGTCGTTCTACTAAAAAACACAAAAAAAAAAAAAAAAAAAAAAAAGGGAAAAGAGTATCATGTTGATATTGAAAGATAAGAGTTAATAATGAGTGCGTTTGATTGCATTATAAGGTAGTATATAGTGATAATAAGAAACTGTTTGAAATGGTTTGAACATGTCTAATGCAGATGCCAACTTGACCCAGTTGAGGATATGTCGATGATGTTGGTCTGATCATTTCCATGAGCCACTCGCGAGAAGCGTGGGACAATTTGTATGACAAGGCATAAAACTAGATAGTAGTGGGGAAATTGTTAGCAGTTGTGGTTGACGTCTCAACATACCATGCTGTTGGTGCTTATCATTTCGCTTTTGCAAATTAGATTTAGTATTTTTAATCTTTGTTAATCTCTAATTAGCATTGGTAGAAAAATTAGTCCAGTTCACAGTAATCTCAGAGCATTCTCCCTATTTCGTTAGTGAGACTGAGATTTCAAAAATCCAGTAATGCCCCACTAAAAGGAATTCGTGCAAAATCAATTTTTATGTTCATACTTTACCTTCACCACTTTGAATCATGTCACCCACACCATGCTACTAACAACCTTCACAAGTTATTCTCTTGCTTGTTGGCTTAATTCTTCGCTTTACAGTACAAGAGGGACAAAATGGAAAGAAACAAGAAAAGCAAGAAGTTGTTTTTGTTTTAATTCGTTGATAACCATGTATAATTTTTCTTGTGAGTGGTTCTGTTCTTTATATAACTAACTTTAACAAAAAAAAAAAAAAAAGTTACAGGGACCCACATTGGAGACCTCATTGCTGGCTCCTGGGGCATTTACCGAGGGTTCCAACCCTCACAGTGGGTTCCTAACCAACTGGGCAACCCCTTGTTCTTAAATAACCCGTAAATTAGTTGTTGCAAATCTCTTTGGAGGAATAATCCCTATACATTTTTATTTTGTATTTCTTTTTCTCTATTAATACTATAAGCTAGCTCCCTTTTTTTCTGGAAAAAGAAAAAAAAAACTAGGTTGATGTGCCCTCCTTACAAGGGTCCAATGAGAACAAAATAGAAAAAACGGTTTCTTTCCGTTTGGTGATTGAATGAATTTGGAAGCAAAAAAGCCTCTCACATGATTGACATGATCACATGTTGTTGAGAAGAAGAAAGGAGTGGGATCGGTGCATTTGTGGGGCTCACTTTTGAAATCCTTAGGGCAAAATCATTGTCCTACTTTGTTTTATCACAACACAAGATCCAATTCGATCCAATGATGGTGTGCAAGTTGTAATTTGATTCTTTTTTCTTGTATTATTCTAATCCTTTATTTTACATGTGATCTATCTCCCAATAAAGGTAATCCTACCATAAGATTGATTTTGTGTGACATGTAATGACTTCTTCTTTTGGTTGTCTACCTCTTATTTATTTCCTATGGTTTTGCGGTAAAGTGAGTCTAAGAAGGACCCCATCAAAGAGGTGAAAGGTGAAAGACATAATGTGAAGATGTAGATGAGATCATCACTTCCCCTGGAATTTGATTTACCATACCCAGGAGGGGCATGTTTGAAACTGATTCTTCTTTCAATTTAAGCCACTTTGACTATGGAGTTCCTAGGAGTTCAATTTAGATCAAACAAAAGGCCAGCCCCCGCCCCCCCCCCCCCCCCCCCCCCCCCCAATTTTAATGGTGATTGACGTAAAATTCACCTTCCTCAGTGGAGAAAAAAAAAGGGCAAATTAGTGATTTGGAGAAATTCCCTTGTCAAAGGATGCATGGCTGCTCAATCAATTTATAAGATTGACATCAGATAATTCCATTTTCCTGGCGCAGACAGCTCAAATTATCAAAAAAGCAAAAGAGAACAAACTTGGATGTGGGGCCCAGTGATGGCATAAAAAGCTTCTTCTTGGGTAAAAGCGATCACCACTAATTAAAGATGAAACCAGGATTAGGCACAAGGTAATGGTCTCATTCACCAATTCAAATGCCCCAAGTCATGATGGAACGGGAGACAAATTAAGGTAGAGGATTAGAAAAGAAGACGACATTGTTTATCGGTTGTGGGAATTTTAGTTTGACAGCTAATCTAGCTGACTGGGGAGAATTTTCTCCCATCTGTGAATTTCAGGCTATTATTACACGCTTACCGTGTAATAAGTCTCTCCGAAACTCCACCGCGGGGCCCACATAGTGATAATCCCGACCGCCCAAGATGAATATCATCCTTGCTCCTATGGTATAAATCTTTCAATTCTCATTCAATATGAGTGGGTTCCACCATTAGATTGATCACATGATTGACAAGGTGAGTGGGCACCGACGTATGTCGCACTCATCACATTACAGGCATACGCAAGATCTACTGTGGGGCCCACTCCAATCGAACTAAAATGTAAGGACGTATTTCTAGAGAGAGTGACATTTATGTTGGACGGTCCGGATTATCATCACGTGCACCACACGGCTGAGTTCTAGAGACATGTTATATTTGGTGCAATGGAGGATGCAGACCCATGAGTTGCATGCACAGTTCAGCTCTATGAGCATCACTTGCGGCCATTTTTTTTTATTAGTGCAGCTTCTTTCATGCTCTAATATATCTCTCTCATCCTTCCATCATTTGTCACCTTGTTCAATTTTATGCTTGTGGAATCTTTATTTACCGTTGGATTAAGTATATATTAAAAAGGGAAAAAGATGGTTAAAAAACCAAAATTTAAGGCCCTTAACTCAAGGGCTATAGAATAAACTAAAGGGGCTGACTTTTTATATTTCAAAGGCTAAATCAAGGGCTATAGAGATCTTTCATCAGTTCTTACTCCCAATTACAGGGATTGCAATTTGCATCCGAGTAGGGTCTTTTAGCTGGACTGCATCATCACACTAAATTAATCGGTCTGCTTAGGTGAGAGTTTTCCTTAAGTCAGTGCAAGAAGACAAGGAAAAAGAAAAGATTTCCTTCCATTGAGAGAATGATTGGATTTGGAAGTGAAACATCATGTTATGATGATGGCATGTTCATCAGCCTTTCCTCAATATAAGCAAAACTTTCCTTTTCCAATCTACATCACCCCCATAAAACATAGAAAGTCAATAGAAACTTTTCAAAGAAAATCATGGAACCTGAGATAATAAGAAATGATACACCTCTGGCTATTTTATTGAGAAATCATACACGCATAGTACTGCTGCAGTTCCTGTTGGTGGCCCAGATAGCACAAGCTGATGAGGGAAGAAACCTTGTATTCTTCGCCCCCTTCACCTCTTGTATCATCATCTTTTCTTTTTTCTTTTTTTCGGAGACCATTTGACCATGAATTCCTTTATATTCAATTCATGGCCAAACAAACTGCCCGTAATTACTACCGTTAAAGGGCTGGCTTATAGTAACTAGGCCTTTATACAAGCTTGAGGTTAATCAAGCTCAATGCTCAATATATACAAGCTGAATCCAGGATGAGCCAAATCTCTTGAAGGGCTTATACTAACTAGGCCTTTATCCAGATCTTGCAGTAGGTCAAGGGAAGGTCATGGCATGGGTTGAAGAGAAGAAAATCATTTTTTTTTACTCTGCCACTGGGCACTGAATATAAATTCTGATGTTAACCCCTCCCTTTTCAAGCTTGGGAGCATAAATGTAATGCAACACAAATATTTATTGCAATGAGTTCTTATGAATTAAGTACTGAACAATTAACAAATGGATGGATGCACTATAGATTATTAAAAGATGTTTCTAAATTTCCTTTACAGCATGCCATAATTGAGATTTTGTTACACATTGTTTTTTAGGATGTGGATTGGACACAATAACTAAAGAGAAGTTATCTTATGCTACAAGAACCCCATAAGAATCATGATTAAATACATTCACATATGTGCTCAAATAAACCCACATATAATACAGCAATCACATGAGAATCAGAAATGGCTTACTTACATAAAATCACATAAGAATTATATAAAAACACTAGTAAAATCACCTAATAACACATATAAGAATAATATAAAAGAACTAGAGGAATCACATAAGAATCAATCAAGCTCAAATGATATTACATGTATACTCAAATGAATTCATCTATAGTTCTATATATGAAAAGGGAGGGTCTGTTTATTGGTTTTTTTTTTTTTTTTTTTTTTTAAATAGAATTTCATTAAGAAATCGAAGCCAAAACAACAACAAAAAAAAAGGGCGAAACAACAACAACAAACCACTTACCTATCCGCACTTAGTCACTATCCCAATCCAAAATAAAGTTTTAATTCAAGTTATAATTTAGTTTAGCAAGCATGTGAGCAAAAAATGAGGGTCTGTTACTGTCTCTTTCTAACCCTCAATTGACGGGTTTCTCAAAAAAACGAAAGCCCTCATTTTACGGACTTTTACTTCATGTAGAAGCCAAACAAATGTCAAGCAATTCAAGGGTGTGGGTCCCACCTTGAGGGACGGTCTAGATGCGCAGGAGTGCTAAGTAGCTGGTCAATTAGCTAAAGAAGATCAAGTCAATTTCAAAAACCTGTTTAATGATAATTGATCATGAATGACGACTGGTGGCTAAACAAACCCTAATGTGGATGGTTGAAATTTGCATTGTTTGCCCCATGCCATTGAAACTCATCATTTTATATGTGATGCTGGATTGAACATGTGAAGAAGACACATGATTAACGCCGTTTGGTAATTGGAGTTAATCACGCGTTCTCTGTGTTCAATGAAACGACTGGTCGATTTAGATCCCAACAGGTGGGCCCCACAGTGATCGTAATAACTTGCCTTTTGTTCTTCTGCCATGACTTTCAACAAATTGAGCACAGCTACTGATGTGATCAGGTGTCTTGCATCTCTTGTACCTTGTAAATGTCTACTTGATTTGATATTACATAGAGAAAACTATCATATCTTAATGCAGGATCGTCCTAATCATCTGGTTTAACAGATCTGAGCCATTTCACATTTGGTAGATCCCTACCAATTAATTTCCATTCATGTCGCACTCACGTACGACACTTTAACCCGTATTACTTACACCATTGGATTGATCAAGTTGATATATATAAATGTGGTCGGAGTGAAATTGGGTCAGTCACTATACAAGTTTGACCATGTGATGTGAATGGATTGGATCAATTAAGTGGGCCCTGACTTTCATATAGGTGGTTGGGATTGCCCATCCGATACGGTCATCTTGCATTTATAATCTAATTTTCTTATGCAATTGAAGATGCGAAGTTATAGAAATTGCTAGTACCAGTCATGGGTACCTTGTCCTTCCATCTTTTTCAACCTTTCTCCATCCAAGTTCTCACGAAAGTCACGGGTTACAGGGTAACTTGATTTTCTGTTATCTTCATATTCAAAGTTTCAATCAGAGGGTAACTTGATTTTCTGTTATCTTTCATCTTCAAAAATTCAATCAACTAACAACATGTACTGGACCAGTCATATACAGTGACATCTGTATATAGCACTTATACCCTATGCTAGTGGAATAAAATCTGGGTCTAGACCCAGATCCATGGATGTCATGTCTAGGGACCCAAATGCACCCCCTCCCCCAATTCGGGTGGGTCCAGTCCCTTTGATTCAGATCTTTAATTTAATGGGCATGGGCACAGGTTCTCTAACCTAGGACCTGAGTGGGTCTAAGTCTGAGTCCACTTTAATAATTCAGGTATGAGTCGGGTACACCATGGACCCACCATTTCTTTTATAAAAATGAGTGTTTGTGTCCCTATAAAGAGATGATCCATCAACTGAATTTCAGTGTACTCTTTAGATTCTTTCTCTAGACTCTACTCCTATACACATATTTGAAATATAACTAGAGATAACTGAGAGCAAATGAGAGCAGGCCCGATACAATATAGGCTTGATTTTAAGCTGGGTTTGTCAATTGCATGATCAAGATCATACTTCTCGGATAGTAGGGAATTCTAAAGAGAGAGTGTAGCATAGTAGTAGTAGTAGTAGTAGTAGTAGTAGTAACATCAAAAGAAAGGCTATAGATTAGTAACCATCATTATGTACTTGTGTCCCCTTCAGTCAAAGCAATGCAAGAGATACAGATTTAAGAGAGGAAAGGAGGAAGCTAGTTGGAACATGATCTTTTTTGAGAGAGAGAGACAGAGAGAGAGAGAGAGAGAGAGAGAGAGAGAGAGCAGTGTTGTAATTGCTACAGACAAAGTACTAGTGTTGTAGTTGCTATGAACAAAGTACTAATACTGTAGTTGCTTCGAACGAAGTACTAGAGAAAGCAACAGTAGGAAATAGGGTGGATAGGAAACTCAATTGAAGAATAATCTTGGACAGAATGTCTACTGCTGAAAAATAGTTATCTAAAATGAATTCTCCAACAACGCTGTACCACAGTAGCTGCAACAATAACAGAATGATCTCAACTGAAGTCATTTTATCAAAAAAGTTTCCAGAAAAAAAGGGGTCATCCAACAAAATTGAAGAACTGCTAATAAATAATTGTAGTTTCCGTCTTATTTAATCATCATTATCATCATCATCATTGCTATTATCTTAGTATTTTCAATCACTCTAGGGTAAGCTCAACACATTTCAATCACGTGAAAAAACAATCTAAACGTGAACTCAAATCATTCTCAAGTTTGTCATCAACTTGAATCACTTCATTAGACCTTTTGATAACATTGATTCATGTACAATGGTCTTCCAAAGTAATAGTACTGACAGTATAGACTCGTGGGCCTAATTAAAAACTCAAATCTTCTTGTTTTTGTAGATATGCTAATGCTTTTTTATCCCTTGTGAGGATATTATAAACAAGCTAATTTGGCTCACATGCTACTTGAGCTCGAGTTTAGCCTTGCTTAATTGTTTCATGAGCCAATCTCATGCTAGGCCCTACTCAGGTCACCTAGAGCTTAGCATGTTACCTGGCTCATGAGTTTGAGCTCAAGCTGCTGCTGCTCTCTCTCTCTCTCTCCATAAAGATATGTAATATGCATTACAAAATAAGTTTAGCACTTAATATATTAAATTTAAGTATGTTTAGAATATTAAAAACAACTCAAGCACAGTACAATAACATGAGAAATGTATATTTTCCTAACGAAAAGATCATACTGACATAGCAAACCACCTACATTTACATAAGAGGGCCTATCCTTCCAAATTTTGAACCATCCATGCCACAAAGTTGTCTTCGTATAGGGATCCCTTGCTTGCTCCTCCTTTTCATATATAGTGTTCCAACGTACTTGCTAATAATGATTATAGAAGTGATAATAAAAACATTAGAGAAGAAAGACCATAAGTTTTTGTCTTATATAAAAAAGGAGATAAGTTTCAAAACTTTTCAAATTAGTACCTAAGGTTTGCAAGTTGTTTTCAATTAAGGACTCCATCTATTTAAAACTATTTTCCAGCAAACTTTTCTCTTAATTTTCTTAAAATACTCTAACTATACTTCATTGAAATAAAACCCTCATTGACTTCTTCTATATTGTCTTCATTTCTTTCACTGGTATTCTTAAGGTGATCAAGGACAATCTGCATCCCAATAGTGATTGGTTGCATGTAGTGGCTATGGAAACCATGTAATGACTTTAAATGAAGGGTAATTTGGGTATTTTAAAAAATTTGAGAGAAAAAATCAACAAAAAATACCTTTAAATGGCTCCATGTCGTTAATTGAATATTTATTGGAAAGCTTAAGTAACATAATATAATAAATTTATTTTTTTTTTTAATATGTGCTTGATTTCAGGTTAAGCTTGTTATGCCTTATAAAAAAAAGCTTAAGCTTAGCTTAGGTTATTCATTTTTAATTAAGCCTGAGAAACGTGAACTTGAAGTTGGATGTAGCTCCAAGTCTGCCAACTAGGTTTGCCTCAGCTCAATGTTCAAGCCAAGCCCTTATTTGGTCTTAGTTAGTCAATTAGAACCTTTTTGAGACCAAGGTAAGAAGAAAAAGGCCAGTTTCCAAATACAAATAAGCAAATCAAATGAAAAATGTTGTGGGGCCACTGTTTTTGAAATGTGACAACAAAGAAACATGGCATAAGAGAGCACTTTCCCTCACTTCCTCTCTTGTTGTGAAATACTGTTTGAGGGTTGTAACTTCCAAAGGAGAAAGGATGCAAATATCAATTCTCTAAAATGATCAAGGAAAAAGGACTTATGTGGGATCATATGAACTTGGGTATTGTCACCATTTCAAGCAGTGTCTTTTGCTGCTATTTGTATGCCAGGATTTATTAAATAAGGATACTTGTGTCTACCTAGGCATAATTTTTAGGAAGTGTGCCCCTCCTAGTCTCACCTAAATGTATGAAAATCATAGTGGATAAGGGGAATGAGAAGGTCTTGATGTAATTCCGCACTGGGTCAAATATGATTGATATTAACCCTAAATTTTAGAATTTAAAAAATTAATGGCTAAATAAAGCACTTGTTTTAGTCCTTCAATTCAACATTGTACTGTAGTTGGATCATTGTGAAATTGAGCTAGATTTAACCTAGCAACGGTGAGTGTGATTGAGTTGGATTAATGACTAGGTGACCTCTACTGTCGAAAATAGAAGGGGCATTGTAGGTTCTTTTTCTGTTTCTTTTTACATCAAACTCTTTGCCCGTTAAAAAAAAAAAAAGTCAGGGCTTTTCAATTATGATGTAAACTTAGTGGGACCTGTATGTGTGAGAGTTGAATCTAATATGATGCATCAAGTGTGCCACAAATGAAGTAGGTCTACTGAAATTTCCCTTCATCCAGGGGCTTGAGACCAAAGCTCAAATTCAAAAATGCAAATATATGTCAAACCCTCAAGCATTGAGATATAGAAGGAAGGCCGATGTTGTTGCTATGTAAATAGTATAGTAATAACCACTTCAAGAAATAGAGGGAGGGGAAATGCAATGGTAAAGTAAATATGCTACAGAGTATCAAATACTGAGAATTATGAAGGCCCATTCTCCAAGGCACCAGAAAGCCAATAAACCAAAGGTACCTTGTAAGATGCCATCCCCTCTTCTGTTCATTCATTCATTCAATTGTTGGACAGTTCTTCCTTCAATAAACTTTCAAACCACCACTTTTTCAGACACCAACAAATCATACTACCCTGCAACTAATTATTATGAAAAGCCCTAGGTAGAGAGAGAGAGAGAGAGAGAGAGAGTGAGTAGGGTAGGTTCCTGCAGGACTAGAGCACTGCAACTGTCACTTCACAGCATCTGCTATGTTGTATTCGGTTTGAATAAAATAAGAAACATAAATTTATGCGCATCAGTTCTCATAACTGGACATCATGATAGGCTGTGGTCAGATCTAAGTGAGCCAATTGGCCCTATATACTCTTATATATGACAGATCAAACCATTCAATATTGGAACGACTTGGATTGTGTATTGTTTAGATAGTTTAACACTGCTGAATGGTGGAAATGCAATTCAATGGTTTGATGCAGTTTTCTTCTCCATCCCCTTTACTTAATGAATAGATAAGAATCATAAGATACCATCAGCTATGGAAGATATGACTGTTGAAGAATGAAGAATTCTATTAAACCTTTTTTGCATATGTAAATAAATGGACTGATCATGTAATCTTCTTGTTTCTCTCTCTCCTGTAGTTTCCATGATGTGCTAAGATGAATAAGATAGTTGAGAATATTAAATTTTATATTGGCATTTTCATGCCCTACCTTGGCATTGTCCAACTTGGGTACCAGGAAGTCAATGAAGGTCCCACATGTGGTTGAGAGGAAGGGAGGGTAGATAAAAAACTGAGCATATTATAAACAAGAAAACAAATCCAACAGAAAAATGAAAAAGAAAAGAAGAAGACAACAGACAAGAAAGACATCATCATGCCAAGGACCCATCACATGAAGCATGGATGGCAGGCAAGATCCATACACCTATGCACTAGTATATAGCATACCACTGTCTTCAGCCCTAGAACTTCTTTTCCTCCTACTTACTACCAGAAGGAGCAATAGTCCTGAAAGCCTAAATAATGATAAAATAATAATAACAGAATCACCATCACTAACAAAAAACAGCAGCAACACATCAATCATCCTCAAGAGAAAAACAAAAATAAAAAGCTTCTATTCTCACTCTACCTAGTTTCTACTGACAGCTGCAAAAGCATAAACCAGAGCATAGAAAAACATGTAAAACCACAAGAAAGAATAACATATCTGTTGATTTTTTTTTCTCTCTCTTTTCACTTCAAAATACCCTTTTTCTTCTTCTTCTTCTTGTTTTTTTTTTTTTCTTTTTTCTTTTGGGTGTTCTTTTTCTCCCATTTGCTTCTCTTCTACGGCAATGTACTGTACTGATGCAGATCATTCCATGTCTGGATTTCACTCCAGTTGCTGCTTGTATGGTTGTTGCTGTTGCTGTTGTTGTTACTATTCCCATTGTAAGAATTCCCAAAAAACCACTCATTTGTATCATCATTTCCAATCCTCTTACTAGAATCAGCACCTCCCGGACCCAAAGCCTCTACTTTTGAGCTCTGTACTGGTTGGAATGAGATGGGTGGTTGTTGATTCTCAATCAAAGGGCTCCCCTTCCGGTTTTCACCACCATACATCATAGCCAGCCTTTGCTGCTGCAGCTTCCAGTGCAGATCCTGATTTATAGAGCTTAGAGACTCTATAGAAGAAGCAATGCTACTGTGTAGATTGATATTCCCTATGTCTGGAATTCCCCCAGCAAGAGAAGAACTCTCTCCATGCGTCTGAATTGTAGGAAGAGGGTAATTAAAACCCAATAGAGAACTTGGGTTTGTTGCAGATTCAAGAGGAGAACACTGAGATGTAGATGAAGGAGAAGGAGTGGAAGAGAGATCTCCAAAGGAGAAGAACTGATTAAAAGGACTGGTTGTGTGGCAATGCAATCTGGAGAACGGGAGGCCACTGAGCTGGAATTCCATGGATGGAGAAAGGCCTTGAAGGAAATTGAGACTAGGGACGGCACCGCCCGACGTGGACGAGGCGCCACCGTCTTTTGGGTCCGTGGAGAGGCGGGACGATGACGCCGCCGACTTGGACTTCTTGCTTTTCCGGCATCCCCCACCGATGGGGACGTTGCGGAGAGCACCGCCCTTGGTCCAGTAGCGGCGGCAGGTCTTGCAGAAGTGGCGGGGCTGAGTGAGGCTATAGTTGTTGTAGTAGCAGAATTTGGTGTTGGGGGAGTCGCAGCGAGGGCAGTGCACAGCCTGCTCCGGCGGCCGGGCGGTGGCCGGATTCTTGGACCCACTTGGGGTCTGCCCTTCTTCCGACGCCGACTTCGCCGGAAGGTCATCTGGAGACATCATCTTCTGAACTTAGGAGTTGAAGAAGGGAGAGCTGGATATATGAAAGAGAAAGAAGAAGAAGTGTGTTCTCTCTTTCTTTAGTTTCTTTTGGAAGAAAAGGCAGAATTGAATAGTTTCATGCATGAGTTTAGAACTTATTGGAGATGTTGATGGGTGTGCTTGTGATTGTCATCAAAGAGAGAGATTATGGAAGTTTTTGGAGATTGTTTATATTTGATAAGAGGGAGAGAGAGAGAGAGAGAGAGAGAGAGAGAGAGAGAGAGAGAGAGAGAGAGAGAGAGAGAGAGAGATATGAAAGACATGGCTTTATGCATGAGTTGTGGAGTTGAAAGGGATGTTGATAGGTGTGCTTGTGATTGTCATCAAAGAGAAGAAGAGGAGAGTGCAGGTAAGGGGAGGTGTTTGGAGATGGTTTGGACTTGATGGAACAGGAAAAGGGTTGAGGGGAAGAGAGAGCAAGATGGTTTCATGTTAAAAGAAACGTCTATAGGTGAGCTTGTGATTGTCATCAAAAGCAGGAAATATATGGTGTCTGGAGATTGTTTGGATTTGATGGAATAGATAAAGGGTTGAGAGAGAGAGAGAGAGAGAGAGAGAGAGAGAGAGGACAAATGTACAGGCAAAGGGATAGATGATGGTTAGATATAATAAAAAACTGAGACGTATGAGCATGTATTCATGTGGGACTGTAGGAATTTGAAGATTGGAACTCAACATACAAAACGAATAATAAAGGAGATGATAAAAGAGGCTGCAATATGCGATAATAAACCCAAGGTTGGAACACTTGTGGAGTAAATGTAGAGACTCGCCATTGGAAAAAAAAAAAAAAAAGACTTGGTAGAGTAAATGTAGAGACTCAAGAGTCATATTTTTTTAAAAATAATTTCAAAAACATCTAAAAATGAATCAAATTCTTATAAAATATAAATCAGCATTTATTTTAATGTATTCATGATAATCAATTCAAATTAATAAATTTATATATGCTAGAAGAAATATTAAAATAAGGAAGATAAAATAAAAATATTATATATTACATAATTTTTTAATTCAAATATTGAATGTACAAGATCAAAAAGTTTAAAATTACTTTGGTCATTATTTTTAAATTGTTGACTCCAAAGCTCGTGCATAATCACTTAAAAACACACATTAATTATTTAAAATAAAATCCAGCTATCAAATGGTTCAAAATGAGAATTTACTAAAATGAGGTGACCTAGCTGGGTCTCCCATTTAATTGACTCGGTCCTTCATTAAAATAAATTAATTGGGAGAGTTAAGAGTTAACTTGGGAAGTTTCCCAACCTTGAATAAACTTGTTCCTTGACCCACTCGTTGATGGATAAAAGTGGGGTAGGTTTTCATATTTGTGATCTTTTATTATTTTATATTACGGATATGTAGGATCACTAAAAGTAATTTTTTTGCGAGCTAAAAGTTTTGTTTTAGACTGCTTTTCTACCGTCTAAGAGAGAGGCTAATTTATCCATAGTGAGAAATATTTCCGTCATGAAAAAAACACTTTTAGAGGTGGAAAAGAACCACCCCTAAAGGCGGTTTTGTTTGCCGCTAAAAATCTCTTTTTTATAGTTTCTTCAAATACTTTGAAACCTCAAAAAAAGGCCTTAAGTATCTTATTTATCTGTTGCACACAATAATCAAACCTACAAAGTGATCACTCTCACTTTAATAGCGTTCAGTACAAACTCTCTTGGTTGGTTTTGCCGATCAAATTCTAATAGGAAATGTGTGAATTGGTTTTGGATGTGGCAGTTATCTTAACAAATATGTAAATTGGTGAGGAATATATATATGGTTAGTCGGCCCGCCAAAACCCAAATCACACCCTAAACCCCGACTAGGGTCAAAATATATAAACCCATACCCCTCTTGTGCCAAACAAAATCACTACCTAAACCTGCTCATAATAGGAGTGGGTTGTGGGTTGTCCATTTAACCCAACTCATTGCCATTCAAGAGAATTCTTGTGTATAGCTTGCATTGGATGCAACACTGGTCAAAATTCTAATTTTGATGGGCTCATCATCATCTTATACTACTGTTACAAATTGTTACCTGTTCGATCAAAGGTAATTATTAAATTAATCATATGTTTTTTATGCATGCCACCCATTTTGTTCTCACTATTTGGATGGCTAATAATATCCTATGAGATTGACTTTTCTCTCATGCATCTAGGTGGGCATTTTAATAGAAATAAAAGAAGTCAAGAAATCATTATATGACTTATAGGGAATTCATTGGGGGAGAAAAGAAGATTATCAAACTTCCTGTAGGATGATTACTATTTGATTTGAAGGGGAGACACCAGACACTATATTTTTATTCCTCCAGGGACCCTCTAGCTATTCTTGCATGCATGTAGATGAAAAGAACTGGAGAAAACAGTATCAACCCAATAGGCTGCTTTCTTATTTCTTTCTTTATTAAACAAATCCAATTAAGGTTTTATGCATGGATGCATATAAGTCCATGATTGACACATCATATGCATCCATTAATTGCATGGGCATGCATGGCGATTGATAAGAACAAGATAATGTATATATAATAAGGTGACAGCAATGACAGGGATAGTAGGAGGAGGCTGGTCAGTAAGATGGGTGGCCACCAGCAGCAGCACAGCAGAGCAGGAAGCAGCAGCAAAACGGCAGCGCCTGTGGGACTGCAGCAAAGACAGCAGCAGCCCTTGTCTATTCTTTCCCATGTTGAGTCCCTTTTAAAAACCAACACAAACTCTCACACGTGCCAACCTTCCCTAAGACAAGGCCCCCATCTTAAATCACCACCCCTTTCCTTCTCTCTCATCATCATCATCATCATCAATCAACAAATGAGCCCCTCATCTTAGTCCTCCACACAACAGAATTCAATAGGGACAAGCACATGCCCAATTTTTTAATGCCCACTTTCTATATACACAGTGGCCGGTGAAACGTATTCTTTCTGATTTATTCCAATCCTGTTATAATATATTTTTTTTTCTTTCACATTAGAATTGTCATCATTAAAACTTAAATTTAGTGTTAAAATTATTTGATCGTTTCGATAAAAGTATGTCCTACATCTATATTCAAATATATCCATCCTTAGCCAATCCACTTTTAGCTCAGTTGGTGAGTCAAGATTGATTTGAAAATAGGCTATCTCTTCAATGTGTGATCAATAAATCAAAATTTCAATTTCAATGTATAAATCAAAATCCCGGAGTGATTCTTTTGGCACCTTGAGGCTTCTTGGCATCCTGGAGTGCTCTGGATTTGTTGGGTCTTTTAGTTAGCTATCTCTCTCTCCTCAATATATTCTTTTTTCCATTTAGCAAAAGAAAATCAATGGTATAACCAAAAAATTAGGATTATGGTTTTAAGAAACAACCATCCGTGATAGTTCAAAAATGGTGGCAGGATTCAGTTTTACAGTTTATGCTCTTTTTGACCGTCACCATTGCAGTTGCATAATGGTGTAAAAGGTAAAAGAGATATAATACAAGGACCATACCCTGTGGGACCTACTTAGACACGTGTCAATCATAAGAAAATGTATTATAGAAAAGTCCGATTATAGATATGATTTTTGGCAAAAAAAAAAAAAAAAAAAATCATCTCAAATGGATCATCACAACCATTTGCGTTTTAAAAGTTTCTTAGATTACCCTTGATTGAGTGTGGTTTTTTTTTTTTTTTTTTTTCATATTTTGTGCACTTTTAAAGCATAAGAAGCCCTTAAGATTGAGCTTTCATGACTTTCATTTCTACAATTTTTCACGAAGGATCTTTAACATAAAAGACTTACAAAAACAAATCGATAAAATGGTTTAAGTTGTTATATATCCTAATTGTTATATAACAAGTTTGACCCAAAACCATGATTATTATTATTATTTGTGCTTCGTATGTTACACTCTTTGTAGTTTATTTCTTCGTGGACAAATGTCCAGAATTGTGGACAAAGCCATGTACTTCAATATCGTTGCAGATACATTTGTCCACAATTCTGAACAAAAAATTTGTCCACATAGACTTTTTGTTTACATCCCCTGCGTCGCATATCCAGTGTTTTGTTATGGACAAGCATCAAAGTCTAAAGCACATCAATGCCATGATGAGATAAAGATAAAACCTAAACCATCCTATCAATTGACAGTTTAATGAAGGGTCAAACAGTCAGCCAGTTCTTTGATCCTTAAAATTTGAACAGGGTGGATTGATGTAAATACATCCACTAGTGGTACTTGATACCATCAAGCAAATTAATGTTACAGCAAATCACACCACAGCACTTCTCCTCCAAGAAAACTGACCCTATTCAGGCTAGTTTGCAGCTATATTATAGGCCCTGCCATTGTGAAATAGACACGCAATCCGAGAACTGAGACGTGGAAGTGGAGTTTGATTTGATTGTAAGGGGAGAGAGAGACAGCAGAGAAGAGATATGGAGGGAAGTGTGGATTAGATGCTCATGTGGCTATGATAGTATTGAGTCAGTGAAGCAGAGAAAGTACGTACAAAACGACCCTTAAAACTGCAAAGATCCCCCTGTCCTCTTCTATAACTGGGATCTAATGGTGCTGATTTTTAAATACTGATGTTGGGTTTTTACCATTATATCACATGGAGGAGATTTTGGGAAGATTGGAAGAAAGGAATTTGATCAATGGCTAAGACTGGGGAGTGGGAGGGATGGGCTGGTGAGAGGTTTGAGATTGGTCAATCAAGGGCCACTAAGAGTTGAGACTGGGTGATTAGTGAATCCAACCTGAAGGAAGGACTCCAGTGTCCTAAGCATAAGCATGCCCATGTACATGTGGGCCTAAGCTCTTTTATGAATCAAGATTTCTAAGGGCTAGTTTGTTTGCATTAGAACACATGATATAGGGATTTATGGTCAAATGAGCTTCACTCAATGATTATTAAAAAAGAGTGGTGCAAATGATACAAGCTGAAGGCGTGAAGGATACAATAAAATGGCACCCCGGCTTTCGTAGGATTTGAATTACTAGGGTGACCGTTGGATATTTATTTTCCATCTTTTCTTGATTCTAAATGTTTGTTGATGGTTATTTTTGTATATTCATCTTTGACCTTCATTTTTTAACTACTTATAGCATGAATATTTTTTATTCTATGCAAACAAACATTCCCCTAAAGCGAAGACTTATGTGCTATCAAAGTTAAGTAACAAGGGAGGACTGATCAAAACTACTAGCTTCATTGATGATCATAATCATATAATTGGGGACCTCCAATATAAATGGCTAGAACTAGTTGGTCCTGCTTCATTTGCATGCTCTTGATTCCAAAGTTATAATCATTCTTAGTCTTCTTCTTCTTCTTCTTTTTTTTTTTTTATGACGTGTGTATTTCCTTAGGTCTTTAATCCTACAGGACTAATCCTCCGAGTATGCCCACTAAACTCACACAAATGTACCCTGAAAAAATTTGAGGCAATTTTCTATACAAGACGTGGAGAGCAACCCCACACCTCATGCCATTACACCAACTCCACCAATCAAATTGAAATTTAGGAGGTTCTGTAATCAGAAGTGTATCACTTGTATTGAACTATTTATTTGACTCTGTGAGTTCCACATGATGTGTTTGTGTTGGATTACTATTGTAATCAAATTGCTTGATCGGTAGGTCAAAAATTGAGCAGACCCATGGTAACGTTTGGACTTGTAACAGATAAACGAATGAGACATCGACCTACAACTGATATGATTGTCATAGCAGTTCTGCTCCTTCGAACTACAGAGTTTTTATAGTGGATTAACAACTAAACCCTTCTAAATATGATAAAATGTATGTTTGAATCAGAGTTTACTTCAAATATTCTCAAGACAAAAAATAAGAAATTTCCAACGCCAAACCCGAAATTGATGGATGAATTTGATGATCGAATATGTTTGATGGTTTGAAGATAGTTCTAGGGGGCCATTTGATTACATCAAATTGAGTTCCTCAGTATTCATGGTAAAATGGTTTTTAAAAAAAGAGGTGAGAGCTGAAGGGCTTAAGGTGGAGATGTAGATGAGATCCTCGCTTTCCTAAAATTTGATTGACTGATTAGATGTCAGGATATTCATTTTCTATCTTTCTTGATTTATTTTCCATTATTTAATATCTATCTATGGATCTTTATATTTGTTTATTTAAAATTAACTATTTAAAAAAATATATTTCTTAGAATTCCTAGAAATTTAGTCTCACGCAAGCGAATAGGCACTATATGTACTCACGGCCAGTTCAAAGTTTTGGGCTATATATCAGCCATAGTGATCTGCAGAATGGCTAGTATTGAATTCATATAAAATAGTCAATGGTAACCACTAACCATATACCATGTCAAAAGATGCATAAGCTGCAATTATCAATTCCTCATCCATCATGGGCTCCAACTAGAACAACATCCTGGGCCTACTGAGACCCCACTTTTGCTGTTGAAAATAATGTTAGTTGATGGACTGCTTCTTTTGCCCAACTCTAGTCTATATCGGAAACCCTAAGGGGTTGGTCGACTGGTCAGGATCACGGTTTCTTCCTCTTCCAGAGCTAGAGGTCTTGGCATCGATCAACGGGTCTCCTTCTTCAGAAATCAAAGGTTGAGTCCACTAGTGCTACCACCTTGAAGCCACATGGGTATTTATCCAGCTTCTCTCTGAGCCCGGAGGGATTAGTCTAGCCCAAAGGGTTGGGAACGCTTCGAGAAAAAAAAAAACCCCTCTAATCTATGATCATATTTTCCCTCATCACTTAGTGTCCATTGAAGTGGAATTTACCTCAGTGGGTGACTGGCAAACTCAACATTTGCGATCCACTCATATTCGGAAACTTTTATTTGGATTCGAAGAAACTATCTCACAATAAACTGAGCTTTTAATTTCAGAGATCATGTGGGCGATGAATTTTCCAAAAAAAAAAAAAAAATTTGAAGTGGAGCGACTTTCCTTGTGCAGACATTTTTAACAGTTTTGAGGTGGGCCCCATCACCTCACCCGAGGTCTACTACATTTGTCCAAAGGGTGGGGTCCCAGCCCCCTATAGTTAGGTAAATATATATATATATATATATATATCAAATATCCAATGGCTGCAATCTTCCAACCTGATTGGATAAAAATCATGAATGACCTGTGGTGTGGATGGGAACTTAACATATGATTTACTATTAAGGATAAATTAGCCAAGTTTCCTGAAATTATGCCGATGATAATGATGATATTGTTGTCTTAACTTTAGTTGTCGATTAAATAAGACATGTGGGATCATAGAGGTGTGCTCAATTGGGCATATAAAGAACTATGGGGCCGGGGCAAGTTTGTTTTCTATGAGAGGTATACCATCAGTTCAATAAAAATTAATGAAAGTAGGTACTAAATATCGACACAATAAACCAATAAGCCGTAGCATATTATTGGTGTACCCACATACATGGCCATGGGGGCGGTCGCCACACTCAGACTTGGTTACGTACTCTTCCAAATCTCGCATGAAGATCTTGCGTCCACCTCCAAAATTCATATGAAAATTCTGAATCTTCCCCAAAAACCGGCCACATGAAAATCTTATATTTGTCCACATAATCCAACTACATGGTTAATTCACCCCGCTCAAATGATAATCACGGATCCACCAGTGCATTAGCCTACAGCTCCCACCAAATAAAAGAGGCTTTTTAGGCCAGCCATTGAAGATTTCAAGCCCAATATTGGATATTGCAAGCATTCTCCAATTAAAGTTCAAACTTTATATTTTGACCATCTATCTAATGTGCTTACTTTAGATAATTAAACTATATCACATGGATCTAAAATCTCTGGTAGATAGATTCTAAAGCTTCCCCAAGAATGTATAAAACTGGATTTTTTTTCATATACATGCAGATAATCCACCGACCATATCGTCAGTTTGTACTTACAGATGTTGTAACTGACGTTTACACAATAAGAACATGGCAGCTTGGCCATGCTGAAACAACAAACAATGCTCTCTCTCTCTCTCTCTCTCTCTCTCTCTCTCTCTCTTATTTGCCAGAAGCTGTTAGGAATGAACGTTACAAGAAGAGAAACAGATATGTGTGTGTAAACTGTAAAGTGAAGAAATGCGTGCGGTAGCGGCGAATATTAACAGAAGAGAAAGGGAATGCGCAGAAGACAGCAGTGCAGAATCCAGAAGAAGAAGAAGAAACAGGTGAAAACGGGTGGAAGGAAAGAGAGGGTTGGAGCTCGTGAGAGGGGAAGGGGAGGATGGATTCTCGTGACATCAAACCGAACTGATCATATTCTCTTAACATCTCACATGTCTCTTCATCTTACCCACTAGAAAATAATATATAAAGATGAATTTATTACAATGTTTGTTGTTAGCAGTAGTAGCCATAATTTCTTTTGAAAATTTATCTGACTATGTTCGTACCATAGGCACCTAATCTCCTAATTTAACTCATGTGGGTTCTCTATTTAATTTGATTCAACTAGTTTGGAGATCATATCTGTCCATTAAATATCCAAAGGGACCCTTTGTTTGGATGGAACTAAATTCTAGGAATTCAAGGTTAAAAGAGTTTTTAAAGAAATTATTAAAGAGGTGAGGGATAAGGAGATAAGATGGTGTGTAGATGAGAACCCCAACTTTTGTCAAATTTGACTTACTAAGGTGATAGTAAAGGGAAGATCATTTCCTCATCATTAATTTATGGATTTTACTTTTATTTCTTCAATTTTAGTTACTTTCAAGAATATATTTCCTTGTATTTCTATGAATTTAGGTATTGCAAATGAGTAGACCGTTAATTTTCAACTAATTAAATTCAAAAGATATTTGTTATAAAACACATGATAAGAACCAGTTTTTGTTAGAATGCTTAGGGTATGAATCATAAACATTGGGGCTAGACTTGGACTTGACCTCATGTACTTGACTCAAGCTACAACTTGACTACATGAGTTGTTCTCGATACCTAAATGAAAATAAAATAAGGTCACTGTGCGAGTTTGATAAGACTTCAATCCAAGATGAGGAATATCCTTTTGGTGCAATTTTTGCTGAGGTCCGCATGAAAGACTTAAAAAAAGATTAACAGCCTAGGTTAGTTCTCACCTTATCGGTAAGTGGCTGCAGTTCTCACTTGATTACTAGGGTTCGAATCCTGGGTACTCCACCTCTTTCCACTTGTCTGAGTTTTTTTACCGCTTGTGCGGGCTTCTTTTCCACTTATGGAGGCCTTCTTTCCTCTTGTACAAGCTGTCTTTTCATGTGTCTGCGGCCTCTCTCTTGGTATCCAGGCCCCTTAGTTGGGTTACCAAAAGAAAAAAAAAAAGCCTAGGGTAGGGTTTAGAAAATGCTTTGATGCATAGAATGGTGCATTAAAAAACAGACATGAGGTTGAACCGGAGGAACGGACAATTCGGTCCAACCTGATTCTACCATTCGGTTTAATTTCACTCAATTATGACATAAAAGTAATTAAAAGTTTAACAACTATTTAAAATAATTAGTGGTGGGTGGAACCAGTTCAACCCCCTGGTTTTGAAGCCATTTCAACTGTTTTTAATGGGTTTGATCCATCTTGGCTTGGTTTCTATGAGTACCCCTAGGTTTAATCTGGCTATGAAAGCCCTATTTTCAGTCGTGCTGGTGTTTAAAACAATGGTGTAGGGATATAAACGAGTCAGTTTCTATATTATTGTGATCTATGGCCTACGAGAAGAGATCAATCATGCACAAGAAGACGAGATTTACGTGGTTCGGCTTTTGGCCTACATCCACGGGAAGACGGGAGAATCACTATGCAGAATAAAGGTTGTACATCCTAGAGACTCTAGGTCTTTATTTATAATATCAGCCCCTAACCCTGTTACACCTAAAACCAACTTCTAATCACAGTAGACCTACTATAATAGACCTACTTTTAATCAGAGTATAACTTAGGCAATTCAGGGGCCCGGTTAACCAAGACTTACTAATTACAAGTGAGCCATACTAATTAACATATTTTAGGGCCCTCAGGCCCTCATGCTTATATAAATATGCTCCAGAGCCTCAATATATATATATATATATATATATATACATAAATGTAACTATACATTAATATATATATATATATATAGAACATATCTAGCATCAGGTATTTAAATTCTCCTATGAAACGTAGGGATCAATCTAGGACTCTTAAATCTTTTTTCTTTTTGATATTTTCAATTTGGGCCCTTTGAGTATCATCCGTTTTCATCCACACCACGAATGTCAACAAGCCAAACTAAATCACAAGCCGTTTGGCTGAGCTCAACTAAGCCTAGCTCAAGCTTAGCTCATTGTTTGCTGAATCAAGCTCACGCTAGGGTCAATTCCGCTTGAGGTCAGCTTGTTGAGGGACTTGGCATAGTGTGTGTGTGCGCATGCAAGTGTGCTTGCACGTGCATGTGTTTGGTTTATGTGTATGTGTGGATGTGATATATAGTGTGCACAAGCTCTTTTAAGCAATTTGTGTATAATCTTGGTGGCCTCACCTACAGCCACGTCAATTCATTTTATGGGAATGTGGGGATCGAAAGATCTAAATGTGACTCACTAGTGTGCAAATATTTCAAATCCATTAGATCATCTTGATTTCTTAATCCATGGCCACCAAGTTTAACAAATTTTAAAATTACTAATTTTTTATTTCAATCCAACGACTAAGTCTCATCTCCGCCGATGTGAAAAATATGGGATTGGTAACATTCAGAGGTTGGTTGTGCGTGTTACATTCATATAGGAACAATTTATGCATGCTTTCTACTTTTAATAATTAAAATAGATTTATACTTCTAAAGAAATAATGGGCTATATAACAAAATAAATTTAAGACATGAAACTTTCAATGAATAGTGCTTATTGCCAAAAAGATTAATAAGGCATAATACGTCGAACTTAAGTTAGTTTCTAAAAGATTATAGAAAGATAATTTAATGTAGTACATTACCTTAAAATTTGAACTTTTTCTAAAGACAAAATCTCTCTAACATCAGTAACCACTTCATTCGACATGTGATTATTGATGGACCAAACTATCCATAGCATTGACAGACTTGTCTTGTATAGGAGGCCCATTGATGGAGGAAAAAGTCTATTTGTCCCGAACATTGGGACCGATCCTTGGACCGGTCCCAATGTTCGGGACAAGTAGCAGGCCTCTTGATAGAGATGAGTGAGAGTAGACGAGGGAAATCTGTTATATCAAAGTGATGAAATGATCTTTAATCTTTAGTTTTAAGTCTTTAAGATCTAATGGTTGTACACTATACAAAGCTTTTGTGACAAAATCTAATGGTGAACAATGTATGGAACTCATCAAAAGTGGACGTCAAGTATGAAAATTTATAAGGTTGTGTCCACGTGTAAGGTTAAGGGGACCGTTATCCTTCAAGGCTAAGAAATCTACCTTCAAAACGTGCATGAAAAATGTTGGGTTTATCCACAAAATCCAACTACCTATTTGGGTCCGCCACATGCCTCTTCTGTTTTTTTCTTATATTTTTTATTTTTTATATATAAACCAAAAAAAAAAAAGAAAAAAGAATTATAGCCTTTTAGGCGTTCTTAACTTGAAATAAAGTCAAAACTATCAAAATAAATGCATAAATATTAATTTCAATTTACAAACGAATAATAAATCTTTTATTATTTTAAGTTTTATATTTTATTTATATAAAAAGAATTAAATTAAGTAACCTTTCACCACATGGAAGATAGGTCATTGAAAAATTCCCTCATAAGTATACATATGTAATACATGAGCTTAAACTTAGTATGCACTGTCATGCTAATCTCAAGTTTTTCTTCGTTAGGCACCTGATAATATAATGCCCTCGTTTTGTTTCTGCTTCTGTTTCTACTCTCCTTCTGATGACTCTGTCTGATGATGTTATATCGCTATCGTGCCGGTCGGCTCGGTTTGACCTGCACCTGCATCAATGGCAGCATGCTATTATGTGCTCCTAGTACCGTAAGCGTGCGTACGGCGCAAGTGCGATGGGGGGGCAGTTTGGTCATTCTGCATTTGGGTAGTGCTGGTGCTGGCCGCACATTAGCCTCGTCACGTCGCTCTCGGAAGGAGCAGTCGCCCCTTGTTCCCCTTGTTCCTCTTCTCGGCACGCTTCTCCATGCGTACGCACGCGTACTTTCCCGACTGTAATACCAAAGATGCCCTTCGACATGTGCGACCATGGGACCATATCCTCTGCTGTTTCTCTGTTAACATGTGTAGATAGAAGACACCAATCCATTGATAGTTCGACGACGCAGCGCTTTCATTTCAAAAAATAATAATAATAATCTTGCGCCACAATCCCTAATTATTGCACCGATAGAGAAGAACTTGGTGTATGTACGTATGGCTGTGTGAGTATTTACCAGAGCAAAACAAAAAACCATATAAAAGGAACTACATAGACACTAATCTAAATTTTGTCATTAATCTATCTAATAAGCCTTGCAATTAAAATAATCTTAAGTAAAACAAAACGTTAAAATCTATGTATTATACTGCCCTGTTTGTTTGCATTAAAATGCATTGGAATTAAATACATAGGATGGTTAAAATGAAGATCAAATGTAGGGCTTATTTCTTTGCTAGAATTCCATGAATTCCTGTTTGGGGAATTCTTGAATTCCTTGACGTTAGGTTTTTTAGTGATGGTTAAATTCATTGGTTGGACAAAACTCTGGGTCTCTTGAGTTGTATTTTTTTTAGAAAAAGTCTCTGAAGATAGAAGATTGGAAAGACTCAGAAAGCTGAAGAAATCATGCTTGTGATGAATTTCCGGATCAACCAGAATGGGGTCCGCTCGAGCGATCATCTCATCCGCTCGAGCGAAGGCAAGATAGAAAGCCCAGATGCCTGACAGAAGAGAACTTGCGCAGAAACAGAACCTCATCCACTCGAGCGAATGGTGGGTTCGCCCGAGCGAACATGTGCGCAGAAAACGGGAAAGTCTTTATTCTAATACGAATTAGTTTCTCTTTGAGACTATGTTTCCTAATTTGAGTCCTACTTGTGAACCAAGTCTTAGGCACGAATTTGTGGCTATATATAGGGTGTTTCTCTCAACCCTAGATGTAAGCATAGAGACCACCACTACTCTCATTAATCTGAGTGAGAGATATTTTAGAGAGAGTTTTTTTTTCTAGAGCTATTGAGAGACTGTTCTGAAGGGCTGCTCTAGAAGGTCATTGCTGCTTCTACCTTTCTTGTAGAAGATTGATCATCTTGATTATCAAGGTGTTAGGAGATCAAGTAAGGAAAACGGGATATGGTGGATGTTGTGTCAGTGGATTCTTTGCAAGAATAACAATAACTACAGTCCTTAGGTCGAGGTACAGACTGAGGTAAAGGAGCTTATGAGTATATCTTGTAACTATTCGTGAACTCTTGATTTCTAGTTCGTGGTTTTTCTCCCTGGATAGGGTTTTCACGTTAAATATTGTGTCGGCCTTCTTGTGGTGTGTGATTGGTTTATTTCTACTGCATTATTTGTTTAATTAAGATTAGTAATCCATTCTAGTAGCACCTAAAGATAATTTCACCAGACATACCGCCAAAATGCAAAGGGAGTGAAATTCATGGATTTTCAAAAGTCAAAAAAGACCTTTCATGTAGATGGAATCCAGAAATGCTAGTAAAGAAACATAGAATTCATAAAATCTAGGGAACAACATGTCACATCATGTCCAGAAATTCTTGGACATGGTGAGTTCATGGCATATATTCCACTAAAGAAACAAGCTGTAGATTTCCAAAAATGAACATCAAATAGCATCTTTTTTTTATTCTATTTCCTTAAAAGAAAATATTATTTGATGTTCATTTTTTAAATTCACCTTTAATCTTCATTTTTAACCAATCAATGTAAGTTGATGGTCCCTATTTGGTAAAATTTTAAAGAAATATATTCATCTAAAGCCCAAGTTCTAACGCATTAAAATATTTTTTTTGGTTATTTTTAACATTTAGATATCTTTCACCGAATTGATATATCCTAGATTTTTAATTTTGTTTCATTGAAGTACATTCATTTATTATTTTATCATTAGCTTTTAACACTTTTATATTTTCTGTTTCAAATATAATTGACTTTAACTTAGACTCTCCCAGTTGACTACTTCAAATCGGGAGTTGACAGAGATTTTTACTGTCAAAAGAAAGTAAGACAGAGGAAGAAGTATTTGATACTTTACTGGGTCACCAGTTGAACTTGTACTAGTGAGGGCCATGGATCTATGATCCTAACAACTGAATTAGTGGGGGCCATTGTGCATGTTCATATATCAGTTTTTACTTAGAATGAAGATCATAATTTTAGGGGTTGGCCAAGTGGTCAGGACCACGGTTCCTCCCTCTTCCGGATCTAAAGGTCTTGGTATCGACCCCCGTTTTCCCTTCCTCAGGAATCGAATGTTGACTCCACTAGTGCTACCATCTTGGGGCCATAGGAGTGTTTACCCAGCTTTCCTCTGGGCCCGAAGGGATTAGTCCAGCCCAAAGAGTTAAAAACCCTCCAATAGCGAAAAAAGAAACTTAGAATGAAGATCATACTTAAAAAGGGTGTTTGGACATAAGATATTTTGAAAATTTTTATTATATTATCTACAAGTATAGAATATGAGGAAGGTGGCATAATGGTTGTTACAAAAATGAGAAGAGCTAAGAACATTACAGACTTGATTGTAGTTTGAGAGAGGCCCCAGTTCCAAACTATGAATTTAAAAAAAGTACTATGGGTATTTTTTTTCCAAAGTTGGGTCAATGGTGCATTATATGTGGCACAACTTACTAACGGATCAATCTCTTGGCAGCTGTGTGAGATGAACCACCCCTTTTCACTATGGTGTCTCGTCTTTCTCGCAAAATGACTATATAGATTGTATTTTAATAAATTGATTGAGTTATTTTTCGTTGAAAATAATAGGGCTAAATTTTGCTAGTGGAATAATAGGGCTACTTATAGAGTACAATGAAAATCACTCACCTAAATAAGAAAATTGAATCCAATCTTAAGACGTACAATATATAACCTAATCATACTATAAATTACTTATCTAATCCTAATTAAGATACCATCAAATCATCGTTATTGTAAACATATCCAACCTTCATAATGTGAAATATTGACTGTTAACTTTCATTTCAACCACGTTGTAGCCCACAACTGCCAATACATTATCATAAATCTGCATTCTGTTTCATAAATCTTCTTCTTCTTCTTCTCCTCCTCTCTTTCTATCCAAATGTGTGTCTGGAGAGTTTATTTGGATGAGTGGCAATGGAAAATCATCTTCTGTTTTTCTTTTTTATTCCAGCGAAGGGCTGAGACCCAAGAGAGAGCCTGTATACACACGAAAGCAGCTCGCTCGCACAAGTGGCCGAAAAGAAAGTCCACACAAGTGGGAAAGGAACCCACACAAGCGGAAAGAAGTGACGTACCCGGGGTTCAAACCCAAGGCAACTGGATAATATCTGGCGCTCCTTACCACTCCGGTAAGAGCCAATCTTGGAAAATCATTTTCTTGTATTTGGGGTAGATTTCATCATAAACAATAATTGATCCTTGAAATGAACTACTCAATCCCTGTGGCCCAGGACTGTGCGATGACAA
Organism: Camphora micrantha; assembly: GCA_003546025.1. Taxonomy (NCBI): domain Eukaryota; kingdom Viridiplantae; phylum Streptophyta; class Magnoliopsida; order Laurales; family Lauraceae; genus Camphora; species Camphora micrantha. The sequence continues at coordinate 67,045,348 of QPKB01000001.1, forward strand.
AATCTGTCAAAGGATAGTATTAGTACAATACATCCTTTTCAAAAGATCCAAGCTGCCTGTGATACGTGATGGTAATGGTGGTCCCAATTCCAGTCTTTCTTTCAAGTACAGCAGAACCGTCCATTCGCAGTAATGAACTGATAATGGATGAGACAAAGACACTAGAACTTGTCCCTTGTGCATGCTATTAGTGTCCCCAACATGTAGGGGGTAATGCATCCAGTAGTTCTGGGGTAAGATATCTTGCACCCATTGTCTAGGAACTGGGATGGCTACTCTTACCTGTTTGGTAATGGGTCAGGCACACGCCTTTTTATGCAAGGATTAAAAGTTTAAAACAGATTCGGGTTTTAGGAGGATTTGGGTTGGGTCACTGGTATAGATACCAGACATCATTTCTTACTTATGAACACGTTTGTTTCTACTCATTTGACATCATTTTGTAAATTTTGGAGTGGCCTCTAATTCATGATCCGAACGATTCAATATTCTTATATAAATTATAAACCTCTTGATAGATATTCCTCATGGATTTTGAGAAAAGTGTGAAAAGCTAAAACACAACTAAATCTCATATCATTTGTTCACATGAGAAGGATATGCTTCCAAACAGTCATGGTAATATGTTTTACGTATGTAAATTTCAATTTCATATTCCATGTATAAAAGACAAATGACCCTTATATCAGCTGGTAAAGTTTAAGCCGAGCTGAGATTGGCTCAAGCGCACTCCGTCAGGCCCTGTTTGTATCAATGGCAGCCTGGCAGGCCAAAGCCAGTGTCTTCAAAATGTTCTAAGCATGCCTGAGCAAGGCCTAATGCAGCAATTTTAACTAAGTTTAATCATTCTTTGTTTTATTAAACACGGATGATTAGTTATGCCGTCCCACTCCTTTTATATGTAGCCCAACCAAACACAGCCAAAATTTGTGGCTAAATGATCAATGGAAGTGTTTTTTGGACCTTACCCTATAATACTGTGGTACATATGAGAAGGATGAAATCCTTGAAATAATCAAGAATGTGAATAATAAGAAGATTAATATCAGAAAAAAAAAAAACTTGCCATACTTTAATATGATGAACAATGACGATGACCACAACCACGATATTGATGATAATGATGATGGGAAATACAGATTATGCTTAGTCTAACTAGAAAAGAGCTTAATCCTAGCTTATTCCATCAGGTTGTGTCCTTTTGGTCTCAGGCCCATCAGAGATGTTGGCATAAATCAAGAGTTTTTGGGTCAAGTCCAGTCGCGCATCAGCTCGAGCACAACCCGTTTATTGCTGTAATTCAATGGGCCTCACTTTTAGATTTGGTAACATCATGTTGGGCTCTACCTGATGATTTCTCCTTCACAACCTCATATCTACAAATACAGCAAGCATTGTGCATTAAGATAGGTTTTACTCAGACCAATATGATTAACACCAGTTATTTGATTTGTCGATTACACCTGGCCCATTTGCCTGTATCCCAGGTGTTTTAGCCCACCCCATTAGCTGCAACTATAGACAATGGGACACATACCCCTTCTCATACTGATTTAAGTGGCAATCAGCTGCAGGACCATCTATGGGCCCAGAATAAAGCCCAACTTCACTTCTTGTTTAAGCCAACTGCATTCACACAATAGAATCGAAGGACCTAATTTAGGCACATAATATCTCCTATGTGTAGTCCACTTCTCATCAACTATATTCGCTGTTATACCTCAACTATCACTCAGATCGGGGTCAAGAGTCAACCATTGGATTAATACAACGGTCAATGGTTCTGAAGTAGTGTTTGGTGATTGTGGGGCCCCTTCTGAAAATCTCAGAATTGACATGAAGAGTGTTGTACCCTATTAAGGGAATGCCCCTTATTTATATTGATGTATATGATATAAATTACATGAATACCTTATATGATGAGCTTGAAGAGAGAACAAGTACAATGGTAGATTGGGAAACTAATTCACAAGTAGTTATTTAGAGGGAGTCAGCCTTTGTATCAGAATTGGTACTCTCTTCACACTTTCCTCTTCAGATGACAATCTCAATGACATAGTGACATTTCATGGAGGAATAGTATTCATCTAACAGTCTAGTCTACCTTGATAAGTAAGTCACAAGTAGTTATTTAGAGGGAGTCAGCCTTTGTATCAGAATTGGTACTCTCTTCACACTTTCCTCTTCACACATCAGAATTGGTACTCTCTTCACACTTTCCTCTTCAGATGACAATCTAAATGACATAGTGACATTTCATGGAGGAATAGTATTCATCTAACAGTCTAGTCTACCTTGATAAGTAAGTAGGTCCCATTATCTAGTCTAGTCTACTCATTTGTACAACATAATCACACACACACAACAACACCCACACACACACACACCCCCCTATAACGAATGGGAAACTAATTCACAAGTAGTTATTCAGAGGGAGTCAGCCTTTGTATCAGAATTGGTACTCTCTTCACACTTTCCTCCTCTTCACTTGACAATCTCAATGACGTAGTGACATTTCATGGAGGAATAGTATTAATCTAACAGTCTAGTCTACCTTGATAAGTAAAGTGGGTCCCATTATCTAGTCTAGTCCACTCATTTGTACAACAACACACACACACACACCCCTACAATCAGGCAATATAATATGGGATGAGCTGGCCCCATGTGGATTAAGGCTTAGATGATCACGACGACACTGGTGATGATAAAGCAGAAGAAGAAGAAGATGATGATGATGATGATGATGATGTAATAACTCACCTGTCTGGAACTTACTTCCAAGTTAGATCAATTTGTTATTGTAAGGACTTACAAGCACAACATTAGTGAATTTTGATCTATCATTCAGGGAGTACATCTTAGAACACAATAGATGATTTCCATGTAAAAACCTTCACTGGTTCACTTTTAGTCTCAAATCTATCTAAATTCACACTCATCATACAGGAAGAAGATATGTAATCAGAGAAATTACAATTATATAACAGTAAGAAAAAAAATTAAATGGAAAATAAAGAGCCAAGAGAACAACACATTCCACGCTCTATCTTCACACTTCACTACTATCTAGTCCAAGTTGCTCTTGTTTTATCCCTGTCCTTTACTCCAACATGCTCTCTGTTGATTCTGTTGAGAGTAAAGTTCTTTTGAGTTCCTGTCACTGCCCTTGATGTCCTTGTAAGTCTTCCTAATGCTCTCGACTGGTCAAGTTGCCTCGGCCTGGTGGACTCTGTTGGCAGTGACTTCTTCTCTAGCAACGAAGGAATGACAACCATGTTGTTCTCTGACTCACCAAAACTTGAGCTTCTTTTCTCTCTTTTCCTTCTAATCTCATGAAGCGAATCGGGCCCTCTTAGCAAGACAGATCCATGACTCATTGGGCGGTTGTTTGAGTTCGAGGACCTCAGAATATGGTGATCACTTTCACCCATGCACTCATCATAGAAAGATTTCCCATCAATTGGAGTGGCTCTTAACTTATCGGCGGAGTGCAGCAAGATAGGTTCCGGTTGTTGTTCGCATTCTTTTAGCTTGCTCTCAAGCTCCTTAACCTGCATAAACAGTTACAAAAGATATTGGTATTGATTATGATTCAGGACCTCGACTTCAGTTTTCCAAGTTCTGTTTCTTAGAGTTACAACTCAATGAGTTCTCCAAGTTCTGACTTTAAATTAGATAGAGATAGTTATTTAACGTGTAAAATTCATTTAACTAGAAAAGTACTGTAATTGATGAAACAGAAATCATGTTGGGGCAAGGTTTTGCTGATGAGGATGAATTTAAGCATTACTGACTAGTCAAAACATGGTTGTAATAACTACCTTTCGTTGAAGAGTTGGAACAATGTTTTGCTGATGAGGATAAATTTAAGCATTACTGACTAGTCATTTTACACATGATTGTAACTACCTTTCGTTGAAGAGTTGCAGCTTCCAAATGCTGTTGTTCTTTAAGCCTGTTTTCGAGGTCCTTAATCTGCATAACATATAGAACACAAGTTAATCACTTTAATCCTCAATCTATTTTCTTTTTTTCTTTTCTACAGAGCATGTAGAGATTAGCATTTTGTAATATAAACCTTCTGTTGTAAGATCAGAGTCTCTGAGTGGTGTTGCTCCTTTAGCCTGTTTTCAAGCTCCTTAACCTGTGTGATAAATATAGAAGTTATTGCTAGCTGTCCTTTTGTCAATGGATGAGATAAAGAGAAGCAAGTAGCAAACCTTAAGCTGCATCATAATAGATTCAGATTGTTGTTGTTCCTTCATCCTGTTTTCAAGCTCCTTAACCTGTGTAAAACAGCAGTCAGTTCCTCCTTACTTGTCTGAAGAAGAAGAGAAAGATCAAGCATAATATGGACAATGATCCTTGACCCGCATATATGTGTATTAGTTATCATATATGGCATCATAGTTCAGTGATCACTCACTGATCAGGAGTACTTATCCAAATAAAATGCTTTTCATTGAAAGCATGCCAATTCCAAGGTTGGCCAATGGACCGGCCACCGATGTATTCTAAACTAACCTTTTGCTGAAGCTGCATGCACATTTCTTCCCTTCCCTTTAATTTCTCTGAGAGCTGCAAGAGCTGCCTCTCTGACTGGTTTTGTAACTCCATCTTCAATTCAAGCTGCCCCTCTAAATCTTTTACCTTCAATGAATGGAGAAAATGGAAATTTATCAGTGACTACATTATTTAGGACAAATTGCTAGAAATTTCAAAAACCAAAGTGACTCCTGTTTGTCCCATGTCGATTCAGTTTCTTTCAGGCTCCTAATTGAGTAACACTGGACTCAATTTTGAAAGACCTTGATTGATATTTGATAGTACTAACTACTAAAAGTGCCACATTATTTGTGTAACACGTTACCTTCTCCTGTTGGTTTCTACCATTCTGATCTTTGCTTCTGAGTTTATTTTCCAAGTTTTGACAAGTCTCCTCTAATTTCCGTATAGATTCCTCTTTTTGCCTTGATTCCTGCCTTGCCTTGTCAAGCTTCAGAAGACATCAAAGATTAGAAAAGGACATTTACTTGCTTAGACATCTTTTATATAGAAATGGCAATTGCTGGTGCTTATATGTAACCACAAATCGCAGTTGATATGATTATGTTGAAAAATAGCCAAAACAACTTTGAATCCATGAAAATGGTAAATACTGTTTTACTTAATGACCTGCCCAAATCAATAACAATCTGCAAGATAGATTTGCATTGGAGAATGCAGAAATATAAGTATCCTACAATAATGCGGTTTTCGATTTACATATGATGTAAGCAGTACATTGCACGACGCACAGGATCATCCTATTGGCCAAATATTCGACTGCTGACAATTTGTGGTCCATCAAAATGCACAACTCAAAAGAAAGAAGACAACTGTTTGCTACCTTTTCAAACTTACCATCTGTTTTGTCTTTTGAAGCTCACTAGTGTCGATCTGCTTCTTGACAGGACCTAACTCTACTCCTCGAACTCGTGTCGCAAAATTCAAAGAACTCAGAGTTTCACCCAAATCATTCTCTGAAGGGCTGATTTGAACAAACATCAGAGTCTTGGATTCACCTCCTACATTGCAAGGAAAGATAATTTAAGTACCAAAATTAAAGGAGAAACACCCATTTTGATGTAAAATATATACTTGAAGATAGACAGGTTAGTGATAGAGAACTAAGTGAATGGATGCACCAAAACGAAAAGCAGTTTTAAGTATGTGTGCAAACTGGATAATTGAAAGGTGGGGCACTACTACTTCTATGCTTTTGGATTTAAACTCATCACACTAGCAATACCATTAATAATAACCATATTATCAAATTTGAGCTATGTCAGAATGCTTAATAGGATTCCACCTAATGTTGTTTCCTATTTCTGTTTCATGCCCCAAAGTCACTGCAATTAAGTAACCGTCCAAGTCTACCAAAAATAATTCCAAATCATCCAGACACAACTCAATGAACAACACTAGGTATGTGAAGACATACCCAATGAATCTTGAAGCAAATGTGTCAGCTTGGAATTCCTGAAAATACCCCAATAATTGCATCAGAGATATGATAATTAGACTCAAGTATACAGATTAACAGCATTTGACATCAAACCTGTAGGGGATGTGACTGCTTTTGGTTGCTAGAGCTGATATGACGTCACCAAGAGCAGAAAGGGATCTGTTAATGTTTTGAGCTTCCTTAAGCCGTTCCCCTTGCACATCTGTCTTCGCAAGCCTCTCGCTTCCAGCTAGATCCACAAGCCAAAGTTTGCTCTTCGTGCACTCTCCATTCATCAAATTCTTCGCTTTTACCATTATACTCAGCATGCTGAACAGAGAAAGGAAGAAGAAATAAAATCTCCAAAATGAAAAAAAAAAAAAAAAGATATAAAGATTCAGGGGAGAATTTCAATCTACCCATGATCGCATCATTTAAATATTTTAGCATAATGGATGGTTATCCACCCCACATTAAGGGCTCAATGCAGAAATCAAAATCACATCAAGTGGGCTGCTTTTCCCATTAATTATTACCAACACCAATTGTCGGTGCCTCCAAACACACACCTAAAGCAAAAGCAGGAGATTGAATGGGCACTAACCAGTGTGATCGACTACTGTGCTCATTGACATTATTCGACCCAACGGCCCTGGCATTGCTTCCAGCCTGCAGTACATCCCACACCTCTTTTATGTTCTCAACTTTTGCCTCAACAATTCCTGGAACATGATGAGATCCTTCTCCTGCCTGTCTTATCTCCAATCTGAACACAACTCAAAGCATATATGTCAATGGATCACAATAAACAATCTATATCAAATGCAAGCAATGACAGAAAGAAGGCAATTGGAATTGAATTGTACTTTTTTGATGAAGGGGATGTTGCAAGCAAGTCCCTGATCTGCTCATTGTATACTTCAAGAACACTGACAGAGATGTTGTACACAAAAGTCTCCTTCCTTTCCTTTGCAACTTTAAAGAGCTCCTCTAAAGTCCTATAATTCACTCCCCTATTCTTCTCTGTTCCCTCCATTGTAAAAGTCTTCCCAGTTCCTGTCTGCCCATAAGCAAAAATGCAGACGTTGTAGCCATCTAGGACTGAGACCACCAGTGGAGAAGCATCCGCAAATACATCAACTGTTCATTACAAAAGCAAATTCTAGTTCTTCAGATATCCATATTCAAAATTTTCTTTAAAAAAAACCTACTTAACTACTTTTATCATTTTATATCAAGGCATGTTTGGATGCAATCTAAATTATTTAAACTTTGCAGCATATGGTTGGTTATTCATTCATCTGCGCACATAAATCAGAAATTGCATTAAATAAGATTACTTTTTCTGACTTTTCCACCTAAAAAATTCAATGTTCTCTTGTACTGATTTGAGCAAAAAAAGGCAGTATAATTTTCAATTTTACACCACCCAGTTGCACGAAATCAGTTCTGCTAAAATATATGTTTATGAACCAACCATGATGAAATATACATCCAAATGTTTCCTGACACAAAATTTTCATCAAACTTTTTGGTTGAGTGACCTTGGTCATCCTTAGGAGTGAAAACTCGGTCAAATTTGAAGGTCTTCTTTGTATTGCCTGTCTGTATCCCAAGATCACCATCCTTGGCCGCGTCAAAGTCTACTACTGTCGCAAAGCCTGAAGAGGCCTCATCCTTACTTAATGGGCGGCATCTACAAAATACCCTTATATTCCCTGTAACAAACTTCAAAGTTTAGATCGCTTCAATTCCATGGCCATGAACATGTAAGGTCCAAGAAGAGCTATTTGTACCTTTAGTTTCGAGAACTTGGTTGTAAAGCTTCTTTCTCTTTGCTATCTCTTCACTGTATTTTAGTTTAAGATCTTCACATTGCACAACTGCAGAGTAATATATAGCCATGAGAAAGCATGAATTATTCAAATTACATTCAAGGGAAGTGAATACAAACATACCCAATAATTGAACTGCAACTATCATCTTGTTTAATTCAGGAATTGAATCGGCACAATCATGTGCTTCTCTGGAAAGTTGGCTGTGTTCTGATTTCATCACCTAGACAACAAAATCAAAATTTGAACTTTTGTAAGTATACAGTGTTCTACTGGATTGCCTTAGCTCAACAACTACACATGTGGGGCCCACCTTCTGGTGACTCATGGGAGTCCTCCCCCATTGAGTTATTCTAACATCAAGCTTAGCCCCACTAATCTAGCCCAAGTTTGTTAGAAAGGATAATGACTAGGACAGAAATCAATGCATGGCCTATGACAGGCTGAGCCGAATGTGGGTCCCACCTGTACCAATCCTTGAATAAACGGAAATTCCCTTTTTTTGTTTTTTCTTACTGAGAACCATTTTTAACCGTAATCAGATAATGATTTTTTTAAGGAACAAGTTTCCTAAGACCCATGCATCTTTACCTTTATCTTTGCTTCCAAGTCATTAACTGCAGTGACCCAGAACTTCTTATCGCGTTCATATCTATCAGAAACATCTTTCAAATGCATGGCTTGCTTTTCCATAGCTCGATCTGAGGTATACACATATAATAGACAGCAACAATACATCAATAAATGGGAAGTCATGCCAATATTAACTTCAATGTCTATGTAAACATTTGTGTTGGAAGGACTACAAGATGAACTCTGCCTTATACACAAACTTTCAATAGCTTCTATTTTAATTCTTGGCTTAAAAAATGTATAAAGAAACATTCAGCAGAAATAACCGCCAAATCTTGCAATGTTTCTGACTGATTATTCTCCTAATATCTGGTCCATATGTTTGCTTACCTAGCGAATCAACTTGGATAAACTTATTGTCAAGTTCCATTCTGAGCTTCTCCAGCTGATCATTTGCAGCTGTCAGGGACATCCAAGCCTCATAGCATTCATCTGTTTTCAACTGGCATTGACTACTGAGCTCTTGTATTTTCTTCTCGTACTTCTCTACATCTTTCACACTTCTAGTTCTATTCTGCAAATATATGACCAAAGAAACGCTAAATCCCATCAAGAAGTTTAAAGTAGTTTCATGTGTTTCAAGAAGTTTAAAATGTTCTAGTCTGCAAACACGAGTATTTTATATTTCAAAAAAGTTTAAATGTACTTTTAAATGTACCCCAAATCACAAGCGATTTGAATCATTTGGCACATCATTTCATGCAGTGTTTTCATGCAAGTTGAATAATGTTCGTCGATACTGACCCACATAATGTAATTTTTAATAGCCACACCAGCCCATGTAAACACAGTGTGGAACATACTACTATCCAATTCGCAAAAATATTTAAATAACAATTCACTTTGATGACGACCAAAAGCACCCTCTAATAGTTCAAATCTGAACTCCAAATTTTCTCACCTGAGTAGAAGATACTTCCATCTTGGTGGAGCAGTTGTTGCACACGAGATACTCAGAAATCGGCAAAGGAGCTGAAGTCAAATTTCAAACCAGCTCAAATCAAGTCCAATTTACAATAGAAGAGTGGTAATGCACAAAAGATATATCAAATAGCAAGTAAGTACCTGGTAATTTTTTTGATGCTTTTCTAATGCAAACCCCACAAACAATTGGGCTCCCTACAACCCCATCAAACCTTATGACTATCACCCCATTTTCCATAACGGGAACCCTTACATCTACCAGCTGCAGAGGCTTATTTCCGCCAACAACTGAAAAAATATCTATCTCAGAAAGAACCTGAAAATTTCACAGGGAAGAGACATCTCAGAACTCCTGAAATATTTTTCAAAACAATGCTAAAGAAAGAGGTATTACTCGATGAGATTTCTTGGGATACACCAAAAATCTTCTAGACTAAGGGATATGGGTTATCCATTTTACTTTTTTTGCCTGAGTAGGCAGAAAAATTGCACATCTACTATCCATGGTGGGGCCCAGTTTATCACCAGTCTCTACTGTTAGAATCAAGGGTTCTACTACATGGGATGGCACATCAGGATAATACAATCCAACCAAAAAAATTAAACAAGTGAGACTCTGGTTCTTACCTTATCTTCCTGCATGAATACATTGAAGACCCTCATTCCCTTTGGCCCATTAATGTTTACAATCTCTGCAAAATGCAGATCCACGAAATAATCTCCAGGAGCGAGGCCGTCAAACCTGTAACAGAAATCCCCATAACGGGCAGACTGATAAAGAGTAGGATGATCACCACCATTGATTATACTATCATCTGTTCTTATTACATCCCCTCCTTGAAAACTATAGTCTCCCTTAATTAGCCCCCTGATATCTCCACCTCCAGCATTTACAAACATCAGAACTTCATCTGCCACAACATAAAAATAAAGATTTTGAAAAAAAACAGACAAATTCCAATTTCTAACTGAGAAAGAAATGAAAAGTAGATCTGGCAACCAGATTTTTGTCAATGCAAAAGACCCACCAAATCCAAGAAGTAAGAACTCAATTTTGGACGGGCAACTAAGGAAATAAATGCTTGAGAAACAATAAGGGAAAAAAATGATATTCTGTAACCTACTTCTAATCAAGCAAGAAAAGATGATGAACGCGCAGCTAAAGGGAAGAATGGAAGCCAAAAACCATGAGACCTGTGCTTGTAATTATAGTTTAGCATATGTGTGGAAGTGGCTCAAATTGCAAATGGGGAGGATGTCTCAGGGTGGTGCAGATAATTCAAGAAATTAACTTAGTGGGATCTCACTTTGCCTGTTTTCAAGGCCACAAACAGAAAACTGGAACATTTCAGATCACATTTTTCAGACCTTAGGCTTAGACATACACCTTTGTCTGTTAAGGTGGGAGGGGTTTCCTGTGGCAACGAAATGTCAATACAGCTAAACGCAGCCTTAAACAACAAGACTCTAAATCTGATGATAAGAAGACAAGAAACTGCAAGGTCTGGAAAGAGCCATTTCAGATTTATGCAGTTTACATTTCAGATTTATGCAGTTTACACAACTAAAATCCCCAAATTAAACAAGAATTCAGGAACTGTAGGGGATTTCATTTGATTGTTGAAACATTCAGTCGACATGTTGAAGAGGCATACCTTGGCTGCCCAAAAATGTCAGGACAGCCAAACCCAACCTCAAACAATTATAAAATCTGATTGAATACACAAAGTTAAAGGATCTAAACAAACCCATTTCACATTCATCCATTTTAAACAAATAAAACACCTCAAACCAAAAAAGTATAAAACCCAAGATCTACAAAAACCCAAACTTTAGATAATACTGATTAAATAGATAAGCCCCCCAAAAATCCTTTGATTAGAACCCCAGTTCTCAAGATCTGGATAACTCAATTCAATTCATGATATTAGACATTAGTACCAACCAAAATCTGACTACAAAAGACAGAAAAGAGTCCAAGATCTGAAAAACCCATCTCCCATTTAACATAAACAAAGAAGAGATAGAAGACAATGAACAGACCTGTGCAATTCATCTGCTTAAACCCGGATGGAACTAGCCTTGAACCCGGAATGCAGAGCATTGAATCAGATGAAACTCCATCGTCCCCATCTCTACCTTCCCATGATCTGGAATGACAAGAATCTGGGATTTGGGTTTCCGGGTTTTGGTGAGAAATGCTAGCAAATCGTCCGTCTTCCATCGGATCAAAAATTTCTGGTGTTTTGGAAGGGATCTTTTGAATGCAGCAGCGTAGGAACCTTTTTTTCTTCTTGCAAGATTGCTGTGGTTTTAGACGAGATGAAAGAACTGAGTTGTTTTGTTCTTCTTTTTTCTCTCTTCTTTTGCTTGCTTGGAGCGTTCAAAATTTGAATTTTATATGACCGTTTAAAGAAAGTGACCGTTATATGTGTTACGGCTCTCGCAATGAATGTGACTGACGAAAGAAAATACGCCATACGAAGGTGGGGCCCACTGTTCGATTGGATAAGATTTTAGAGAATCCAGATCGTACCGGCACGTTAGTCAGAAGGCCCATCCCTTAACTGGGCCGGGCCTTGCCGCGCCGATACAAAGGAAGGGGAACTGCTACGTCGAGAGCTACTGAGAAGAGTCCATGAAGCTATCTTTATCCCTCACTATGGTTCGGGAGGGCCTAAAAAGGTAGAGCGGGTTTTCAGTCTACCCATTTGGGTAAAATAGCCAATAAGAAGTTTTACTAAATTAGATTTGGTAATAGAAGTATTATTTATGTTAGTGGCATTCATATTATTGCTTATTACCTCAAATAAAGTTTTTACACCTACTAATTTTACCATATGATTTAATATAAAGGCCAAACAAAATGTTAATGGAGCATTCTTACGGTATTGTAAAAACTACATTTTCATTACTATACACATATAATTGAAAAACACTATATTTTCATATTGTACAAAAGCACGACTAATTTCATAAAAGGAGTTCAAAACTTGAGTTAAGATAATATATCCTTTAAAAAATAAGGTTGCATCGTAAAAATAAAACTTTCGAAAAACCTCTTATTGTTTCAAAAACTTTCTAAGTTTCTTCACCTGTAGAAATATTTGCATGTGTTAAATATAAAACATAATTTAATTAATTACACATTTCTAATCACAAGTTCCTCTTAATATTTTATAATACAATTCCACCTATGCTTTACATATGGCTGCATATTTTTGGAAGTCTTTAAAGACTTCTACATATTTCCTTCCAAGTTTGTTTCCTTGAGGGAGATGAAAAAAAATCTTACATGCATGTCTATCGCAAAAGATAACCTTATTTAAATCAAGTGGGAGCACAACTTTTAATTTATCAATAACGCTATTGTTGGAGCTTATATTATCTAAAGTTCTAGAAATTATTTTATTTTTAATATTATACTCTATGATTTTTTTTTTTAATACGATAGTAGACCCTATAATATGTAGGTACTCAAGTAAAGAAAATTAAATCATTATTTTTCTGCATAATCTAGACATTATCAATATAACGCGCATGCAATCATTGAAATGTACCTAGCATTTTGTTTGAAGTCCATAAATCCGAAGTTAATCCTATTTTTCCAAGTATGTTTTGAAAAATAATTTTTAATCCCTCTATTTCTTTTCTAAAATTTTTACAGCATCATTTCTGACAGTATTTTTATAAATCTTTTTGAATAATTAAAGGGTGATGACTTGATTCACAAATTCTTCTAATGATTCATTCTCAGCAAATAGAAAATGGTAATTAATTAATTATAATAAACTTTCCAAGTTGGTACCTAGCACTAATAGGGCTATAATTAAAAAACTTTTAAACTATCAGATGAAGAACTTTGTGCTAGTTGAGTTTGAGCGCCCCCTGCTGACAGATTGACTAACATTCACTCCAGCATGTTTGAGCATACACGCTCGCATGTGTCTATTAAGGTGGCTAATATCACCTAATGACGTACAACTATAATATTCTTTACCGAATATGCATTGTGTCCTTTTCCACTCTGTTTCTAGTGAGATCCTTAATCTCAACTAACTCAAAGTATTTTCAAACTTATAGAAATCAATCTTTTTTTATTAAAGATTGAAGTTGGGTGATAAATTCATGAGTGCTTTCTAACTCATGATCTAGACCCAAATTTGCAATATTTGAATCAGTTAGGCTAAAGTCAAAGTTGAACTATTCTGATGGTTTGGCCATTTTTCAAAAACAAAGGTTGTAAAAAAATTAAATAAATAATTATTTATCTAATGGAATTGGGGCGAGATCGACTGAGAGAATGGAAATGTTATAATTGTCTTGTTTGAAATTAGAGTAAGTTTGGGAGGGAATAGAATGGAATGGGAATGGAAATGGAGAAGAAGTTCCCAACAACGAAAGATTATGCTATGGTTTTGGAGTTTTCTCCTTAGAAACTAAATTACAAGAAATAAGTTATTTCTATTTGTAAGTAATGGATTTCAAAGAACCTTTAATTCCCGTTAATAACAATAACCTCAATGGGGTTTTTTAGGTCCCTTCTTCAGTGGGTACTTGGATTGTGAATTGTGATTTTAAAGCCATTTTTCTACCAAAACAAGACAAAAAAGAGAGCGGATTTTCTTAGCTCGAGGGGGCCCATCTATGAAATCCAAACTACTAAAACATAGTGTCCCATCTTATACTTGCTCAGGCACAAATTTTATTCCAATCTGAATTATACTTGTAATAATTAAGATTGATCACAATCAAAACACATTACTGTAACAAAATAAATTGAGCCATACAAGTTGGAGCAGACCTAGAAATTCTTTCTTGTGGGGCCACTATGAAGAAAAAAGATTCTTTGGGGTCCCATATTTGAAAAACTTATGTAGTTTTCAAAATATGTAATAGCTTTTTTGAAATTTTCAGGGGTCCATATGTAAAAAAATTATAAAATCTTTTAAAGAAACATTGGGTTTTCAGAAATTGTGGAGGGGCCATATGTAAAAATCCATAAAACTTTGTAAAGAATAAAAGGGTTCTTAGAAATCTTGGAGGGTCCATAGGTAAAAATTCATTGAATTCACTTAAAAAAAGACGGGGTTTTTTAAAAATTATGTGGGGTGACAAAGTTCCGCCGGTGAATACAAGGGGGCAAAATTATTGGCGGAAAGAATGATAATGAATGAAATTTGACTCATATCTAAAATAAAAATAGGACAATGATTTTTTATCGATTCGTACCTCTATTCTTATTCCAACAAAGCTATAAAAAAAATGCTTAAACTCTTATTTTCACAAACCCATAAATGAAGTTATTGATTTTAGGAGGATTTGCCTCTACTTCTCTTAAGAAAAATAAAAATAGTCGCACGCCTAGAGGTAAGGAAATATTATCCAAATTGGAAAACATAACACATTAGGGACCTTCTCTTTCTATGATTGGGATTTTTAGACCCACTTATGTGTGATTACACATGATCCCTATTACATATGCCCACACGTTGAACAAGAAGTGACATATTTCCATCATCCAAGCTCCACAACAGGTGGATCCTGTCATGCTGATTATTTGGTCCAAAACAGTTCAAATGGGCCATTCATTCACTGGATATAGCTTTTGATTTTGATCCTGACCATGCATTTGATAGCTATTAATCATACACATAATGGTCCTTTGTCTCCATCAAAATTTCAGAGTTGACTACCCATGATCAAGTAGGGACAGAATAGAAGAAATTACTAGGACCAGGGTTAGAGAGTCCTTGAATCTCTTGTGTTGAGATAGCCATAAGAATATAACGCTAAAGAACAACTTCACACTATCCTTCTATCCACAAATCCACAATACAAGACAATATAATTAAAACAGAGTTGGTCTATAAATGAAAAAAGAAGAAGAAGAAGAAGAAGAAGCTCTTTTCTGATAAAAGCTAGAAGTAGTACATGAAAGCTCTCCTATCCTGTCTACTAATTCCCTTCTTGCAATGGAATGTGCTGATGTGAAGGAGACCAACAAACTTGGCCACAAAATTAGCAACATTTACCAAGTAGTGAGGACCACAGTTCTTCTCTCCAAGAGCTAGAGAGAGGTCTGGTATCAATCTCCGATTCTCTTCTCTTTAGTAATCGAAGGTTAAGTCCACTACTGCTATCACCTAGGAGCCATAGGGGTTTTACCCAGTTTTTCTCTGGACCTGGAGGTATTAGTCTAGTCCAAAAGATTGTGAACCCTCCTGTAATAAAAAAAAAAAAAAAAAAAAAAACATCAATGAAATGAAATGAAATTCCTATTTTTAAGGAAACTTGAAATCTTCATCTAATTGCATTTAATGTTTTGGTTTTTCTCTTGAAATGAGATTTTTCAAATACCCCCTCTAATTGCATTTACATTGTTACCTGTGTGTCGCAATGTCAGATTACTTTATTTGTGTATTATGAATCATATGATGAAATCATAATTAATCGCAGTTTTGTTATAAAAAATTGACATTGTGCACGGTACACTCTACTGATCAGGATTTTGAGAATTTAATTTATTAACTATCTGGTTGATTACAAGTTTAAACTTTATTGTTTCATAAGATTTCATAAGTTATGAGGGGAGTAGAGATAATTATCAATATAATAAGAATTTCTAAATAATTGCATAAAATGGTAAGGACTTCTTCAACAATAAATTGAGTTTTTTTGTATATACCCCCCTGGGCTTTATAGAATTTGTAAGTAGACCCTTGTAGTTTTAATACTTGCATATACCCCCTACCTTTTCAATTTAAAACCTTCCATATCCCCAAATTTATTAGTCATAGCGACTGCCAAAAGATTTGTTTTGAATTTTTATAAAAATAACAACTTTGCCCTTAAGTTCAATTAAAAGAATATAAGTATGTTATTATTTATAAAAGGGAAACCGTCTAGTGAGGACCGTCCTTACAATTTTATGTAAGGATCAATCAGAGCCCTTCGATTAGCTCTCTCATCCAACGAACATCATGTATCCTATATAACTGAATGGGGGGAAATGAAAATAGAGAAAGCCCCAAATCATCTGCCTTCCTCTTCCTTCCCATCGTCTGTCTTCCTCTTCCTTCCGAGCCAGCACGACCTGCACGCCATCGAAGCAGCCTTCCATGTTGATCGATCTCTCCCTCCCGGTCTTCCCTCTCGTTGAAAACTCTCTCTCTTTCATCTCCATCACTTCCATCGTGCAGTCATCCCGGACCTAGGGCTCGATTTGATTTGCACCAAACCAAAACATCGGTCCCTAGATGAGCTGTGCAACCCTTCTCCCCTGACA
The DNA here is from genome assembly GCA_003546025.1 of Camphora micrantha. Classification (NCBI taxonomy): domain Eukaryota; kingdom Viridiplantae; phylum Streptophyta; class Magnoliopsida; order Laurales; family Lauraceae; genus Camphora; species Camphora micrantha. Next base: position 67,062,017 of record QPKB01000001.1, read on the forward strand.
TCTCCGTCGCAGTCATCCCGGCCCGAACCAGGTGCGTGGCCCGAACCAGGTCGTCTTTTATCCACTCTCTCATCACGCCGGTTGTTTTTTTTTTGGTTTCTGTATGTCGTTCATAATATCTTTTGTGGAAAGGTAGAGTGGAAATGTATACATGACTTAATGTCAACATTGGATGACTTGACTCATCCGATTTGCAGGTTGGAATCACACAAAAGAGAGAAATAAAAACAAATCCTTGACTTGACTTGAGTAAACATGCTAAAATGGGTTCCACCTCTCTCATCTAGCATATGGGACGACATCATCACTAAAATGGGTTTTAGCTTTTGTTACAGAAATAGAATGGTGGGTGTAATGACTCAGAAATTGGGTATTTTGCATTTTGGATCTAATGTGAGTGTTTACTCTATGGTGAACAAGAAATTTGGGTCGTATGTATCACTAAAATGGGTTTTAGCTTTTGTTACAGAAATAGAATGGTGGGTGTAATGACTCAGAAATTGGGTATTTTGCATTTTGGATCTAATGTGAGTGTTTACTTTGTGGTGAACAAGAAACTTGGGTTGTATGTATCACTAAAATGGGTTTTAGCTTTTGTTACAGAAATAGAATGGTGGGTGTAATGACTCAGAAATTGGGCATTTTGCATTTTGGATCTAATGTGAGTGTTTACTCTATGGTGAACAAGAAACTTGGGTTGTATGTATCAGTTCTACTTAGTTCTATTAATATGAACAAGTTTGTTTACAGTATGGTGAGCTGTTGGATCACATCATATTTGACCATGGCCACAAATTGGGTTTTTTATATTCTTTTTTCTATGCATGTCATCATCAACCATTAATATATATATGCAATCTGCCATGTGTGTGGCCGGAAACAGGGTCTTCTCATATCCACTCTCTCATCACGCCACTTGTTGGGTTTTTTTTTTTTTTTTTTATAAATTTTGTTTATGAATGTCATTCCGCCTCTCTCATCTAGCATATGGGACGACATCATCACTAAATTGTGTTTTTTTTTTTCTTTAGAATGGAGTAACTACCATACTTACAGTAGCTGTGGATTTGGCTGCTGCTGCTGGTGAGGTGTGTTTCCATACAGTTTATTCTGAATATGCCGAAATTGGAATGTAAGGCAATAACAAAAAAATTTTTTGGACAAAGAATTATTCAGAAGGAAAGGGATTGAAACAAAGCAGATCCAGAGGACCACCACTCACGAGGGACGACCCACCATGGATGACCCTATCTCTTTTCACCCTGCTTTGTTCTTCAGACCTTGCCCGCTGGTAATGAGGCAGAAGAGTTCTCCGACTCTAACCATGCAGAAATCCCAAACCACCATGGAAACACTCAGGTATTTCTTAAGTAATATATTTTGAAGTTACTTTATTTTTATTTTATCTATTTATTTTTGTGTTGAGAATATATAATGGGCAACTATTCTATGTTATTTACCTGATAATGTCTTTCTTCACGAGTGATCTCTGAAAATATTTTTTTTTCCTTCATGTATAATCTGGGTCTATTGTTCACATTTTTTAATGGATGAGAAGTTGGAATCAGCTGCATCTTCCATGAGTAGAATCTTTATGCCTGAAGTCGATGAGGATAAAACCCCACGGGTCGGAATGTATTTTCATGACATGGAAGAAGCTTACGAATTTTATAATACTTATGCGAGGGCTGCTGGTTTTGGTATTAGACGTGGTTCAGATAAAAAAAAGAGGGGTGAAATATGTTGGAAGCAATTTATGTGTGCTAAACAAGGTCAAAGAATAGAAAAGGAAGGTCGTGGTGTTATGGCACAGAAGCGTGTTCCATATTCGAGAGAAAATTGTGGAGCGGAGATTGTTCTGAAAAAAATTACAATCGGACATTGGGTTGTTAACAAATTTGTTGTAGAACATACTCATGTGTTATCTACACCACATAAGACCCATATGTTTCATTCACACCGTAAGATTACTCCAGCTCATAAGAATTTAATAGATGCATTTGAAGAAAATAACATACGACCAAATAATCAAATGGGACTCTTAAGCACACAAGCTGGTGGTTCAAGAGCAGTAGGTTTCAACGAACAAGACATGCGAAATCTCCATCGAGATAAGCAGAAAGCAAAAAAGGGGCGAGATGGTAAGATGTTGTATGAGTATTTTGAATACATGAAAGAAATGAATCCGGGTTTTTATTATTTTATAGAGGCAAATGAGAACAGTCAAATCAAGCATGTATTTTGGGCAAATCACCTTTGTCGTCTTTCATACATCGTTTTTGGTGATGTTGTTACTTTTGACACAACATATCAAACCAATAAATATGATCTTATCTTCGGTGCATTTATGGGAGTCAATCACCATGATCAAACGGTCATCTTTGGAAGTGGTTTTTTATCAAATGAGAATTTTGATTCATTTGTGTGGCTATTTAAACGTTGGTTGAAAGTTATGCCTGCGGGTCCACCAGAAGCGATTGTAACAGACCAAGATCCCGCGATGAGGAAAGCAATTCAGCACATTTTGCCTGCCACACGACATCGATTTTGTGTTTGGCACATTATGCAAAAGTTGCCATCCAAGTTTGGCGGAATTGCAATTCATGCTGACGGGCTTATGGATGCAATAAATAAAGTTATTTACAATGCTGTTTCAACGGATCATTTTGAGATGGAATGGGCCAGGATACGAAATCAATATAAATTGAAAGAAGACAGTTGGCTAGAAGACATGTACACGCTTCGTGAGATGTGGGTACCGATCTTTTTAAAGGGCATGTTTTTTGCGGGAATGTCATCATCGCAGAGAAGTGAAAGTTTCAATGCCTTCCTTAAGCATTTTCAAACACATAAGTGTGGTTTGCATGACTTTATGATGCGCTTTGAACGTGCCATCACTCGTCAAAGGTATCAAGAGTTAAAAGCAGAGCATGAAAACTTGCAAACGAGGCCAAAGATCCTCACTGATTTGGAAATGGAGGAACAAATGGTTGGAATATATTCGAGAAAAATTTTCCATGAGTTTCAGGTACAATTTATGGCAATGGTATCATCCATTCCAAAACTTGTAAAGGAAGATGCAGCAGAGAGCATTTATGATGTTTGGTCCATGAAAAATAATTGCAAAACTTCTGAAAGGGTCATTTTCAAGAAAGATACTAAATGTGCAAACTGCTCTTGCAAACTATTTGAGTTTCGAGGAATTCCTTGCAGTCATATAATTGCTGCATTGAAACACGAGATGATTTTCACCTTGCCTGAGCATTTTATATTAAAGAGATGGACTCATCACGCGAGAGATGGCACGGAATATAGCAGATGTGTGATAGTGGGGAATTCTACTGGTGGTAACTCGTTGATTGTTCGGCATGGCGATTTGTCTTATTGGGGCAATATGGTTTCTAATGAGGCAAGTATGTGTTCAAAGACGTACGAATATGCAATAAATGTACTGACTGATCTTCATAAAATGTGTCGTAAAATGAATCAACTTGAACTTGGAGGAGAACATACATCCAATGGAAAAAACAAAGTGGTTAGTGATGCAGTTAGTGATGCAGTGCAATTGATTGAACCACCTCATGCTACAACAAAGGGCCGTCCAAAAAGACTAAAGTCGTCAAAGGAGAAAGCTCAAAAGAAAGGACGACTTTGTCGTGGGTGCAACCAGCGTGGTGTTTCACATGACAAACGGAATTGTCCAGTTCTCTTGAATAGGTATTTTTCTCATCAGTTTTTGTTCGGTTTTGTTCTTTTCATTTTTTGTTCAAGTTATGTTTTTCTTAGTTTACGTTGCCTGTGTTTATATTTCAGGGGGATCGTTGATCTACATGTGGACGTTCCAAAAATTTCAGAAGCCCCATCTGATACGTCTGTTGAAGGAAGTTCTTCGGATGTATCTGGTTCTGATGTCAACCCATGGATATGACACTTGAGATGAAGGACAGAATGAGAGTGTTGTGATTGAGAAAGTCAATGAAAGCGTGATGCTTAAGGCATGTTGATGTTGAATTTTGAACTTGATGGTGAAGCCAACTTGATGTTGATGTTGATGTTGATTTTATTTAGATATGAATTGGATTGATGTAATTTTATTTGCTTGGACTCGCTGTATTCAGTTATGTATTGAATTAATGTAATTTGATTTTCTTCAAGTTGCTCTAATTGGATTGTGTTGTCCTCAATCAAAAGTTGAATTTTTTTTTTTTTCGTTTCCTTTTCCAACTAGCCATCTGTGAGCATGGCTGCCAGAGCATTTTTGACATCGCAGCAATCTTTTTTGTTTTTTTTCCCTGATTCTCTAGACACATCTTACTTGGGTTGCAGTGCTTTTTGGGGTTGTGGATTCTTTGGTGCTCAAGACACCCTTCATGATACTGGTTGTGGATTCTTACACCAACGATACTGGATGAAATTTAAGCGTATCTAGTGGAGTGTGTATGAGTGGAAATTGTTCACATGAGGTTTGGATTGACTTTGTTAGATCTCGTGCATTGGGTTCTCTCCTTATGTAAGAGTTTTCATGGACCCTAGTTGTATTACTTGTTCCTTTGTATCATAGGATCACTCTTTCTCATTAAGCTCATATGCACTGTTCAATTTTCTGAACCTTATTTAGCTTTAATAAAAATAGTTTTGTTCAGAGTCAGAAAAATATTCACTGTTCATACTTCGGTATCTGAATAGGGCCAAAGTCAAACAAATTTTGGTTGTTGGTATACAGGAATATTATCATGCTAGCCTTTTTTACAGGAATGCACTTTTGTGGTTTTATTCAGTTCATATAGAGTTTTTGTTAACTCTTATGGGTTTTATCTGCTATATTTCCTGCTTTTCAGACTCCAGAGATGAGTGTTACTTATGGAAATGTGGCTCCTGTAATGGGGTTTAATTGGCCTGATAGTGGCAACAGTACTGTTGGACTCCTTGAAGGGGTTCATGCCCAGAGGCTACTTGATGGCATGGATGAGGACCCCAACCAAATGGAACTGCATGACAACCAACAACTTTTCAGTAACATGGGTGAAAATACTATCTTACTGGAAGAGCATGGTGACCAAGATTTCTTTGATAGCATGGATAAACCTATATATTTACCAGAAGTTAGTCTGATTTATTCTCAATTCAATGATGAAAATCACTTAGAAATGGATGATGCTGCTAATGATAAGGAAGTTGATTGCTCTAGCGGTAAAGGAGTCAATGGCCGCCTGAAGTATAATGATTCTTCTACTGCTTTTGAAGATGGTTTCTTCCTTGAGGTGAATGATCTTTTAAATCCCATTAAGGCTGATTCTTCAGGATTAGACGTCGATGAGTTACTTATGCATTTTCCTGCCACTGACAATAACCTGGATTATGAGGCTTTGGGTTCTTGTGAGCAGTTGAATGAAGATGCCTATATGTCAGATGAGGCCCATCTTGCTGTGGAGGTAACACACACAACCGTGGAAAAATTGTGCATAAGGGCACAAGCTAGTGCCAAGTGGCGGGTCAAGAGATGAAAATAACAATTTTAAAGCGACCAATGTGGCAACTGGATCAGGTAGAGTTTAATCTTTCGAGGGGCATTGTCTTTGTGATGCAGCTTGCTCTCATCATTTGTGTTGCAAGAAGAAATGAATCCATTTATGTAATGATGAGCGTCTGCTCAAAGCAAATGTGACATTAAAGATTTACCCGACTATTTTAGCTTTTATCTATCTTATCTAGAGATTTCTTTTCCAAAATTTTCTGGTGCAGATGTCAAAAATGAAGGTGATTCAAATAAATCCCTATGGTTTAGTAGCTTGCTGGAGTCCATCCCTTCACCTCCTGCATCTGCTGCAGAGTATTCTCTGAATGGGAGTGTCGAATCTATTAAACAAAACTCAGCAAACACCTCTAGCTCAATCCATGTCAATGCTGAGGCCTTCTTTATGAGTAAGCTGCTGAACCACTAGCAGAAATACCAATTCTACATCTACCAAATCAGCCCATCAAATATACCTTCATAGAAAACATATGCCCATCACATTCATAATGCCCATTCATAACTTCTATATACACAACACATGTTTTCAAACCTTCAGAGAAAGCATATCCCCAAAGCATGTATTTCATGCATGGCTGAACAAGAAAACTACGATTATTATACAGCATGCAACTATAATAGCATGAGAAATTTTTCGCAGATACGCATTTCGAATTTTCTCTACCTCAATAAAAACACACATTGAACTTTCTAACTTTTCAACAACCGCTATCAAATTGCTCTTTTCTTCTCTCCAATTTTGTCTTTCACACATCGTTGAATTAGCTTTAGCAAGCTGCCAATTTGCTACTTCATCTTTCCAAATAAACGTACCACAACCATTTTCATCCTACATAAAGTTTTAGACACATAAAAATAGTTAATGCTAGATTTGAAACCTTAACAACATATAGTAACAGGTTTATGAGGTAGCCTAAACACGCTTACCTTCCAATTTGGGCATTTCCAAAACTTTCTATTTGGATTCAATTGCGTACAAGAAATATATAATTTCATGTCTCTAGCTCCACACCGGCATTTTGGAGTACATTCAGAATGGATTGTATTAGAAGATGACATTCTGTACAAAAGATATTGTGAGTCGAAATAAACCCAGCAACAAAAACAAAAAACAAACTGAAGGTTTTATAAGTTTCGTAAAAGGGGAGGAAATATGCAAATTTGAGAAATTTTTTTGCCCTTAAACTAGAAATTTCTCATTCAAAATTTGTTGGCACTGTATATAAATTCTAAGGAAAAGGGTAAGACCTAAAATCACTGACCGAATTTTTCAGGTAATATCACCCAAATTTATCTATTCTAGTTTTGAACCCTTTGGCTCAACCAAGCTGCACCAGATCTGACACACTCTTCCTGTACTGTATGGAAACACACCTCACAGCAGCAGCAGCCAAATCCATAGCTACTGTAAGTATGGTAGTTACTCCATTCTAAAGAAAAAACAACACAATTTAGTGATGATGTCGTCCCATATGCTAGATGAGAGAGGCGGAATGACATTCATAAACAAAATTTATAATAAAAAAAAAAACCCAACAAGTGGCGTGATGAGAGAGTGGATATGAGAAGACCCTGTTTCCGGCCACACACATGGCAGATTGCATATATATATTAATGGTTGATGATGACATGCATAGAAAAAAGAATATAAAAAACCCAATTTGTGGCCATGGTCAAATATGATGTGATCCAACAGCTCACTATACTGTAAACAAACTTGTTCATATTAATAGAACTAAGTAGAACTGATACATACAACCCAAGTTTCTTGTTCACCACAGAGTAAACACTCACATTAGATCCAAAATGCAAAATACCCAATTCCTGAGTCATTACACCCACCATTCTATTTCTGTAACAAAAGCTAAAACCCATTTTAGTGATACATACAACCCAAGTTTCTTGTTCACCACAGAGTAAACACTCACATTAGATCCAAAATGCAAAATACCCAATTTCTGAGTCATTACACCCACCATTCTATTTCTGTAACAAAAGCTAAACCCATTTTAGTGATACATACAACCCAAATTTCTTGTTCACCACAGAGTAAACACTCACATTAGATCCAAAATGCAAAATACCCAATCTCTGAGTCATTACACCCACCATTCTATTTCTGTAACAAAAGCTAAAACCCATTTTAGTGATGATGTCGTCCCATATGCTAGATGAGAGAGGTAGAACCCATTTTAGCATGTTTACTCAAGTCAAGTCAAGGATTTGTTTTTATTTCTCTCTTTTGTGTGATTCCAACCTGCAAATCGGATGAGTCAAGTCATCCAATGTTGACATCAAGTCATGTATACATTTCCACTCTACCTTTCCACAAAAGATATTATGAACGATATTTCTCTCTTTTGTGTGATTCCAACCTGCAAATCGGATGAGTCAAGTCATCCAATGTTGACATCAAGTCATGTATACATTTCCACTCTACTTTCCACAAAAGATATTATGAACGACATACAGAAACCAAAAAAAAACAACCGGCGTGATGAGAGAGTGGATAAAAGACGACCTGGTTCGGGCCGGGATGACTGCGACGGAGATGTCAGGGGAGAAGGGTTGCACAGCTCGTCTAGGGACCGATGTTCTGGTTTGGTGCGAATCAAATCGAGCCCTAGGTCCGAGATGACTGCACGATGGAAGTGATGGAGACGAGAGAGAGAGAGAGTTTTCAACGAGAGGGAAGACCGGGAGAGAGAGATCAATCAACATGGAAGGCTGCTTCGATGGCGTGCAGGTCGTGCTGGCTCGGAAGGAAGAGGAAGACAGACGATGGGAAGGAAGAGGAAGACAGACGATTTGGGGCTTTCTCTGTTTTCATTTCCCCCCATTCAGTTATATAGGATACATGATGTTCGTTGGATGAGAGAGCTAAACGAAAGGCTCTAATTGATCCTTACGTAAAATTGTAAGGACGGTCCTCACTAGACCGTTTCCCTTTATAAAAATACCATTATTTTATCCCAAATCCTATTAGTCTCTCTCAAATTCTCCCATGCACATGACACCTAATCATGTATTTGAGACTTTCATTAATCTAATTGGAGGTTGTGCACGGATTGGGTCAACTATAACCAATTATAAGTATAAGTGTTGATTTTCTTTGTGATCGATTTAGATTTGATGAAATGAGTCCCGTATTGATAAAAATGGATTTATGTAGGGATTATTCTCTCTCATTGAATGTACCAGAGTAATTATTAATATTAAAAGATTTAAAGAAAAATAAATTCAAGCTTTTGAAAATATGTTTATATGAATAAAGAAACAGACAAAAATATCATTTTACTCTAAAGAACTTATGGTGACAGTGATGGTGATGGTAAGGCCACTAATTTTGGAAAATGAAAGGTATTAAAATGAAAAGGTGATGGGTATATATAAATATTGAAACTGACGGCTTATTTAAGAATCCTATAAACTTTAGAGGTTATATAAAAAAAAACTCCAATAAATTTCACAGTTAGATAAGTATATCCAACTCAGCTCATAGTCTGAACCAGTACGTCTCCTAGGCATTTCTTCCGAGGATAAGTCAATCTTCCATCTTTTCATCTTTTGTCACTCCACTCTATATAAATGAATCCGGCCTCTGCTCTTTCTTACTCACTAGAAAGTGGTGAGGCTCCTCTCCTCCTATAAAAATTCAAAGCGGTTGACACTAGAGGGCTCTGTCCACTGAAAAGAAAAAAAAAATCCATCTTATGGTGCGGACCACTGAGTAAGAATGATGAAATAGGGAGATCCAATTATGATCCACTATGAATATCAAATTTAAAGTTAATCTAACAATCTCTGACTCTTTCATTAATGGTTCACGAATTTAAAAACTTTATATGAAATAATAAAAATTAATCCTTACTCTAACGGTCGAGTCTATTTGGATCAGTGTAAATCCATGAAATCGATGACTATGTGAGGTTTGTGTATATGTAGTCCACTTAGGTAGATCATAAAGTGGGCTCCACTTGATAGTCCACAATGTAATTATAAAAACATTCCTCTATTGTAAAAGTCATCAAGTGAGATTTTCTTTAGGTTGAATTAATAACTTTTAAATCCTAATGAGATTATGGTTTGCACCTAAAGGTTGTAGGTTTGAAATTGCACTATCATACTGGGGCTACATGGAAATTTATCCGGCTTCCCTCTGGACCCTGAGGAATTAGTCATACACATATGGTTGGGAACCCTCCATAAAAATTATATATAGATAGAAAAGGGTCTTTTGTTATATTTTGAACGGTTTAAAATTTTTATGGGAGAAATGTAAAAAAAGTCCTTAAATTTCGGCCTAATTTCAAAAAAGGATACAAGTCTCAAAACTTCTCAAACTAGTCCCTAAGTTTTTCAGGAAGTTTTCGATTAAAGATATCCATCTATTTAAAGTTATTTTTCGGCAACTTTTTTTCTTTTTTTTTAAATATCCAAATTACCCTTCTTTGTAATAAAGCTCTCCTTTACTTCCTCTATTTTATCCTCATTTCCCTCGCCGGTGTCCACACGATGATCTAGGACATTTAGTATTCTCACAATGATTGATTGCGTGTAGTGGCTGCTAAAATCATGTTATGACTTTAAATGAAGGATAATTTGGGTATTTTCAAAATGTTAAGGGAAAAAGTTTAAAAAAATACATTTACATGGCAGGATGTCCTTAATTGAAAATTTATTGAAAATCTTAGAGACTAATTTAAAATTTTTCAAAATATGTCTTATTTTTTTGAAATAAGGCAAAAACTTAAAGGGCGATATTTAAGAATTTCCCTATTTTTTTATTAGTAGTGCAAACGAAAGGGCCTCACCAGTTTTTTCGCGAGTTCGAGCTTTAGAGAATCTAGACTTGTTAAACATCACTCACAAGTCACACCATTATAAAATGAAAACCCGGCAATCGTTCTGCCGTCGCTACTGTCTCGGACACTGGAAAAGACGAGGGAAGAGAGAGCGAGAAAGGGAAAGAAAATGCTCCGATTCCCTCTTACGCGAGGTCATAGAAATCTCATCCGAAACCCTTTTTGGCTTCTTCTTCCTTCATCTGATTCTTTCTGTTTCTCGAAGCTGATGTTTGGATCGATTCATTTGCAGCAGGCAGAAGCTTTCAGCCATGGAAATCGTGTGCGATCGGATCCTTTCGCTTCTCGACAGCAGCTGATGCGTCTCCATCTCACCAAATCCCTTCTGTAAGAGATCTAGGGTTTTGAGTGTTCTGATTTCAGTTCTAGAGCTCCGATCTTATTCCATGCATCCAGTACTGTATTTATCTTGATGTTTGATTTCTGTTTTGGTTGAATCGTAGCAGAAGGTTCGAAATCTTATCGGAGGGGAGTTTGTGGAGTCTGAATCGAACGCGTTCATCGACGTTATAAACCCTGTAAGAACGCGTTCTTCTTGTTAGTTGTATTTTTTGTTGTTTGATGATTGTGCATGCATGTGGAAGAAAATGCTCAATACTCACTGATTCATTCAGTGATTCTTGCTCTCTGATCCATAGTCATTGAATGGACGATCAAGATGATGAGAGATGCTCACTGTGGTTCGATTCTTAAATTGAATTTCTACTAATTGGTGGCTACTGGCTAGGGTTTTTACAATCAATCTGAGTTTAGGGAATGCTTCATCTGATGTTACTGTGATTTGGATGTTTAATCCACTGGACTCTTTAGGTGTTCAAAACTATATGTTGCTGTGGGGGAAGTATATGCATGTATGAGTTGGATCAGTGGTACAGTGCATGTGAGACTAAACTGTGACTTTAACTAGGAGTTGGCCCACACCACAAAGGTAGCAAGAGGAGAGGGAGTAAAATCTCCCAAAAAAAACTAAACCTTGAAATCTGCTTTTGGAACCCAGCTCTAAATTCTCAAGTCTGGATTACCTCTTCAAATGAGAACTTTGTTTAGAGTAGATAATAATGACCCATACCCAATCAACTCTGGCTCAGACGTGGACCTTCTGAAGGACAGACTCCACGCTATTCTTTCCCCTTATAACTCATGATGTTGTTCAACAGAGAGTCCTCTTAATTAATGAATTCGTGTAACCTTAGAAACCTGACCTGAAAGGACCTTCCCGCCCCCCATCTCTTCTCGAAACCTTCTATATCTCCTTTACCCACCAAAAAAGGACTTCCCTCACACCAAAAAAAAAAAACTTTTCCCGTCCTACACTCACATTCCCCAAGCATACATATCCCATTCAAAACCCTTGACGGTGGGCCCCTTTTATTTTGTAATTTGTAGACCTACCCTGTTCCCATATCCCTGTCTTACTCCCCTGACTTTTAACACTACTTATCAGGGTCCAATATCTGTTCCAGACCCTCTTTCCCCACCATAAACACCCCAGTGCTTTCTTCATTTCTTCTTTTCCTTCCTATAAAAAACCATGTTGAAGTTTTACCAACTTATCCACAATTGATGCCAGAGTTGGACTATTGAGCAGTGAGAGGTAAGATGCCAATATGTCCATCAAATTTGACAGTGCATCCTCTATTAGAGTCATACGACCATCAAAGATAGGTGCCTTCTTTTCCATGTTACCAGTTTCCTCTCCTATCTATCCACCAGAGGATCCCACATGAGTGGTGCTCTTGGATTCGCCCCTGAAGGTAATCCCAGATCTTTGATGGGATAGTACACTGTTATATCCTCTAATGGTAACCCACAACCTTTATAGTACTCTTCTTTTCTTTTTGAATGGTATATTACATTTTTTTGCCATTATTTCAAATTTCGTAGTAGTATGTAATTTTTTTAAAAAACAGTAGGGTTATATTTGTTTGCTTATTCTCTTTCTTTCTTATTCTCTTTCTTTCTCTATCTCTTCTTGCTTTGTGATAGGCAACACAAGAGGTTGTTTCTCAACTGCCTTTAACTACTAATGAAGAGTTCAAGGCTGCTGTAAGTGCTGCAAAGCATGCTTTTCCTAAATGGAGAAATACACCTGTCACTACCCGCCAGCGAATTATGTTCAAGCTTCAAGAACTCATCCGTAGAGACATGGTAACCATTGAAAAATGTATATCACTTTGTTTAATGTTCACTGAAATTTAGTTTTTTTTTTTTTTTTTTTTTTATAAGTGCGCTTAAAATTTTTTTGTTTTTCAGGACAAGCTTGCTATGAATATAACTGTTGAACAAGGGAAAACACTGCGTGATGCACAGGGTGATGTTTTCCGTGGTTTAGGTTAGTTTTTCCCCCTCAAATTGGTGGGGTTGTTTGCATCCATTATTTATACTCTCTATACAGTCTTCTGATTCTCAACTACTAGTGATTAAAATGCTCATATGCAGCTAGGCCTTTAAAGATCCTGTTGTTTCAAATTGTAAATTGCCAAAAATGCTATTGAAAAAAATGATAGTGTAATAGTTGTAGGACCTCGTCCTGTTTGTGTCCACCACACCTATATGGATACCGGCACAACTCACAGCACATTTGATTAGCATTTCATCAATCAACTTTGAGATCAACCCTCCCTATGTTTGTGTGCTTGTGTGCATGTATATTGAAACTTTTAGGAACCAAGCCATTTTGGAGCAAGAAATGGCTTGGCCTTTGGGTTCCAAGTATCAAACCACTCTCACACACTGCCAACCCCACCCTAGCCATGGGAATTATAGTGCTGACCCAAATTTGGCACTCATTCAAGTTTTACTTTGATTTAGATTGATCATGCAAAAATAGAATTACAAAATAGGAGCAACCAAAGTATTTCTCCCTATCCACCTTTTTCTTAGCCAATACATTCGCCGTGTCATTAGATTATGGCACCACATGCTGAAAGACCACTTGAAAAGATGAAGAGAGTGATTTGATCTCATTGAAATAAAATGTTTTGGTTTATATGTTTGATTATATGTAGTAAGATTGTAATAAAAAAATATTATTTTTATGTTTGACTACATGTAGTAACAAATAATTAAGTTTGGGATTAACTGGAATCACAGTCACGTCTGATGATGGGTTCCTTTGTGCACTTTTTTTTTATAGAGGTGGTGGAACATGCTTGTGGAATGGCAAGTCTACAAATGGGGGAATATGTTTCCAACGTGTCAAATGGAATTGACACATACAGCATTAGAGAACCTCTTGGTGTATGTGCTGGGATATGTCCATTCAACTTTCCTGCTATGATTCCCTTATGGGTATACCTCCATTTTTCTTTTAGATTTGATTTACCATACTGGCTTTCTGCTATTTTTTTTTTTTGGTGTCATGGACTCATTCCTTTATATGCTATTGTACAGGTAAAATGTTAATGATTGCATTTTGTCACTCCAACTAGTTGAAATTCAAAATTTGGATGACTTTCATGCTATCTTAGCAATAGTTTTTCTGAATAATTGTCATATGATTTCTGTAGATGTTCCCAATGGCAGTGACATGTGGTAATACATATATTCTAAAGCCGTCAGAGAAAGACCCAGGTAATGGTTCCCATGCCTGAGCTTTTGTTGTATAGTACATGTGCTCGATTGTTCTCATAGGGGAGCAGAAACTTTGCAAATTATAATTGAATAATCACTTGCCAATAATACAGCTATAATACCATACAACAAAGTGCGATGGATTTTGTGAAAAAACTGGCAGTAAATGATCAAATAGACTTTCTTCTAATTTTGTGGTTCTTTATCTTGTTTCAGTTTCTCGTTTGACCAAATTGTTTCGAGATCCTTAAAAGTTAAATTATTCAACACTACCTGGCCAGCTGCTAGAGTTTCACTGCCCCAAGCAGACACTGACATAGAATCTGTTTTTCATTTTTTTTTCCTCCAATCCAGCATTTCAAATAAATTAGTAAAAATCATTTTCAATCCATGAGTTAAACTCAGTAGAAAAGGACGAGTTAAAAAAAATTGATCACGTTGGCATTCTTTCAGGGGCTGCTATGATGCTTGCTGAGCTTGCAATGGAAGCCGGTTTACCTGATGGTGTTTTAAATATTGTTCATGGAACCAATGTAAGTTTTCATTTGAATAATTTTAATAAATTTTGATTCCTTAATCAACACATCTCATTCATTTTGTTTCATCTATCGTTTTTTATTAGTTTTGGAGCAATCTGTATGTCTGTCTCGGAAAAGTGGTAGTTTGATTCTTCCTTCGTAGTAGTCTTGCTGCTCTTGATTCAGTATGAAAATATGAATCAAATAGAACATATGATGTGATATTCCTGCAAAGTACTATAGATGCCCTGATTGATCATTTAACTTGTGATTGTATGGGACACCAAAAGTTGCAGATTATCTTGTAAAATACCTTGTTATCTTGGAGATATAGTTGTGTACTGATATAATTCTGCAATTGCTTTTCTTAGAGAAATAGTTAAGGGCATTTATTTTTGCAAATCTGGTTGTTAGGCTGCTAGCTTCTCATATGAGAGTGGAATTCAGTCTCCTATAGTTTCATACAGGAACAGAATCTTTTGAATTGATTCTCCATCTTCTCCCTAAATATCTCTCTTTCGTTAGATATAATCTTCTCCTCTTGTTTTTATCATGACCTGCATTCTATGGGCTAGGGATTTGCCAAAGTACACTTAATATCTTTATGCGCTACTTCTTTTTCTTTTCTTTTTTTAAGGAAGAAATATTCTTTGATTGGGTTATGTTTTGAAGCTATGATGCCCAGATAATGCTGGGACTCGCCATGGACATGGAAGGGACACAGATTGTACACATAAAAAGTGAAGTATCCATATCCTATCAAAAGATAAAAGGGCTTCTATTTTATACTTATAAGACATTTGAAGAGGATTGTAAGTTTTTGGCATGCTTCTTTACATAATCTCTCTAAGAAAAGTAACACTTTAGTTAAATTAATAAACCTTTTGAATCCTTCAACTGATTTAACTGTAGGAAACTACTTGAGAATAAATCAGATCTGTTTTCTTTTCCTTTTGTTCGTTTCATCATCTCTTCCCTGTGTCTTTTTTATGCTTCCTTACTGGAACCTTTGCTTCAAGAGGTTCTCTTGAGTCCTGAGGTTTCTAGCTTTTTTTGTACTTTTTTGTTTGTTTGTTGAAATTTTGTATTGTCAGTTTACTTAATGTTTTAACAAACATTGCTTGGTTTTCCAATTTCCACAGGACGTTGTCAATAATATATGCGATGACAGAGATATTAAGGCCATATCATTTGTTGGTTCAAATACAGTAAGCACGGATAACTATTCTTGGTTTGATTGCTAGTTGAGAAAAATATTTGCACACGTTTAGTTTCGGGATGAAACATGTTTATTTTTAGGTTTATACACTACTCATATTCTGATCCAATATGGTGTGGTTTTCAATTTAGTGACTTTTCACTGATTTACTGTATTAAAAAAGCAAATATAATCTCCTTCGTGATGTTGCCCATGGTGATCATGGGCGAGTCCTGTGGCCTTACAATGGGGCTGGGACCAGAACCAACGAATGGTTGCAAGTTTAAATGCGTGGGTTGGGGGGGACTGGGGAGTGGAGTGGTTTGTAGTTTTCTCATCCAAATTATCATGATCGAGATGAGGTAGATAATGGAAGAAGAAGGGGAGGGAGGTTTGGAATTTTCAAAAAAAGAGAAGGGGGTGGAGGTGGGTGAGTTTGTAACTCCTGATCCAAAGGATCCATCATGGTCAGGATATGGGTCATTTAAAATGAATTGTTCAAATCCATCGGTAGGGCAGTCTCTGTACAGGGGCTTAAAATGAGTCATGGCGGCTTTTGGTTTGGGGGATCACAAGAGGGCTCTGCAGATCTGTTGCTCTCCCAGATAAAATTTTCCAGGAGATCAAATCCGCTATATCCATATATTCTTACTTGTAGGAACTGAAAACTTTCAACACATTCTTACCGAGGGACAAATATTCCCTTGTGTCTTATATATAAATAAGATCTTCACCCAATTACCTTATGGAACTCTCAGTATCTCCAGGTTCACATACCTGATATGCAGAAGAAAAATAGGAAAGCAGATAAATAGTTGATTGATTCTGGTGGATGTTCAGGAAACACCTGTTGCTATAAATTCATGTAAAACCTTGGCTCAATGTCTTCTTGCAAAACTTGCTTCATCTTCTTCTTCTTTATTGTTTTTAATCCTTCTTTTTTTTCCCAGTTTGAGTGTACTGTGGTGGTCCTTGTAGAATCCCCTGAAGTTCATTTTTTGAGCTCTAAAAATAATTCATGCTGGAGCGGTGGCTTTCCAACTTTGTAATTTGAATTATTTGTTATTATTTTGTTCTAGGCTGGAATGCACATATATGCTAGAGCAGCGGCTAAGGGGAAACGTATTCAGGCAAGCCTCTCTTCTGCTGAAGCATTAATAACATATTCTTGCTGCCATACTTTGTTTAAAATCAAAAGATGCAGTGACTAGCTGACTTCTATCTTCAGTCGAACATGGGTGCAAAAAACCATGCCATTGTGATGCCCGATGCAAGTTTGGATGCTACCTTGAATGCTCTGGTTGCTGCTGGTTTTGGTGCTGCAGGGCAGCGGTGCATGGCCCTTAGTACAGTTGTTTTTGTTGGAGGCTCAAAGCCATGGTACATGGTTTGGCTGGATATTTTTTGTATCTTTTTGTGTTATTGTGCATTTATTGAATTCATTTATTTAAAGAAGTATATGAAATTAGTGCATTCATTAAGAGTTGAGTTATTTCTGGTGTATGCCCAACTGTAGTGTACATGCGCTGCTCTATCACTGTTGTTAACTGTTAAGACTTAAAAGAGGCTTCATTTTCTTTAGTTAATCTTAAATCGTACTTAAAAAACGCTGCATGCCATCCAGCTGTAGCCGTTGTGGCAATTTCTTTGTAATATACTGTCCAAAGCATAGATTATCAACCTCAAAGAGTATATTGACTTGCTAAGAAACCATTGGGTATTCATACATATCATGTGAAATGTGCCACATTGCATGCCTGTATCAGTGTCACAAAATGTGAATCACATTGCTATTTTAAAGAATGAACTCTTCAAGCAATGCCATTCATGTTGGATGTGTGTCTTTGTGTGTGATAAACAAAGATTCCATCTTGTCATCCATTTATTAAGTACTGGCACAAATGTATTACAAAGGATGGCTTATGATATAAGTTTTTTTCTGCCAGGGAGGAGAAACTCAAGGAACGTGCCAAAGAACTAAAAGTAAATGCAGGAATTGAGCCTGGTACGGACCTTGGTCCAGTGATTAGCAAACAGGTGCTTCTCATATTTTGTACTTCAGGGGCTCTAGTTTCTTTTTCAACTCATGATCTCTTCTTTTTTTTTTTCCTGAAACGTCACTCATTGATTATGTTAATAAATAAAAGAATGTTAAGGTGACAGCCCAACAAAGCTGATTATGATGTCAGCTTGCTTTCGAGGACTAATGACCATTTCCAACCTTCTTATTTTATGATGGAATGAATTGATTGATTGATTTATGTTTTTGCGGGGGAGACAGGGATGGGCACTGACAATGGAATACAACACTAAATGCGACTCCAATTTTAGCATAATCCCAAACACAATGGAACAGACAGAATTCTATATTTTACCTGGGATCTAAGATATTAACCAAGGCCTAAATTTTGTTTTGTGGGGTACCATAACGTGCTTTATTTTGTGCTTTTAGTTGTATTATCAGTAGTGTTTTTCTTAGTCCATTTTCCTGCTTCCACTAAACTCTTCTTCACTAATCTTATGATAGTTAAATCTACAATGTAAGTCCCAACATCCTGGGGCTCCTAATGTTGCCTGTTTTTATCTATCATTAATGAGGGAGAATGTTCTATGAGGTAACTGGATATTACTTGTATGCAGTCCAGTCCGCTCGTAGAACATTTTCCCACTAATGAGATACCAAAAGAGCATAGAGTTTAAGGTTGTATATAGAAAAGGTTGTTAATGCTTAACCCTATGAAGCATCTGTAATTTCCTTATTTTGACAAATTTTCTCTACGCACAGGCGAAGGACCGCATTTGCAAATTGATCCAAAGTGGTGTTGAAAGTGGTGCGAGGCTTGTGCTTGATGGGAGAAGTATAGTGGTACCGTTGATGACCTGCGTTATTTAGTGCTCCATGTTTCCCTCCAATAGTTTTTTTTTTTCCTTTTCTTTCTTTCTTTTTTTTTTTTTTTTGATATATTATGGGGAAAAAGGTCTTAAGTTGGCAAATACAGTGTTTGAGAAAGCCTTACTGATTGGGCCTTACATGTAGCTCCAACCGGAGAAAGGCCTGAAAATAGGCCCAAAGCTGACATGCAGTTTGTCTTCTAGGAAGTCCAGTGGTGGACCTGGCCATTATGAGTCATAGGTGGACGTTGTGGTGATTAAGCCATTGATCTGTTGGCCACATCCAGTCCATTAGTTGTCGTAGGTGGGCTTAATGCTGATTAGACCATTTTGGCGGCCACTTTGAAAATTTTATCCTAAGATGATCATTGCTACCTGACGAATATGTTGAATTGTTAGTTTATAATGAATATACTGAATTATTAGTTTATAATTCATTGACCTACAATTAATGGAGGAGCAATTGGATGCTTAGGATCCTACGATGGGGGAGATATCACTCATCTGACATGTTCCCCATTGCATGAATGACTTGATCTCCAGCACATGGCTGCCACTAAAACAGTTTTTTGGGCCAAGCAAATGCTCAATCGAACATCATACCATTTCTTGTTACATACCTGATACCTTATCCTTAAAATAGATTCTGTGGTAATAATGTTGCTTTTAGAAGGGCTCAGGTAGTTACTCCAAAGTTGCATGTTCAAACAGGTTGGGGGATATGAGGATGGAAACTTTGTTGGCCCCACCATTTTAGCTGATGTCACAAGCAACATGGAGTGTTATGAGGTATTTCTTCTTATGCCAGAAATCTATTATTTTGTCTATTTTCTTTTTTTTAGAGAAAGAATGAATATCTAGATCGATAGAAATTCATCACTTATGCGGGTACTGCTTGCCTTCTGATAATCTAAGATCTTCATCAGATGGGCCCTATCAAGGGGTGGACTGCATCTAATGTTTCAAGCAATCATAGATATCCAATTTGCGGTTTAGCTCCTGTCCACGATAGGGCCAATCATATGATAAATTTGAAATATCAGAAAGACAGACCTCCATGTACAGTATGGCTGATCCATTGGTGTGGTTAAATATTTTTTTTTTCCTTGTGCCATTATAATTTCTACTTTCTAAGAAGATTAGTTGATTTCCGATCATGTGAGTTAAACAGGAGGAGATTTTCGGTCCAGTTCTCCTTTGCATGCAGGTATACCATTCATCAACTCTTTCATTTCTTTTACACTCATGTATCTCTGGCCATGATTAGAGGTGAATAACAAATACCTGTTACCCATTTACAGGCAGACGGCCTAGAAGAGGCCATTGACATTGTAAACAGAAACAAGTACTTCTCACTCCTTTTTATACTCAACTGTTGCACCATTTTTCTAAGGTCACTTTTCATTTTAAATTTCCCTTCTCATGCTATTTTTGCAGATTTGGCAATGGAGCATCCATATTTACAACATCAGGTGTAGCCGCAAGAAAATTTCAGCATGAAATTGAAGCTGGCCAGGTAAACCAAAATCTTAAGTTCATTTATCTATTTTTTATCGAATTCATAGGAACCCATGGGAATAAAAAGGCTTTACCTGAGAGGAGATGGGTGGGGGACGGTTATCAAAGTGATGAATTCTAAGAGACTTTGATGGACTCTTGTATGTCTCCTTTACCCTTGCACTGTGTTAATCCCTAAATAGAAGCAAATTGCCAAGAAAAAAAATCCCAGTAGTTTAAAATACATATCAGGAAACAGGCCCTTAAGAGGAATTTTAGCCCCTATAATATAAAAGGTCAGAACCAAAATTCTGTAGAACTGCCATGTGACCCTCAACCATAAAATTTGCATAGTGTGCAGGGGCTCGGGTCTTATGAGTGTCCATGTTTGTTCGTCCAGATATTGATCTAGGGGTCTCAGGCCTTGAGTTATGCATGTAAGTCTCCATGGGTTGGTGGTCCAGATTGATTGATCAAAAGGCTAAGACCCTGCCTTGTACAAGTGTGTGTCCATGGATCGGTGATTCAGACAAATCTTATGGCCCGAACAGTTGATGATGTGCCAAAAACGTTGTAGGTTGGAAGATCATGAAGGGTTAATATTCAGTCATTGTTTGGGTAATGGTCTATCTATATTGGACCCACCTGATCAAGAGGAACCCAATGAACCATGGATGTTCTGAGTCCTTGGTTTTGATGCCATATCATCAGGCTACAATAAGGGCTGTCAGTGGTCTAGGCCTGAGTTTCTTTTAAGCCCTGATATTGAACTGGTTGGATCTTCGCTATTCAAATTGTTGGGTCTTGGCCTGGGTCTAGACCCTTGACAGCCCTAGCTGGGATCGTATACTTCCTATTATAACTGATGATAAATGAATAAAACATGGTGCATTTGTGCAGGATTCAGAAAATACTTGTTTACCATTGAGAAAAAAGATTAATAAAAAAAAATCAAATGTATTAATCAGACAAGAGAACAAAGTCAACCAACAAACTTGGAAGACCAAAAAATTGGTAGACGAGTTATACCAAAGAAAACCAAAGATTACAAATTCAACAGGACAAAAGGTGAGACGATCCACCCTCCGTTTTGCCAATGCATCCTCCATAGCATGAGTGGAATGCAAAATATTAAATAAATAAATACGTAACTGTTTCTAGCTCCATATGGTGTTCACTCCAGATGCATCCTGACATTATTTTGATGGAAATATACTCATTGTTGAGTGTTGGTGTAAATACCCCATCCACTCCAGATGCATACTGACATTATTGTGAAGGAAATATACTCCATTGTTGAGTGGTGGTGTAAATACCCCATCGGCCATAGCCGATCCTCTACCAAAAGCACCACCACCACCAACGCAACCTAACAGTAACAGATTAGAATTCCGGAGATAAGAGCAGATTGGTTGTAGAAGCAACCCATCCACCGTTCCAAAGCATTATATGCAATTACCTGATCTGACATGAATGATATTTGCATGTTTCATGATATGTTGTAGGTGGGCATCAATGTACCGATTCCTGTTCCTTTACCCTTTTTCTCATTCACTGGATCCAAGGCATCCTTCGCCGGTGATCTCAATTTCTATGGTAAAGACTCCATATCTTAGTCCTTATTTGTCCAGCAAAAGTTTCATACAAGTGGGTTTAATGAACTTCCAATGACAAGCGCAAATGTCCCTGTGAGTGGCAGGTAAAGCTGGTGTACAATTTTACACTCAGATCAAGACGGTGACGCAACAATGGAAGGACTTGCCCAGCCAAGCAGCGTCTTTGGCAATGCCTACGTCGCAGAAAGCATAAAAGCAGTAGAAGTAACACTAGGTGGGAAATATCTAAAATAAGGTGTCAAACAGATCAAAAGTAATGTAGTGTTTGTTCGTCAAGTTCTTTTTCCCTCCCTCCCTCCCTCCCTCCCTCAACCGCAGCCTTCTCTTTCTCTATGATTCCTGTCTTCAACCCGAACCTTGACCCAAATTGGCTGGCATTTTTTTGGGGCCTGGATTCAAATGGATGTTATTTGACCCCTGTTTCCATCCCTGAATTCAGTTTCCCAAAGATGAATTGGCATACAAACCTAGTTACCTGATATTGGTCCTGACGAAGGTTGTGGTGCTCCACAGGACCAATGCAACTCTTTGAACTTCTGGGTTGGATGTAGGTTGACATTTTTCAACCAATTAATAAATGGGTCAGGTTTCTTAGTAGTAATTAATTTAATGTTAGTTCTGCCCCTTCTAAGGTTTCTGGGCACAAGCTTGGCCAAGGTTGAGGTCCAAATCCTGTAAAGCCTGTCCAGATTCAAATATCAATCCCTATCACAATGAATACAGATCACAAATATCTACCTATATCCTTTTGCCCCTCAGAGCCTGCTTCTATTGTTTAGTGTGAAAAGAACAAACCCCATCTACATTTTCAATAATTCATCCAATATTTTCATTAATAAAATCTAATGTTTCCACAAGTCCTTTCCAAAACCAATTCTTCCTATTCGTATCATCAGCCCTCCCACTAAAGTTTTATTTGGACAATATTTAGCTTTTAAAAACAACACAAAGTTATCATTGGTCGAAAGCCTTCGCTTTCGACAAGTATTAGCTAAATGTTCCAGATTATTAGATTTAGAATCTCTAATTCATACATTTAGCTAAAATCCTCCAGACTTCGAATGAAATGTTAAAACCAACTATAGCCAATTTCACTGACCTACGCGTTCATAGGGACGACTCCTCTCCACATTTAATCAAGACTGATTTAGAAACAGTTAAAAGGGAATCTTTTTTTTTTTTCTTTTAAATCCATCATGACCGTCTATAATCTGATCCACCGTGGATGTCTAGATCTAGAACATGCACTGATCTGTGGTCCTAACCACCTTTGTTATCTAGGTTGAGAATCTCGACTGTATATTTTAGGAACTTGCATATAACCAGTTACAACTGCATTTATTTTTTGTTCTTGTATGATACTTTTAGGAGTATAATCTGTATAGATTGGGGCCCACCTATGTGTGATCTCACGTGGGCCTCACGTTACAGATGCTAGCAGGCTGCCACTATAGATTAGGTAGATGGAGTCACCCTTGCTTTTTCATTCAGTCAGTGTACTTCTCTATTTCCATAAATAGGTTCAGGGTCATGTCAATGTGTGATTATCTGAATCGTAACAAATTGTTCTGAAAAAAGAGCTCAATCGAAGACTCATGATCTTATGTTCATTGGTTGTTATTTGCATAGTCCACATTTGCACATATCAGTGAATATACCAAGGGTGTGATCTTATCAGGGAAGCCCATGGTTAATGTTTGCTTCTGTGTATATCGGTCTATTAGCATGGATTAGGCCATCTCTTTTCTCTCTGACTTCAAGCTAGGCTGCCACCTGAAAGCACCGCCCAGATCAACGTTTTTTGGTTAAAAAACCCTCCCTCTATCTAAATTTGGAAACGGTCTTAAATTTTGTGATTGCAAATCCCACACCAATGGGTAAATAAGATTCCAATTGACTTTCAGCTATGTTTCATCCATGGAGGTTTGAAGCATGAAATTTGCACCGATGGACAAGCCTTCTTGGATTTCTCAGGGCCTATTGGCATATATGATTCATCAAATAGAGCAGTAATTCAAGCAATTAAAAAAGCAATGAACTGTCCCAACTTCTTGGCTGCCAGTTTCAGCTCAGCTGGAAAGGGACATCAAAGTCCTCCAGAAAGTGACAAGACAGCTGGTAGTGTCATTTGGAAATTGGAACATATTCAATTTCTTCATTTCCAGGTACAGAAGAAGTGGTGGCATAGATAAAAACTAATACCATACTAAAAGGTGAGCACGGATAACAAGAGCCTGAGCTGGTGGGCAAACTTCCTACAACACTCTGCCATCTTAAATCTCATGGCCTGCCCCCACCGCCAATGGAATGTAGTTTCATAGGCGTCCAGTGTAATGACTACCCTTCCTTTAGTTTCACTGGTTTCACTTCCTTCGATTGAGTCCTTGTATTTTGCTTGTTAGAAGTCTCGAGATATACGGTTGGGGATTGTAAATGGATCCAATGTGAAAATGGGTTTAGGAAACCCATTGCGGATGTATATTTCAATCTCTTAATTAAAGATATTCTAGATATTAATAAACACTGGGATGAAGAGAAAATCCCAAATTTATTTTAATAATAGCAAATATATTTAGGACATCCTTAAAATCTATACTTCCTGTCAAATTTACGAGGATAAAATAATTTGGACTTTCACTAAGGATGGAAAGGTCACTAAGAAATCAGCTTATGAAAGTCATCCTGAAGATTAATAGTAATGAAAAAACTCTGATGTCAACTGAAAGTCTCTTTGGATCTTAGAAGCTCCTCCTCAAAGAACTCTTTTATCTTGGATGGCAACGCTCAAGGCTTAAGGCAGGTTATGCTGATAAGAGCTATAAGCCAGGTTATGCTGATAAGAGCTTTGTTTGGTTCTAAAGTTTCAATGATGCATACCCTAATTGAAAATGTGGGTGGAGTCAATTGAACATGCTCTCTTCCATTATAATTTTGCAAAAGCGATTTAGTTTAAAATTGCATTCTGGATTATGATCTCACACATTCTGAAAGGCACTCTGGAATGGTGGAAGGAATAATTTAAATAAAATCAAATGACTTTACTTCTTCATGATATCTTACTAGAGTCCAGGTATTAGAACTATGGTGGGCAATTTGGGCAGCAAGGAATAATTATGTTATTGATGAAAGAACAATTAAAAGAAACGTATTTGAGATGGTTTGAACATGTCCATTGCAGGACAGTAACGACGCCAATGAAAAAATATCTATGCAAGTTGATGGCCTATTAAGGAAAAGGAAAGCACCGAAAAGGACATGAATGAAAGTAGTAGTAATGATAGATCTTTAGGAAGATGGAAACATGACTGACTGGGCATATGCACAAACTTATAAAAAAAAAAACACTATCAATAAAGGGAGGTAAATTTTTTATTTTTTATTTTTGAGAAAAGATAAACGATTGGTTGGGAAAAAGCATTTCAAGGAAAACAGATGTTGGTGTAATGCAGAAAAATGCAAATAGATTAAAAATAGACCATGAAGAGCTGAAATATTAATACCAAACTCAACCTCATACTTCTTTCAGGAGAACCTTTAAACTTAGAATTAAATATCACAGCTACAAAAATGTACCAAAACTGCCAAGTACAGAATATGATCGTCAATCTTAGATTCATGAATATCTTACCGCTCCGCTTCAAAAAAGAAAAAACAATAGTGATAAGGAACTTAAATACAATGATTACAATACCCCCAAAAAAACTTAAAAGGCAACTTGAAAACATAATACAAAGATTACCCCGACCAAAAACAATGATAAACTGGATTCTAAGCATGCTCCAGCCAATAATTGAAAAAATAATATAGCAGAAGAGCAAAGGGAAAGAAAATGGCAAACTGCTACACTGCCCTGGTGACATTTACAACACACTTCTCTACGAGTTTGCAAGAAGCTCTTTCAGTTCTGCAACTGATGGGATGGTCTCATTAGGATAGATCTTCACAACCAGCTGTACAAAGCTTTCATACTTGTCAAGAAACTCTTTCTGGAAAGACAGAACAGCCAAAATTGTTGGTACTTAGTAGTCATGTATTCAGGAACACGATGGAGACGACTTTGAAGTCTTTCTCATTGACATCTACCATTTGTGTGGTGCCAATTTCTGACTAATCCACTGAAGAAGAAATGGAAAGACCCTTCCTCCCCATAAGATGCATGAAAACATTTGACATTTCTGTTGTGACCAGTTGGAAGGCTTTTTTTCTGATAATGTATCAGCACTTAAAAGAGAAAGGGCCCGCTCCATCCCTCTATGGAAACAAGCTACAGTTTCCTTTCATTAAATTTGAAATTTTGAGTCAATTGCCCATATAATCAAGGTAGTTTGGATCATTCCCTCTTTTCTTCAGAATGAATGCAACAGTTTAATTCCCTCTTTTATATAAAATGCCAATGGGAAGACCTACCTTGCATTTATCCCATAAAGAAGGGAGTAATTCCTCTGATGTTAAATTCTTCTGTAACTTTCTATACATAACACTGATGGACTTGTCAAGCTGTAACCACAAATTAAAAGGAATTGTTAGAGCACAAGGCAACAGCAGCTTCTGAAGCAGTTTGAATGACTCACCCCAGAGAGACTTGATTTCAACATTTTCCGAAGATCCATTTTTGATAATCCAAGCTGGAATGGTATCTGAAAAACATTAAAATGGAGCAAATGTTGTAAAACACAATATCAGTAGCTCAGAATAAATTGAAAGCATAAAAATGGCATTTGTTTGATGGGTAAATGATAGCTCGGTAAAACCTAAAGGTATGGGTACCAAGTAAGGGAGAAAGGAAAATAAAAAGGAGAAAGAGAAGGGGGGGAAAAGCGTTCAAGAAAGATCAAACAAGACCACAAAAGGAAGCGCCCCAAAAGAGTACCAAGAGAAAAGGAAATGGAGATGGAGAAAGATGAAGTACAAGATGGTTACGCTAGAAGGGAGAAGAAATTTAGCTGAAGTATGAAAAGATAAGCCATAACTCAGCCATAAGAGATGTAGCATAGTCACGCCAGACGTGAGGATGTTTCTGATTGTGCAAGGCTCAACAAAAGCCAGAGGGGACTGATGGTAGTGAGGAGGCATAGGAAGAGATGGTAGACTTGTTTATCTATAACTTACTGGTCAGAGTCTTGATACGGTATATTAAGCCTAGGAAGTAGGAAGAGATGGCCTGGTAGAAAGTTAGTGCCCCACATAAAACTCTTCCAGGCCCATGAACAAATATATATTCCTAACAACAATTTCATACATTTACCTTTCCTATGGAAAGAGAGGAAAACACCATCCAAAGTAATACCACACTCAACAAAAAGAAAAGTAACCTGAGTTAGTATCACTGTCCCACTTACCTCCTCAGGTGAAATTGTGTACATCAAATCCTCAACTTTTCGGGCAAACTGGAAGAGCTTTTCAAATTGCTGTGGATAAAAGAATTAAAAAATAATTAAAAGAATGAGATACCAGAGTTTCATTAAGGAACTTCCAATTTTTAATATTAAGTATTGGAATACCTACGTTCCAATGAATCGAAAGGAAGCACATATCTAGAAAACATTAGTGTCAATAACGAAAAAAAGAACAGAAGGTGAAGTAGTTACATAGAATATAATCATATTGATATGACGTGTGCAAGCTTGTTCATAAGCTTCACTCGCTTGATGATAGAACTTCGCAAGTGTTGGCACGACATTGGCTAGGTCATAAAGACTGCATTCAATCACTTCATATCAGCATTGTTCAAATGACATTCAATCAAGCTAGACATATAAAGGTCAACCATTCTAAGCAGTTCCTAAACAATTCCAAGAATGAAGAAAATCATTCCTCTTTTTCTTTATTTGGCACTACCTGTTCTGGAAAGCTGCATAGTTCTCTAAAAGTATAACATCAACATACTTTGGGTCAGTTTGTGCAATCTTCTCCAAAGTCACAAACATGATGGTGACCTGCATCAAAATAAAATGTAACATATATTTAGTCAGTCAAATCTTCAAATTAAAAAAGGAAATCCACATACCATCATCTAATCAACTTAATCATCATCTTCAAAAAATTATGCGAATTTACTTGATCCTGATTTGTCCAGACATGTACAGGTGCACATGGGATCCATGTTTCAGTGATTAAGGTTCAAGACCACAAATTTCCAGGACCCTACCATGGATAAAAGCAACTCAAATATCTTTCCATTCTAGAGACAGCTGATGCATCTTTCTCACTCCCCATTTGTAAACAAAACATTGGATGGCTAGGGTCATTAAATCTTAAAACTTGTGGAATGTAACCCATCCATGGAGGGACTGGTTAAATAAAATCAAGTATGCACTACATTTTTTTCCGCAGCACCGTACATTTAACTAAAAATAATAATTATTTAGATTAGTTGATCACTTCGTAAGCAGAAGCTAAGAGATCAAGGTACTCCTTCAGCAGATAGCTATAATTCTTGAGAAACAGTTCAATGTTCTGACAAAACTCCCTCTTGTTATTAGTCTTAGAAGAATCCAATTCTTTAGTGACATGAAAGTGAACAATGCATGCACTTAAATGTGCATTTTAGGTCTCTATTTGTATATAATTACATAACAAATCAACCGGAGAATTTGGCATGATAACAAGAGGTGTAATGTTGTCCTGAAGACAAGGGAATAACTTTGTAGTTGGTGTTTGTATCTTATTTGTTGGTAAAGCCTTAGAGTGGTAGCTGGTTAAAAATTGATTTCATCTTCTTTACTCCTACTTCTATTGAAGAACATTAGTAGAGCTGGTCAGTTTTTGCTTTATGACTTCAACATTTCAAATTTTATTGCACACCATGCAGCGGATTAGATTTTCCTTTTTTTTTAATGGCATGCAACAAATTGGATTGTCAACTACTTTTGCTTATCCATAAGGTGGGTATTAATTTCACGAGTTTCACACTGTAGTTTTGTTTCCTTGTAAAAGACAAGAATGGAAGATAATCATATACCACTGGAATACAGGATAGAAGTACTCACAAATTTTGTGTAAGCCTGATCAACCAAATCTCTAGACTGTCCCTGGATGTACTGCTCCATACGAGTTGCAAGGGTGGCAAACCTTGGGAGGTTTAAAAAAAAGGACAAGACATTACATAACAGATGTAACCAAGAAGGATCAAACCCAATCTAAAGTCGCAGAGAGTTTTCGCAATCGAAGGAAAAAATCCAGCAATCAGTTATTTGATTTTAAACAATAGAATGACAGCCAAATGAATAAGAAGCAAACTGTGTGATTCCTACACAATAAACTGCAGTGCTAAGTAAAAGTGTTGAAATTTCAATACCAGGACCCAAACAGCAGACAATATTTTGTAGTTTGTGGGTATCCAAAGAGGTTACAGATGTAGTTTCCTACAATTCCAATCCCTAGTGAAAGGTTTTAAATTCCAGTGTCAGTTTTCATGCCAGTTGGGACTGGGATGAGTTGGTGCCACCCATGCCGGTCCATGCTAGACCGGTCCAGCCGCGCTGGTCCAAGAAATCTCAAAAAAAATAAAGGAAAATAGGAAATAATAGAAAACTAGTAAAATTGAGAAAATTAAGCTATTTAGGTAGTATCCGATCTCAAATATAGTGATGTTTAGTATTGTTGAGTGCTGAGTCGCTGACTAATCATGTGACTAAAACAAAAATCAGTGTAGGGATTTCCGTCAACTAATCACGTGACTAAAATAAAAACCAAAGGGACCACATCACATGTAAAGACGCATGATCAATATGAAGATGGGCCCACTCATATATGGAAGCTCCGGGTAATGTCTTCGATTGACATGTATCTGAAAACCCTGTCGTTTTTACCAAAAAATGATTAAACAAATCAAATGAGAAAAGAAAACCTATCCATCCTGTCACTAATCTAAAAATCTCCATTTCGCACTATATCAGAGCAATCAACAAAGTATTTAAACCAAAGAAGAAAACTTACAGGCAGATTAGGAATAAATTACAACCCAGGACTAAACTGGGCCCAAATCTCCAGCTAGACTGGGTTGGCTAATGGCTCTGTACATAAACCCAGGAGCTATGATGCCCAGATACGACAGGGACACGCCATAGACATGGAGGGGATATGGATTTTACATGTAAAAAGTGAAGTATCGGATACGATACGTTGCCCATTTTAAAGTATCCGTGCATCATAGCCCAGGAGCTGAGATTGGGCGATTGGTCTAGCCAGCTAATTAAACACTATAGTCTTAGTTCATGAAAATTTGAAGGCCCAAAAACATGTTCTGAATAATTATTTTATATGTTATAAAAATGTCAATGAACTTGATCCAGTCCATAACACTAAGAAATGTAGGAAGATCTGGACATATATCAGGCCCAATAATTAGAGAAGCCGGACAGGAGAGGTTTGATGTGTCTACCCAGCCCATGTACCGCCACCATGAAGTAAGGATCTTCACCTGAGATTTACCCAAAAATCCCATCAGATCTGATCTCACAATCTGTCTTCTTAGGTGGAAATGAAATACTAAGAAAGAAAGAAATCTTGTTATTTCGAACGAAGAGGAAGTTGATTTCGGATGGTAACAAACCCTACTACAATGCATTAATTGTAAAACCTAATGCTTGCCCTTGCAGCGAAGAGCAGCGACGACAAGCAGCAACAGAGGGGCATCGCAAGCTCAACTCTCTCCATTTTGTTCATAATCCTCTGGAATATTCACCCTTATATTTTTATTAGGTCCACCTTTCACCCTTATATGAGCTCTTTGCGACTTGCGAGGAGTGTCTTTTGTTTTTTGTTTTTTTTTTCTTTATAAGTCCCCCTTTCGTCCTTGTAACAATTCTGGCAAGGAGTGGAAGTCACAGCGAGCCCCGTGACAATAAAAATCTGAGACACTTAAATTGAAAAAAATAATAATAAATGGGCACTAGCTACATTTGGGCCCTAAACTGGTATATATAATAAATGTTCTATTCACATATGGGCCCAAGTCATATTTCACTCTAATAAAAAAAAATGGACGTTAGCTAAATTTCTCTTTAATAGAAAATCTGGACCCCTGCCAAATTTTACTCTAATTCATAGGGCTTTATCTTAAAAAAAAAAAAAAAAAAATCTCAATAAGAAAGGAAGCCCTAGCCAAATTACACTTTAATCAGAAATGGCCCTGACCAAAATTTCACTTTAATAGGAAACAGGGCCTTAGTGAGATTTCACTCTAATAGAAAATTGGTTTCTATTAACCCTAGCCAAATTTCACTCTAATAGCAAAATTTTAAAATTTATTTATATTTTTCTATACATATACCTTTATATTTTTTTTATTTTTCAGAAACGTAACTCTGAAACATTTCGCCGAAATTCCAAATTGGCCGAAACATTTCGGTTTGGACGCCAAATCGAAACAGGATCCCAAACAAAATTTCCAAGTATGTATGAAAGACAACATTTGCTTCCCCCAAACCAGGCCCTTTTTGTAACCACATTCCCATTTCCCAACCTCTTGACAAAGGTTCATTTCTGACAAAGCAAACTAAAACCAATTAGTTTCACTTCTAAACATGGAGGTATTGTGGAGAAGCAATGCGGACCAAAAACCCAGGTGAAAACCCGGGAACACAAGAAAAATCTCTAAAACCAAAACTAAAATATTTTAATATTCAAACCTGATTGTACTCAAACAAACACTAAAAGGCTCCTCATAAAGCTTGATAAATCAAGCTTTCAAGTCATTTGGGTCTTGAGGTATCACATTAAGGTTGACATATGGCTGCTCATGTTAGTTGTAGAGTCAGCTACAACACTATTAAATGCAATCTAATGTTACCAGGCAAGGTAGATCAAGCTAGCCCATAAGTTGATTTCTTGTGCATTTGAGTTATTAGGGCTTTAAAGATGAGAAAGGAGAGAGAGAATAACTTAAGAGAAGAATAGAGATGATATAGAGGAAAATTGTGTCAGTTGTATGACCATTTCCTTTATTGACAGCTTCAAAGGAGGAGATTAATAATTGAACAAACATGAAATCAAAAGTAAACCATAATTTACCTTGGAATATAAGATTGGACACCAATTTGCTTAACATTTCGCTCATTCCTCTCAATTTGATGGCAAGCTTCATCAACAAACTGCAACACAAAGTCGTTTACATGAGAACTGTACACTTGAATAAAGCAAAAGGATGTAAAATGCACTAAGACAAAAACCTAACTCTGCTGAACTGCATTGAAATTCTTGATTCCAGATCATCAAGCAAGAGGCGCACAAATCCTGCTGCATCAGCTTTCTGACCCGAAATATAGCGCTCTGTGATCCCATGCATTGATATGCAGCGCAAAGGATCAATTTTGTAAGCCCAATCCACCACTGCATAGAAGTCTTCCTAAAAGATGATGAAGAATAACATAATGCACAAGTTAAATCTTGTTTTTCCACTCAATCAGTAGCAGTAATAGTGGAAGTAACAGCAGCAATAACAACAATAACATGATAAAGAAGACCATTCAAAAAATCAAATATAAATAATTTTTTGAATGGTCAAAGCGTGAATCATCTAAATCTTCACTGATGGAAATCTTCAAAATAATGCATAAATGCAGCAGTTGAAATCAATATAAAGAAAATAATGAAAATACAAATGGAACATGAAGTCTGACAGTAGAGAAGTGGCGCGCATCTCGGCCAACAATTCTTCATTGCCCAAAATTCAGCTTTGTAGAGTAGAGCAGACTAGCATCACATACAAATGGCTCTTCAATTGAAGTGACACTGAATAATTGTATGGAAATCCAACGCAAACCCTCCATTTTATGAAATGACCCTAGAATCTAGATACCAAACTTCATTAAGCTGTGGCACTAAATTATCTTCAATTTTAACCAATTCATTTTCTCTAACTTCATTAAGCTGTGGTACTAAATTATCTTCAATTTTAACCAATTCATTTTCTCTAGTCTATATTCTGCCTTTGCTCCACTAATTCTCAATCTGTTTTGCCTGAATGCTTTTCTCCAAGGTTCTAGCTTATCATCTACTTGTTTTCTTGTCTAAATAATGGGTGACAATGTTGGACAACAAAAAAACAAGAAGAAGAAAACTGCATGTGGATAAGAGACATATATTAAGATGCATGTAGGACTGACAAGAGAGGAATAAGGATGTAAGAGGAAACCTATAAGTGGTTTCAATACATATATATATATATATATATGGGAGGTGCTCTTGTGAGACACTCTCACCTCACTATGAGAGATAAAGGTGGGGGTCCTCACATTTAAGTTGTTGACATTGGATATGGATGTGAGGGCCCCCACCTTATCTCTCATAGTAAGGTAAGAGGTTCTCTCACAGGAGCATCTCCCTATATATATATATATATATATATATAAAAGAAAAATCAAGGAATGCCATCTGAAATTAGTTCGGAAAGTGCATAAAATATCATAAACAATCTAGTGGAGATTGAAGAAACAACATAGGACAAGTTGGAGTGCCAAAGGACATGACTTTATAAATGGATGAGTGGAAAAGTAGAACTCAAAGCCAACACCAAATAGATGGAATAAGCTTCAACGATAATGATGATGACAGTGGTGATGGTGAGAAGTTGTACAAGGTGCCCATCCACGGCCATATGAGATTATCGTAACCATCAATTAGAAGCATGTAAAAACAAGGTCAGGATTGTCAAACAATGGTATCAGAATTATGGTTAATGGTAGAATTTCATTAACCAAAAGTAACAAGACTCGAGACCACAAACTTGTGGTTGCAACTTGCAACAAAAGGCACCTTTCAACTGTGCTACAGGCTCTCATCCAAAAGGATATTATAATGCATACATGGAGGGAATTAGACAAGCAAAAAGAACTTCACACGAGCCTTTTTTTATGACAAAAGGAATTTATGACAGAATTGTCGAGCCTCCACTAACAAATGTTCTGAACACAAATAGGTCATAAGAAAATTTAAGATTTAGAGAAATCAATTGGTTCTATGGTAAATAACAAATAACAAAAGCTATGTTTTGCAATATTATTCCATTTACCAATCATAAAAATATAAATCCAGTTATGTAACAGTATGATATAAAAATCATTTGCTAGATTGTGTAGTTTGCAATTTCCACTTCAAAACCTAAAACAACGAGAGGGTGTGTGGCATTTATGCAATTATCGTAATTTATAATCATAGAAAACTTAATGGGAGAAAATTACTTGGATCCCATCAAGCAAGTCTTGCAGGGATTCGTTAAGTGGTCCCAGCTCCGCAGAATCCTGACCTGTGGAATGAAGTATCCAATAAGCTGATGATGTTGATGATCAATGAATCATATAGTAACCTGAGTATCTAAAGAAATATCTCTTAAGAAAACGTTAGAGAATAATATTGATATTTTAACAATAGAAGATGATTACTCGGCTTAATGTCATTTCCATCAAGATCCATAGGACTTAAATCGTCATCATTAGTGTCATCACCCGTCAATCCATTTTTACTAGCGCTGGAAGGAGCTCCAGGGGGTACGAGTGCAGGGACTTCAAAGCACATGAAGTGAGCAAAAAAAGAACTCTGCATTTGGATGATGCAGTTAAGGACTCCATGAAGCAAGAAGCACCAATGTAAGACACAAGAAATTGAGAATTAAACAAAATAACCTCATCTACAAGAAGAGGGATAAAAATGGTAAGCATCTTCGAGTAAGCTTCAGAAACTGTTGAAGTGTCTGTATTGTTCACTGATTGATTGGAACTTGCAGAAGCTTCAAGCCAGACAGTGGGGTTCCTTGATGCTTTTGTACTAGCACGAAGTTCATTTGCAAACTCTCGAGCCTGTAAATGATGAGAAAACCATCAACCACCATCTATTCACATCCAGACTTCCCTATCCAATAGATTCACCACTATCTACCACCCATGTTTAAAAGACAAGAGAGCAGTCAGGCTTGTGATTATTTGTCCTCAAAGAAACAAATTAGATGAACCAAATGAACTAAAGGTGAACACATGGCATCACATCAATGATCAAACTGCCCACAAGTGTTAGTCAAAAGTCTTGCAATGTCAGTCTAAACAAAATGAGGCTAAGAAATAAATTCTGGTGACGAAAAAATACCCATGCACATATTTCATGTCGTTGAATAAGAGCTCAGGATTATTTGTCCAAAAATGAAACAAATTAAATGAGCCATATAAAGTTAAAGAGATGGCATCACACCAAACAGCCAAAACTTGTAAGTCAAAAGCCTTGCAAGTTGCAATCTCAGTGTAAACACAACATGGCTACAGAGAAATAAATTGTGCAGACTGATAAACATCCATGCACATATTTCATATAGTTGGAAAATAGGAAATTAGTTAATAGACATGAAAAAGAGAACACTGTCCTCACCTCTCTACGGAGAAGTAAGTTAAGGGACTGACAATAAGCTTTCCTCAAGGAGCCCAAACAATTCCTATCAAGACTCTGAAGAGAGCACAAATTAGAAACAGAGAAGGGAACAAAAAAGAAAAAGTTCTGATAGAATTCTTATATTTCCAATGCGCTGGCACCTTCAAGTGCTGCAGAAGGCGTGCATATGTCCTACATTTGTACCGTAGATCAGCATGGTCAGGCCTCTTCAACTGTCCTCGCTGCAAAGAACCAAGCAGACAATTATTTTTTCACCTACAACTTTGATAATATCACAATAACAGCAAAAGATGAAATGAGAGTATACCTGAGAAAAGTAGCTCTTGTCGCTTATCATAAAATCGACTAAACTAGCAAAATAGTTTCTCAAGAACTCTGATGCTCGGCGAACAAATGTAGATTTTAGTTTCTCGAGTTCAGCACGCCGCTCCCTGACCTGTATGATTTGATTTTTTCAAACCCCCAAGACCAAATTATTTAAATGATAAAATGAGAATATAGATGTGATACAAAAGAACAACATAACCATCTAAAAGTTTAGTGGGCATTGATATCCTTAGCATCATCTTCAACAGACGAAGCTATATGTGGAGCCAGATGTTCAGGGTCCTTTGTTTAGAAAATTGAAACGGGCATGTATCCAGATGGTGGATCACAGAAGGTGACCCAATCAAATGGGCCAGCTAAGCAGTTCTGTCATGCTGTGGTGGATAAGGTTTTGTCTAAGCATTTTCTCAGTGTGCTGAGGTTTTTGCCAAGAAGGGAGCAAGAACAGAGTTTCATACTTTTGTTAGTGGCCTTTTGGGTCTTTCAAGATCTAGCCCTGGAAAGGCCCGAAGAGCGCCAGGTCCCTCGTGTTGGTGCTGAATTAGACACGGGAAGAAATGGATCTGTTTCATTCCGAAAAGCCAATAAAAGTGTTCCTTCTGTCCTCAACTCCTCATGTCACAACTTCGGAGAGGGATCTTATTGTTGTTAAGTCCTGGGTTATTCTCTACAGTCCTAATGTCCGTGCATTTTAAATTCACAACAATATATATCTACCAAGATGATAATTAACTCAAGAAAAATTGATAGGAAAAACTGTAAAAGTGTGTGTGGTAGGGGCGGCCATTTCTTTTCCATTACTGACAGCCAAATTATCGAAGGTGCTCACTATTGCAACCTTGAGGTTGTGGGTCAAGTCATCTTACCAATTCAAAAATAAATAAAATAATAATAATAAACAACAAAAAAAAAAAAAAAAAAAAAAAGATGATTATCAGAGGTATGGAATTTTAGATCCAATAAAAGGGGGCCATGCCCAATTCATAAGGAAAGCAATAGTTGAGGCTGCGAAATTTTCAGCTTCTCAAGGGTCAGGGTCAGGGTCAGGCAAGCAGTCTAGTATTATGATTTGCAGAAAAGGGGTGCAGAAGCAGAAAGGGAACTGGATCACTCTTTGGCTCAGGAACTAATTCCTGAGAGGAATTGGGTCACCTTGGGACAGGTAGCTGCTTCTGGTGAGAACAGGGAGGTTGTAGAGGCTTCCTCACAGAATAATATTGATGGAATTGGGAGTTTTGACCTTGAATTAAAGAGAGGAATTGATCAATGAAAAGGCTGACATTCACATCTCAAACTTCGGTACTTGCACTTGGAGGGTGAGTATTCTCAAAAGAAGCTCGCTTATCAAGTTATTTTAGTGGTCCAGCCGGATCCAAACTTAGACACCTTTAAGTAACACAATCACTCAAGGGTTCTACCAAAAGACATGAAGAAATTTTATTTATTTCAATAAGATTGTTCCAAGTGGGGCGTGAGGTACATATATGTAGAATGGGGTTGGGTAGTCCCCTTCTTCCCTTTCCTAGTTTGATTTAAATTTCAAATCTTTTCCAACAAGAAAAGAAACTAAATCTCCTAAGGCACTCCTTAATCATTAACTTGATTCACTAGGACTCCGACACTAGTCAAATAATAAAAATTATAAACTTGCCAAAACAACCCAAATCAAATTAAACTCTTAATTAAAGACTCTAATTAAACTCAAATTCCCACAGTAAATTGGTCGGCCCATATGGTTAAGTGGGCTGACCGGCTGGTCCAATTGGGCCTGCAGGATGGGTTCACTGGGCCTGGTCGATCCATCGGTCATGCATCTTGAGCTGCATCATCTATACCAAATACCCATAAAGTCCTTTTATGCAGTGGAGAGAAAGACGTGATTGATCGTGCAGGTACCAAGAAGATGGCTTTAATAGAGATTAAAGAGAAGTAGAACTCACAAAGCAATACAACATAAATGGAATAATGCTTCAATGACGATGATGATAATATTTTCCTCTTTCTTCCTTTTTTTCATATATAAATTCACAATGCTGCATGTGATTTTTCAGGGTCATTTGTTATTTTCCTCAAATATATTTGGTCCTCAGTCCAACCACCGCACAGCAAAGGAAATAAGGAATGTTTAAGGTATAGTACAGTTTATTTCGGTATATAGGAAGATAGCTGGGTATGCTCCTTGTAGAAATGCTTTTTCTAGAACAAGGTGTTGTCCTGTCCATAGTCAGATCAGTAAATAGTAGGCACCTGATCTTGATCTTATTCTCATGCATCAGAATTCAGTACTGATAATCATCTAAGCCATAAAAAGTAAAATTATCCAGTTTCTAGCTATATAAAAAGATATAAATGCATCTATTGATGCATATTCATGGCTAAGCGCATGAGCACATTCGTATATGCATATTCATGGCTAAGTGCATGAGCACATCTGTATATCTTATTCAACAATGATATGCATACTATTGTATAACTAGACAATATAAATGTGGGTCAACATTAAAAAATGATAACATGATTGTGTTCAACATCACAAAATGATATCTTAAGAATCTTAAAGGGGGAAGAGAACATACAGCTCGCATGTTTGCATAGCAAGGATCCAAATGTGGTGCCTCTAGAGCACGTAAAGCACCAGTTAACCATTCACATGCTTCAACGTTCTGAAGCATACGTGCCTCGTCAAATGAACCTCCAGTTAAACATGCTGCAAACTGCAGCAACGTGTTGTTAGACAGTAAAATTAAAAGCAGTAAATACTTAAAGTTACTTCCTGAAGCGCTTTGTCTACTACAACTAAATCTTGAAGAATACTATTAGAGTGCAACAAAACATACATCAGGAGGGACGCGCAGCCGTTCAAGAAGCTTCTCAAGCTCCTCGATGAGAACTTTGTTATTAACAGACTGCATCTCCAGCTTATTGTTACGTGATTCTATCTGGACACCAGATAAAGAAAACATTTCATATAAACCCGAAACAAACTTCAAAGAGTAGTGTGTTTTAAGCATCATTTAATAATAGAAATGGAAATTTTTTGACAAAGAAGAATGTTACTAGCTACACAGACAAAGGACGCGTGCATGTACTAGCACAAACAGAGGTCCAGAAATATAAAGAAGGATCAAGATTTCATTGATTGCAATACTGCTGCAAGCTTATACTAGACATAAAGAGCTTTGGTCGCAAGACATATTTTCTCTTTTTAGACATATTCAACCACTCCTACGCAAGTAATTTCTATAAACTATGAAAGACTCTCCTAATACAAATAAGATGAGGATCAGCCCACATCAGTTGATGAAAATAAGATCATCAGGTGGTGGATCAAGCCTTAAAGTTTTTCGACACCTATGATCAAGCTTGCAGGACAAGGGTACACATCTAGGAGGTTCTAGGATCGAAGGCACCCCAAAACAGCCCCCAGATAATTATTAAAGTTTTACCATTGATGACTTGTCTAAAAGACTCTCAGAAACAAAGGGGTTTTCTGCAATTAGCCAATTACAGAAATTGCAGAATAAAAATCCAGCAAACATGCATTTTATTGGGTCAGATCCAAATGGGCCCTATTGGACCCAAACCCCAAGGAATTCCCGCACCAGTACAGTTGCCCAAGGATCCCCTAATTTATGGTGGGTTTCATCTCTAAAGATGGTGGGCCACATGAGCCCCACAAAAGGTTTTATCTCAGATGTTCTGGACATCAAGCCATGAAAATATTTCTTTGTTTTAGTTATTTTTTAGGGTTTTCAGCAATGGTTAATATTAGTTATGATTCGTCAATCTTAGCATTGAGATTCGATAGTATTTAATCTAAAGTTTGATAACTTAAGAGATTAGATGGATAGATGGTATCTAATCTTATGTTTTTTGGGTTTTTAAGCACATATATATGATGTTTATGTTGGTCGACCAGAACAGTTCACATTGAGTTTTGAATAAAATCTAATTTCATGTTTTATATGCATTCCTTATTTCCTCTCCATCAGATTGAGGTATTCTCCATCAATTTAAGCTTTATACAGATTATTCAGCGATTAAAACTTAAAAGTGACTAATTTCCCTTCTGCTTAATTTATTTGCATTGTTTCCAGTTGATTTGGGTTAGGGTTTGATATCTTTAGGTTTCAAGTCAATTAGCTCCCATTTGACTGCATCAAAATAGGACACTTGACTCTAACAACAAAGTGGAGGAAGATTTTCACCTACGAGCAAACTGCATACTGTGTATGTACTATGTGGTCCAGCTCGTGAGACCCACTTGCAAGCATGGCTATGATAAGAGCCCAGCCCAATTGCACGATAAGGGCTAAGTCGTTGGAAGAGCTAACGAGCCAGCTATTATGATGGGCTAATCCAGAGTAAGATTCAGTGGCGGACCCAGGATTTTCATCAGGGTGGGGCAGGCAAATAATGGTCAATTAAAAAAACCAAAATAAATGCCAATTTCCAATAATCTCCACTTATTGCATGATTTAAATTTTTCTTTTTTTTTTTTTTGGAAAATCAAGTATAAAAATTTCACATCATACTCAAAGAAAAATAGAACCACAGCTAAAACCCTCTTGTTTCCTAAAACCAATAAAAAGAATGTTAAAGGTCTCGTGACTTTATATCGATTGAAACATGCAGTAAAAGGAGAGGAAAAAACACATCTTCATTCATTGCATATAGCATAATCTGAGCAGAGCAAAGCAAGAGAGCAAAAGGAAATAGAATTTTCTTATTGTAATACTTTTCCTCCCAAGAGCAGAAAACTATTTTATCCAAGATGTGATTCATCTACACCAAATCCACCAGCAATAGTGCACTAGAAGCGGATCACAAACCAAGTCACCTACAAAACCTCCACTAATCCCATAATAATTGGCAGAACAAGAGAGCATTAGACTTATTGCTACCTAAACAAAGGGTTGTAGAACAGACCAAAAATAATTTCAGTAGATTTCCATGGCATCTATCTCCATTATTCGTATGAAACAGTGAAACCTCATGAAATCCGCGATGGAGGTGTTCTCAAGAAATTGCTTGGTGCTGCCAAGCTTGTGGAATTATAAAAGAAGAGGACTTCATAGATCTAGGGTTTCAGAGGAGAGTGTGAAGTACCTGCCATTGAGAGGAGGAGGAGGGGGAGATGCGATTGATGGGGATTTCGTATTGGAAACAGGGTTTTTTGAGACCTAGAGTAGGGGTGTGGGGCGACGTATTACTGAAAATCACTGTGCCTTTTTCGATCAGACCTGGGGCAACCACCCCAGGTGCATATAACATGGGTCCGCCCCTGGTAGGATGATTTACAATAATTGGCAAGAGTAGTCTCAATCTTATCTATTAGGTGGGAGGATCAAGTAGGAGTTATCAGCATATTTTCTTTCCTTGTTGGTCATAATTATCTCATAATTTCCTTCCTAGTTAGTGATAATTATCCTTGATTGTAGCGATCAAATCCAACTAGTTTCTATCCATGTAACTAACAATTGCTATTTATTGGATTTGATCTCTGATACATGGATAGCAATTGCTAATTCATAAGTTGGGATCATCTGATCAGTCTAGTCCATATGATTGCAATAATCTTCTAAAGGGTTGGTTGTTCATGCTTCCTTCAATTACTGGATCTATTGGCCATGGTTGTGAGTCTTCATCACGGGCATTTTGTTCTTCCAGATCTACCTTTTACATCTACTCTGGAGAACCTTCCGTATCACAAGCCATGGTTGGTTGGTTGTCCATTAGTGTTGTAACCAGATCTGTCAATGGTTCCTTTGAAATCGGCTCTTTTTATATGATGATTTCTTATCCTCCTGGTGTTCACTCAAAGCTCTTCGGTTCGCGGTTTTGATTGTGACTGTTTTTGCTGGAGGGTCTCTAAGCATTCTGAGACCATAATTATATGAGCTTACCCTTCAATTTGAATTTGTAGGTGTTGACTATCTCATTATGTCAATTTATCTCCCATTAATTCATAGTCTTCTGAGAAGAATGTGTGACAACCTTCAAAATTCTTATGAACTCCATTCTTGAAATAAACAAGGCATAGCCCTTCCATATTAATGATCAAGTCAAGCCTTACCCATTGAGAGACCATGTTTTAGTAAATTTCTCCATCAATGATCATCTTGCACACGATCCTTGAAACGTACTTGTGTACAAAATGTAGTTTCATGCAACCATTTTTCAAGTGCAAACATAAC
Organism: Camphora micrantha; assembly: GCA_003546025.1. NCBI lineage: Eukaryota > Viridiplantae > Streptophyta > Magnoliopsida > Laurales > Lauraceae > Camphora > Camphora micrantha. Next base: position 67,103,610 of record QPKB01000001.1, read on the forward strand.
TGGAACATAATTCACTATAGTCATCTCTGGAGCAATCTGACAATTAATTGGATCTCTCTCTTGAAAAAGTTTGCCGCTCTTAGGTGGGCTTTAAGATGGGCCTTGTCTCTAACACAGTTACACACTCCCAACATGACTGTCAGCTTTGGATAGACATGATGAAGACTGGAACTTGGGAAATAGTTGCTGGAATTGAAATTTTGAATGGACTCATATCAAGCTGAAAAGGTGAGTTTTTTGGATCAGATTATTTGGACAGGATTTAGGTGTATTATGGAGGCTGCTGCAAGGTTTCAATTGGCCAAAGCTAGAGCTCACTAAAAGCAGTTTTAAGAAAGATTTAGGGCATGTTTGTGTAACACTTTACTGCAGAAAAGTGGACGGTTTTCGGCAAAAAACCCATTTTTCTTGCATTTGGTGCGGAACAATTCCACGGAAATGCTTTTTTGCCTAAGGCAAATGTTGGAAATGGATTTCCTATGGAGGGGTATGGAAATTCCATTTCCTCGGAAAACTTCTCCCTGCTATATAATCTCATTTCCTCACTCCTTTCCAATTCAACCCAAAACCCTTTCTTCGTGGACCATTGCATTATGATTTTGTTTTCTTTGATTAGTTGGGTCTATGTATGATGATTATTTTTGTGATGGGTATTATTTCTGTGATGGCTCATCTAATTTTCAATAAGGAATCCACAACCGCACCAAACAACATTATTACCAATTCAGCGAGGAAAAAAAACTCACACCAAACATGAATTTCTAAATTTCGGAATTTGCTTATGTGGCAATTTCCCCTTTCCGCAGAAAGAGTATGTACACAAACGTGCCCTTAGTATCTGGTTTAAGGCTGTAACAGGAATGGTTCAATCAGTTTGGAGGTTTAAACTCTAAATGGTGTATGTACTTGATTTGCAATTGTGCAGGAATTTCCAAGGTTCTGAACAGTAAATTACTGCTTCAGTTTGCAATCAAGAAAGGATTTAAGGTGGTTGCCGCCGTCGGTCAAATTTGAGGCAAATTAATGGCTGATGCAGGTAGGTTTAAGGGCCACTTTTAAGTGGCTGTTATAAGCATTATTCTAAAAATCAAAACTGTATCGCAAAAATAGAAATCGTATCCTAATTAATCTAAGACTCCTGCCACTCTAACAGAATACAGCATAAAAATGGAAACATGTACAACAACGTAAGAAGTAACACGAAACTCAATAATCTGTGGTTTGATGCAAGTCGTGTGAAGCTCATCAGTTGCATTTTAAGCCTGGGCCCGGTTGCAAGCACAACCATTATTCATGGTCGAGGGACTAGCGCTGGGCTGGGTGCTGACTGTTGACCCCCCCCTGTTGGGTTGGGTTGGCTTGAACGGCTTGAACTGCGTCATCACTACGGAGGAAAGGAGTAGGTAGCTTTCTTTATCGAACATTCAGGGGATACACCAACTGCTCGGCTTGTGTAACTTCCGCATTTTTCTTGGATCAGAGCAAACTTCAAATGGGCTTGGAGAGGAAAATGGAGATATTTTTCTTTTTGAAATTTATATTAAAGAGAATACAGTAAAAAATGAAATAGCCCAACAAGACTAAACCCCAATATCAAAATGCAACTAATGTACACTCATTTGATGTTGATTCAATTCCATCATTCAAAAGGGCAACATTGTGATTAAGATACCTAATAAAGTTTACTTTCAAGGATTGGCGACCTATTATCTCTCAGTCACTGAAAAGTGAAAACTTTTGGGTGGGGGAAGAAAGAACCTCGCCATGGCCAAGCCCAACCAGGCTCACTCCAAGTCGCCCAGTGAGAGCGCCACAGGACCAAGCAAAGGCAGCAATGCCTCTAGGGGCCAACCAAGCCATAAAGAAGCACAACGGGTGGCACAAGTGGCACTAACTAGTCAATTTGGCTCAAGAACAAACTTTAATTATTTTAAAAATTAGTTTTTTCATTTATTTTTTTAGTTTCACTTAATTAGAAGGCTAGAAGAGAATTATTAGGAGACTTGATTGAGTTAAAATATGTTGAATCAAGGGTAATTTAGCTAAACTAGGAGTTTTAGTAAGGATTTCTATCATGGATCAAAATAGCAGCCACTACGTCTCTTCACCGCTACGCTAAATGGCATTTAGCGCCGTTCAAATTCGTAGCGGCCGCTATTTTGATCGCTACGAAGGTGTGAAATTTTCCTAATTTTCAAAAAATTTCAAAATGTATAATGATGCTTATTTCTTTTCTTTTTCTCTCCAAATAATATTTTTATGCAACTCTTCTGCTCTTTTATGTTTAAAAAAACACCAAAAAGCACACGATCTCGCCGAATTATAGTGCATATGGAGAGTTCTTCTCAAGGTTTCACAGATATACAGGACCTCATACAATGAGGGGACCGTTACGCCCCCTTACCTCAGTTATTTTTGTAAAAAAAAAAAAAAATTCTTATTTTCCAATATTCTAGATTTTCTACAAAAATTTTCAGATTTTTTTGACGATTTTTTCAAATCTCACCGCTACGCCGCTACGTAGCGTTTTGGCGGAGGGCACTACGCCCGCCGCTACCGCTATTTTCATCCTTAATTTCTATAAAAAGACATCGCTCGGCTGTATGCAATTAATTTCCATTCAGTTATCTCCAATGAACTAAAGGATTTTGCTGTGAACGTCTGTCTACCACTGTTGAGTTCTTCGATCTATGTATTCATCTATATCTACAATATTTTCCTCCGGAGATTTTTATCACCAGTGAAGATAATTCCAAGATCAATTAAGACTACTTGCAATACTGCTCTGCTTGGGGACCTAACCAGGATGGCTTCGGACGCGCGCACGCAAGAGAGAGAGAGAGAGAGAGAGAGAGAGAGAGAGATGTCACAATACTTATAGCACTAAATTGTCATTTTATGAGATGATGTAATATTCGTAGCACTAAAATTGTCATTTTATGAGCTATTTCTTCAATTGTGGATTATTATCATTCCTCTTTATAATTTTTTCTGCTCCCCATCATGAAGTAACTTTATTTTTTTTGTCTTGGCCATAAAAAATTGTGAGCATTTGGTCTCAAACTCTAAACCACCAACCCCAAGTCAAACTTTTAGGCTGCCCATACCAACATCTCTGTCAATTGTTGAATGCAATACAAATTTGGTTTACTAGGAGGTTTCACTGGACCAGTTTCAGTTTTTTAATGCCCAAGGCAGCTATTGCTTTCTAGTTATGTTTTTTTTTTTTTTTTTTTTTCTTTTTTGAGGAATAGTTAACATACTGTCCCCTCCCCCTTCTATTTTTGGAGTTGGATGTGTGATCAGAAAACAATTCGTAATCCAATTAAGTTTGTAATGACCTATCTTTTTGGTATAACAACTCTTTCTAAATTTTTTGAAGAAGAATGTTCGAATTTTAATCACAAGAATGGTCTTACCGATTCAATGTCTTCCCTCATGTGTCTGAGCTTTATGTTGAATATGCCTAGCCACTCATCCATATCTTCAACACAAATTGTAGCTGATTCTAGCCCCTGCATTACCTGCATGACACACAAAAATGCCAATTATTATAAACTTTCCCATAGCTTTTACTTAAGCAACCTAAATATGTACAAATCCAGACAGATAGATTTCTAATTACAGTAATACAAGAGGCATGTAAAGCATAATATTTCATAATGTTTCAAAACTACTAAAAGTTTCATGTATAAGGACTAACTGCTAGAGATACTAAAATAAGGATCTAAACTCCAGAGGTACCTCTTCTATCAAAGGTTCATTTTCCAAAATGGCATGCACATTTGCTGCTTCCAAAGCCTGAAGTTCTCTTTTCAACCTTTCAGAAAATGCCTCTGCTTCACCAATACCCATAACATACCTGTGTAAACATTACACTCTTAATATAATACTAGAACTGAATGACATTTAATGTAAATTTCTTAGTTATTGTTAAAGTTAGGGAAGTGCGTGTTGAAATTAAGAAACAAACAAGAAAAATCCTAAGTCATGTTAAATATTTGCAGCTTTTATTGGCATGCAGTCTCATAACTTACAATAGGCGGGAGAGGGGGAGAGAGAGGGAGAGAGGAAAAATACTAATAGTGTTACAAAATTAAGCATGAGAAGAAATGAAAACATGACGTACGTGCCAAGAAGAGCTTCCATGTCCTCTTCTTCAGCTTGCGAAACAAGATCCTTTTCAACAGTAACTTTCAAGTCATCTTGGGTCACAACAGATGTAGCAGGACCATCTTGAGCACGCACTTGATTGGGAACTGTAGGTGTATTTTCCTAAAGCATTTTCAAGTGAACAATGGTTAACTGAATAAGATTACAAGTTACTGACTTTAGTCACTTCAATGTGCTTGAATACAGACTCAGAAGAGAGGTGAAAATAGAACTTCCTCCTTATTTTTTGTTCCTTTTTTTCCCTTTTAATTTTGATTTTGGCTTTTAGAGACTCCAGTTCAATACTTCAAATTAGCCAGAAGAGAAATGAACTGGTTTCTAGCATCAGCAGAGGATCTCGGTAATGATATGATTTAACTGAAAAATAATGTATTGTGAACAAGCAAGTTGCTTAGTATATCAAAAGAAAACAAAATAATTCACTATGCAGATTTCCAGATGACACCACCAACCACATGCCAAACACTCCCACACAAACCTGACCATGCTTTTTTTTTTTAATGGTGCGTGAGAAGGACATCAGTGACTACCAAATGAAAAAAGGACCTCAGCAAATAGGTGCGAGTTTGAACCATAAGTTAATGTACATCTCATTTACACATGAGCCATAGGGCCATTTCTTGACGATCAAAAAAAGCAGCAGACTCCCACAAGGTAGTTCACAGAACAGACTAAGAGAGGATTTGACCATTTATCATTTCCCCATTAAAATTTGATTGATCTCTAAAATACCTGACTTATGATATGAGTAGTAATGCCAAAGGAGATTCTGGCAGGCGTAAAGCCATAGGAGATTCTAGCAGTCTTTTCCTAGAAGGGAACAATCATTAAATTAATTCTTTGTGCTTTTCGTTTGCGCTTGCAAATTGCAATCCTTATGATACTTATATTTCTTCTTTTGCCTCCAGTGTTCCATTATTTGCAAGCAGTCAGAGATAGTAAAGGATTATGAAATTTGCATTTTGGAAAAGTTTTAATCAACAGAATATGCTTTTGTAGTTTTGTAATTGGCAATGCTATCCATAACCCTATTGTTCAATTTTTCTTCAATTTGTGGAAGTTTTTCTCCTAAAATTACTTGAAAATTATGTAAACCTGGATATGCATTAGAATATGGAATTTATCTAGATTTTTCTTCAAGAATCGTTTATGGATTTTTCACATTTTTTTATTTTTGTTATTATAAATGTATATATCTAAAAATAAAATTTTAATTTTCTAACCCACCTGACGGACCTACCCGTCTCTTGGTCAACATAACTCAGCAACTGCCCACGTTTGGTCGACCCACTGGGTAGAAAATTATGGTGTAAATATCAAACATCAACTCATACGTAATATAATTTTAGGTGAGATTTTTCGATAGGTTGTTTCTGTTATGCGACATGACATGACCCCAAACCGCAACCATGTGGTTGCGAGAATGAACACCTTCCAACTATGCTATGTTCTCTTATCAGTTTTCAAAAGGCTTGCTGATAAAAGTTATTAAGGCCCATCTGCAACGAATCCAAACCTTCACATACGCCCCCAACATGCTGGCATTTACTCCAATTTCAACACTTATTTGTAATTTTGGATTTAATAGTTTAATTTATAATTATAGAATAAGTTTGGCTTAGATTAGGATTCGATTAAATTTGTGTTATATTAGGCTAATGCTATTATGTGACTAAAGTTTCCAATTATTATGGGATTAGATTTCTAAATGATTGTGAATAGGTTGCCTGTTACCATTCAAAAAAAAATGAACAAAAATAAATGAGGGAGAGAGAGAGAGAGAGAGAGAGAATAGGTCACCTAGTTTAAATTGGTATCTTTGGTTGTACTTTATAAGTAACCAATGGCTATTCTCAAGAATACAAATCAAAGAATTTAGTCAAGATGTAGTACCTAAATTTCAACTTGGTATCAGAGCTAAGATATAGAGTTAAGACTTTTGGATTTCTTTTTTCACCTTTCACTTTTTTCATTTTCGAGCGTCAGTCCCCTTTTATATAAAAATATTGTTACAAGGATCTTCTGCCTTATGTGATTCAGAAGATTTCATCTCATCCAAAACCCTAATCAAGAGAAACCGAGAGACCCATCGATTCATCCAAGAGAGAACATGTTTGCAGGGAGGCAGCTATTCAAGGGCTCCTCTGCTGTAATTGAAGGCAAGAGAGAAAGCACAACCACGTCATCTAGTGTAGACGAGTGTCACAATCAGGTCACAAGCCCTGTCTAGCCCTAATCCACATGCAGCCATACACATACCACATCCTCCATGATCAACATGCATCTAACCCGAATTCAACAAAAAAAAAAAAAAAAAGTTTAAAAAACACACCTATTTCAGATCCACATATAGCATCTAACCAAATTCAAACTTGAAACTCAAATCAAACCAAGATTCAATACAATGTCCTTGGTTAAGGGGTCGTTTGTCTACACTCATTTACATATGTAAGTGGTGAATATACGTAATATTTACGCATCAGCAATGTTTGTCTACAAGAATTTACGCATCTTGTGTGTAAATTAGATGTGTAAATGGCGTGAAAATGAGCCAATTTTCACACCAAGATTTGAACACCTGTTGAGGTGGGAAAAGAGAATACCAAAAGCACATGTGATTTTAAAGAATACCCGTTGGAGGCGGACGGTTTGGTTTTGGGTAGTTTCTGTCAGGGTTCGAAACCCCCCTCTAACATATTTAGAAAAATAATAATAAAAGAGGCATTTCCATCAAAGAGGTTCTGGGTTCGAAACCCCCTTCCAATACATTTACAAAATAATAATAAAAGATGTATAAAGACTGATGAAACCTATGAATGAAAATCCTCCCTTCATCTTATCCCTTTTTATGAAGGTAACATCTTTATTTCTCTCTATTGCCTTGCAAAAAAAAAAAAAAAAAACACCTTTGAAAAATCTATCTACTCTGTAGGTTATTCTTTTAGAATTTGATTTTCTTCTCTTCTCCTTTTAGATTTTCTTCCAATGTCTTAATGATTTTTCTAAAATTATTTATTATTGTATTACTTTAAAAATATTTAAATATGTATAAATGAATGTAAGAGAAAAGGAAGAATGTATATTATATAGCATTATGGTATCATTAAAAAATAATATATAAATGCAATTTTATCTAACCATAATAAATTTGTGTTACTTTTAATATAATTGAACTTAACAATAAAATACTCATTTTAAGAACTTTCTATAATTGATTAATATTGGCATAAAGCCGGTGAGATGCATGGGTAAAGTTTCAAATTGAATAATGAATTAAGATAATATTGAACTACATATTAATTAATAGAAATATTAATAATAATCCTATTTTTCTTAACCATCAGACTATTAACTCTTATTTCCTTAAGCAAACATGTTGGAATGTATTTTTTTAAATGTGATCATTGATAGAAATATCTATTTTTGAAAAGTATATTTCATGTTGAAAGACATGTTCTTTTTTAAGGATTTAAAATGCAAATGAAAATTTTGATATAAACCAGACCTTCTTTTGTCTCCTTTTCATATCATTATAGTAGAATATAATTTAATGATTAATAAGTATCATTTACAAAATCGTTTAATACATATACACATATCATTGAAACAAACATAAAAAAATGAATCACATGTGTAAATGATGCGAAAATGGTGTTATTAGACAAACGTTGTAAAAAGAAACACATGTGTAAATGTTACATACTTAAAATTTGAATATTCATCTTTTACATGTGTAAATTGTATTTACATATCCCACATGTAAAAGACAAACGACCCCGAATAGTGTCAAGGGAGAGTCCCCTGTATAGCATATCCTAGGTTGTCCAGGGCTGCATCTAATATAATGTTGAAGTGTCAGTTGAGAGAGGTCCATGTGAGTTTGAGGAGTCAGAGTATGAGCCTTTGTTAGTTTGTCTTTCTACTGTGTTTCTATGCAAGGGAAAAGGATGAAATAGCATTTGCAGGGAAGGTGTCTATCACTGATAGTCTAAGAAGGCGAAGTCTTCGCTGAAATCACAGATGTTTGCGTAAGTCTTAGAGAAATGGTCTTTTGTGTGGGTGTAGTTTGGTGCTGTGGAGACTCATTCCCTACACTATTCTTTGGTCCGTATGGATAGAGAGGAACCATAGGATTTTTAAGAGGATTGTGGCATCTATGGATGTGTTTTTAAATGAAGTATGTCTTAGAATTGGTAGATGGGCTTTGACAAGTAAAGAATGTCAAAATCTAAATTTAGACAGTGTTCTTCATAATCGGGAGGCTTGCTTGGATTGTGGTCCTATAAAAGAGAGAGCAGAACAAATTATTTTCCGTCCTATGGGCTTTTTGAAATTCAATGTCAATGGGGTCAGCCGGGTCTGTTGGGCATACGTGGAGTTTGCCACAACTCTAAGAGCCAAATTTTGAAGCATTTCTCTATATACATCAGTGTTAAAGACTCCCAAAAAGCTAAGACAGTGACCATTCTAGAAGCTTTGAGGATGTATGTGGTTTCTTTCCTAGAGCACTTGATTGTTGAAAGCGATTCACACAATGCAATTTCTTGGTGTTTGGGAGAGATTGATGGTCCAAGGAAGTTTCATGACTATCTCAATTAAATCATCTCTCTTCTATTCAGGTAGTTTTACATAATGTGTTGCAGACGGCAAATGATCTGGTGTATAGTTTGGTTAAGCAAGGAGCAACTTCAGTGGAATTTAGTGATTCTCTTCCTTCATAGTTTTCTGTTTCATTTGCATTTGCATTTCTTACATAGGGTATAATGCTGTTATGCCTTCCCACAAGTTATTTTGTACTTTTGGTTCTATGTTTGTAATGAACTTTACACCAATAAAAAAAAGGTATAGACCAGTGCCGGCCAATATATCAGTTTTTGGGTTTGCCAATACAATTGTCAACTTGTCAGGTCAAATATTGGAACACATTGGTTAGGGTGGAATTTACCAAATCCCAATTGATGGATCTAATATTTGCAAAGATCCAATCTATACTAGCTCAGAATAGGGTACTAAGATCCAGGATCGCATGATTCAGAAGTGTTGTGAACCTTTGCTCATGCTTCTTCTCACATCATCATCCCACTTCTGACCCTTTTTTCCATTTCTGACCTTTCTTTCACTATTTATGTAATGCCAGCCGTTAACTGTTTTAAGGAGTGCCGATATACAGTATCCATCCTAAGGGGTCATTTGTTTGCATGTGAAAAATGATTCACATGCGTAAATGGTACACATTTGAATCTGTTACATACACAAATGAATTACATGCAAAACTCATTCAAAAGCTTGTCCAAATCTCCATTTCCACATGTGAATCTGAGTGCATCCAATGGTTGTGTATTTGGATTTTTTTGACTTTTTCACAAATTTCTCAAAATCCTTGAAGAATTAAGACAAGATATTCTACCTCTTCGTCGTTTGTAGCCCTATAAAGAAGATGAAAGGTTTGGATCATGAATTGGTGGACCACAAAAGCCCAGAAAACTAGATCTACCAGTTTGCACTTTTTTCACAAATTTTTCAAAACTCATAAAGAATCAAGGAAAGAAATTTGACCTCTTAGCCGTTTTTAGCCATATAAAGAAGATGAATAGTTCGGATCGTGAATTAGGGGCCACAGGAATGAAAAAAAAAAATCAAGCTATTTGATGGGCCCTATGGGAGAAAACACTACCATGTTTTTCATTGTAGCATCAATGTACTGGCGCCTCTTGCCTCAAGAGGTGTGAAATGGTCTACCGGGTACATTTATACATGCAAATAAAAATGATGAGACGTGAATGTTACACATGTGAATCATTTTCACATGCAAACATACAACCCCTAAATCTCAGAAGCTAATCGGTGTGCAGTAGCTCATATTTCAGCTGGTAGCAGTACCAAGTGACCTTTAACGAACATCACTTTTACAGTTAAATCAAGAATGTTTCGGATTTTTAGAGGTAGCTTCAGAGTTACAAAAACTCGAAAATAGACAGACAATAGCCACAAAGAGGAGACTAAAGAATGCTACAGTTACTTCATAGTTCGGGCATTTCAGAAGAACTTGGATTTTTTATTATTATTATATGAAAACTAGGAGTAAAGAACAACAAAAATTCAAAATGACCTAGCCAATAAATTGAGGAAATCACATCATCCTTTTTTTCATTGAATAGTGGAAATTATATCATCCTCAAATAAAATAAAGCACCAACTAAAAATGATGGAAAATGGAAAATAAGAAATATATTACTGGATGCACCTTTGCCCAAAGAGCCATCTCAACAATATCCATACCAACAACTTTGGGAAGACGGCCCAATATCTCTTTGCTCATGTTTAAGATGCAAAGAAGAATACGGTTCCTGCAAGAGACAGAAAAGGAGGAATATTAGATAACACAATGACACCATGAAGTAACCTCACAAGTTAAATGGATCTAGCTGAGAGCTTCCAGAATTTTTTGTTGTAATTAAAATACATATCATAATCCCAGTTAGAAAACTAGAGACACATCAAGTAGCAACACGCAGTCACACACAAAAAAATGTATATGAAAAAAAAATCATGTCTCCAAAGTAATCACCTGTCATCAACGTTGCGCATGGTCCACTGAGGAGGGGAGACACTCTGGCTTCTAAGATTATCAAATCCCTGATTATTACGTTGAAAGGCAAACAATGACAGATCAAGACTACAAAAATTTCAAATGATAAACCTTAAATACTTCTCCACCAAAATGATTTAGGTGTTTTGGTTCCACACCAGATCCAGACATAGGAAAATGTATGAAGTCAGCATTGGATATAGAAAGTTCCAAGCACCTTTCCAAAAGAAAAGGAAAGATATAGAAGGTTACCAACATAAATGTGCAGCCACTCGGATCATTTTGAATAACCTCCACTTTTGAAAGATGCTTAAGCTTGTATAGTTTTGCAGGCTACACTTGCGAAAAAGGTATAAAATAGAAGAAACAGTCAGTATCTACCCCTATAAAAGAAATTTTACAACTGTAATATAAGTGTCAATTCTCAGTATCCAAATTGAAAAAATACATACAGAATAAACAATCCAATTAACCTTTAAAAAAATAATCCAATTAAATGTCCCAGCATTTAAAACTCCAAATTCCAAGTTTGCCACTTTTCAGGAATTGCTTTTCCCCCAGTTTTTTGCTTAAGAACTGAGGCTTTCTTAGTCTGCTAAAATGTCCTTCATACTCCATATTTAAATTCCCTCTTCTATTTTATAGTACATTTCATTTTTATAGAACTTGTGATTTTAATTGTTGGTCAATTTTCTACTACATTCACAATATTTGGGCGCTACCCATTAGGATCTTTCCATCCCCCCTGGTCCCATCATATTTGGGCCCCCAGTGGGGCCCATCCAGCTACCTTGCACGGAAGCTCCGCGCGAGCTAAATGTACTGGAACAAGGCCCTTAAATGTTTTCTACATATAAGTTTAAGTAATCAATGAGGGATTCATGTGGACGAAGAATTCTTAAAAGATGTTAATTTCGTAAGATCAAATGTACACAGGGATTTAGGATCCCAAAAGGAATAGAGTAAGAAAGCGGCAGTGGTTGTATAAAGACAATGTATGCAAACCTAAGAGAATAGAACTGGATTGTACTAGTTGATTTAGCTCACTTCTACCCTTGTACTTCCACTCTCTTCCCAATTACCTTCTTTTTTCCTTTTTTCCCAAATCTTCTTATCATTACCTTCTCTCTTTTCTATGCTCTATCTTCTTTCTCCCTCTCTTCAATCAACTCTATTACACTGCTACAGCCTCAACTAAGAGGAAGAAGATAAGAGGGAGATTGAGGACCAGAAAGAGAACAAATCGGGTAGAAAAAAGCGGTCAAAACCAACACAAACCAGCACTCTGACTCGAAGCAGTATGAACAATGCCTTGGGCAGTTTAAAGCGTTGCATATTTCTCTCTTTCCTTTTTTTTGGTTAAATTATGTCATGGCAGGACCTGATCAAACCGGTATCTACTGGTTCAAACTCCAGTTCGGTTTTCATAACATTGTTCCTAGAGCATATTAGTCCCTACTCCCTACAACAAATTTACACAATTTAAGCTCTGGGGTGTGCACTTTCGGAGGTTTCCCAAATTGTTATATTTTAGCAACTGCTCAGTCTCTGTGAAAAGTGGAATAAAAATTGGAATGATAATGAGTGACAAGAATGAAAATGGATATAACTGAGGAAACAAAATGAAATAGCATATAACTGAGGAAAAGGATCACAAAATATCCAACAATATGAAGGGAAAAAATAGGGGAATTGGAAGGTTAAAAGAAAAGGATAAATATGGTAAATATGAAAATGGAAGGAGATAAGACATCTATAGAGTAAAAAGCATTTTATCATGTCTTTAATTCTCCACTTCACTTTTTCAACTAAACAGGTTGAAGTAAAAAAAAAAAAAAGTAACTTCATGTGCTACTTTTAAAATACAACCATGGTAATAAAAAAAATAAAAAACAAATCTATATGTAGCAAATGACTTCGCAGAAGAATAATGTATTATATCAATTAAAATATTTCATGGGAGAAGGGTTAAGTATATCCTCTCACTAGGCAATCTTCCCTCTCCTTTACATGCACTTTTGTTTTTATATATCAATAAAATCAATAAAAATCCTAAAGTAGTTTTTCCTAAAAAAACACGTGAGACTTGACTTGAATATAATATGTTATAAATTGAATGACAAAACTTCAATAGATGACATGATTTCAAAAAGACTTAGCAAACTCTAATGAGAAGGTTCCACAGCTGTATCACTAAATGTGAAAATTAACACAAACTATAGATCTGTATTTATCTTTGATTTTTTTGCATAAAATCACAGAGAACAAGAACTTACCTCGAGAACCCCTCCAGAAGAATATTTTAGAACACGGAGAAGAGCTTTAGTCCTTTGACCCTTTGAAGAAGTCATGGCTGCATTAATAACAAAAAGGTTGTAACTGGTGCAAATTAAAGGTAAGTCAAAACAAACCATATACAATTTTGAGTTAACCCGAGATGAAAGGATAGTGATCAATTAGTTCTCATAATAATACCAATCAAAGAAGTCGTGATTAATAAAATAAAACGAGACCATATAGTCCATCAATCAACACAAGACATAGAGCAGAAATGGCATGAGATGGTAAATGTGCTCATACTAAAATGAAGAATTCTCTCAAATGAGGATCTCTTGCATATATACCACAATAAGAGCTCTTTGGATCTTTAAAAACAGAGTGCAGGTACAGTTCAAATATGAGGCAGTGCATTTGGATTACATTAGTGATTAGATACATATGGGTGGCGGCCATTATATACTTTGTCATCACAAATTGCAGATAAGCAGAGTTACATGTAAATAAATTACAGGAAAACTGAGTGCAGCACGAACAAGTTCCATGGATCCCAACTGTGCTAAAAATTTAGTTGCACTGTTTACTCGGTATTGAATTTCCAGGATTCCAAACCAACACCTTATCATAGGAGCTAATGTTAAGGATTAAAGATGACTATTCAAAAGGGCCTATTTCTTAAAATAAATAAATAAATAAATATTTTTCACCCAGCAATTAAACAAGGAAAAAAAAAATCTATAAGAAAAGATTACCTACCCATCACCAATCATATTAATTTAAAACTAGGAAAGTGATGGTCTCATCTACATGTCCATCAAACTTGCACTCTTTTACTCCCCAGCTCTTAAAAACTCCATCTTTAGAACCTTCATTACTGGGGGGGTGCGTGGGGGTGGGGGGCGCCTTCAATTGCTGGAATTTCTTACGGAAACCCTATGGGTGGCATTTCTAAGAACAAAATCAGTTTCTGTCAATGGAATCGCTGGAATTCCTTGCTAGATTACTTGAATTCCGGAAACCCAACCATCAAAATGAAATCTTTGGCCTTTCAAATTCTCCAGATTCCAGAATCCTGGATGCTGTGCTGTAAGGGATAATTCGGGGACAGCATTCGAAGAATCCTAAATTCTCCTCCCCAACACGAATTCTCCAGCAATCAAACCTGAAACGCCCCCACTAAGACTTCCCATGAATTCGACACGAACTAGGCAAAAACGCACAAAACGACGCATGGATAGATGGATAGATAGAGAGAGAACGAGAAGCAGAAGAAGAAGAAGAAAGGTGAATTGTGAAAAAAGGGGATGAGATGGATCGCGTACTGGAGATAGCAAGAACCCTAGGTTTGGCCATGTTGCGACCCATTTTTCCGGATTTTCCCCAATTCCCACGGCTCTTGGCGACGCGGATCGACAACACCACCTTCTGCTTCGTTCCACTTGCATCGATCGCAGCTTCGCACGCTCGACGCAGCTCCTCGTCATCCGCGCTCGATTTCGCCATTTGCTACTCGATCCCTCTCTCTCTCTCTCTCTCTCTCTGTCGAAGAAGAAGCAGCAGAGAAGCTCCTGAGATTGGCGTGGATGAAACGACCAGAGAGAAAGATGCAACTACGAGAAGGTGTGTTTGATTGTTGTATTTATAGTGGAAGGGATGCAGGGAGGGATAGTTTTATTTAGATTGTGAGATGAGATGGAGAGCGTAGAAACGGAGCGAAATAAAGGCCCGATCTGGAGACGAAGAGGGCGCAGATCAAGTGGGCTGTGACATCTAAGTGGGACCCACTATAGCTAATCTATCTCTATGTCTATATCTGGAAAGCTGGATCTCACCAGGGTGGTACTGTTTTTTTTAACCCACATCGAATCATTGCCATTGACTGTTTCATTTGTGTTCATGCGAAAAGTGGGTCAGGGAGAGATTATTAAATTTGTGTTCATGCGCTGTTATTGAAGATGAATCTTCACCATTTTGCTTCTTTAATTTGAACAAGCATTAAATTTCCTAAAATTGCTCGGAATTCACGCAATCGCACTAGGATTGTAAATGGGATGGATCCGTATCCATGGCTATTTCGGTTCCTCACTTCGGTCCTAACAGGGGACTTGGATGTAGTTTCCAACACCTAATCTAATTTCTTTTAGGAAAATTATATTTTATTTTTGAGAATTTTATCCGAAAATGTACCTTAGAGGTCCACTAACTAAAAGAAGTATCCATAGTTTTGAAGCAACAGAACTAATACTTCCGCCAAAATATTCTTTCTTTTTTTTTTTTTTTTTTTTTCAACAAGCGTAACGTCGTCGTTTAATATCGAGAATTAGTATCGACGTCATCGCTAATTCGTCAAATCCGCCTATTCTCCAACCTTTTATCAACCAAAATGAATTGAACAGAATTATCCCCCAACATTGAATATTTCTTGTGGAGGTCGTTTAACTCCATTAACGAGGTAGGCATAGCACAGTTTAACCTTATTTCATACGTTATCTACCATAGAGCCTGAATTTCATATTTACTTTTCAATAAAAGTTCATTAGGGTTTTGATATATAGTTTATTCATTTCATTATCTTGGTTGTATGATTGTTTTTGGGTGGCTAAATCATCAAGGTAAGGACCTTTTGAGGAAGGATGAAAGGAAAATGCAGGAGAAAAAACAATAGGAGGAAGAAGGGGAAATGGGGTTTTGGGCGATTTGTATGGGTTTGAATGCGACGACGTCGTCACACGTTTAAATCTTTAATAATAATAAAAAAAAACGAAAGTGGTCACAGGGAACCACTTCCGTGCCATATTGACTGGCAATGTGTTTTTCTGTTAGCGGCCATCTAAAGTCATTTTTTTGGCAATTTTCTCTTTATTTTTTCTTAAACATAATAATATCATTCAACTAATAACAGTGCATCTTAAGTCTATTACCTCTAAGAGTAAACATAAAAACGCCTAATGAAAATAGATTTTTAGCTACATTATGCAACATTAAAGATTTGTATGTCTGGTCCCATGTCCACGCGTCGAAACTTGTATAAATCATAACCGGACTCATTTATTGATTAGAACTTCAATTGGATTTCAGACCTGAATCCATTTATGAATCAAAACATAAAATAAACCCCAAAATCGATTTTTTATGGGTTGGAACCTCCGGATAATCAAATGATCAAATATCCGTTTGCATGCCTAGATCGCGCCTTTTATATACTTTTCTTTTGAAGACAAAATGCATTTCTTATAATTTACTGGGATTCAATTTCACATGGGCTATAGTGTGCCTGGTGGCTGCCTTTCTATTGGCTAAAAGGGGTTATGCCATTTTATATTTATGAATCACTTGTATGGGACAGTCCTTTGTATGTATGTGTTTTCTTCTCTCTTTTTTTTCAAGTTTGGAAGTGATGCTAGACTTTTCTATGGCCAAAATTTATACCCTGCCTAATTTTATTTTGAATGTTCGACTATGGAAAATGAGTTTAAAGAATTGAGATTTCAATACATTGGTGAATTGATTCATAGATTGGAATGATGTTAGAGCCTACTAATGATAGCAAACCCGGTGACCCTAATATGGACTTCGGGTCAGTTTGGCAACTCTAGTAATAGAGTCAAATGAAGTAAAGTGCATTTCGAAGAAAGAATAAAATATAAGTAGATAATGATGGTATTTTATTTTTAGTTGTCTATTATGGAATCTTTTTTACTTTTTGTATGGAAAAGTAGAGATTTTTTTTTTAGTGGATAAAGGCAATTGCTTTTTGACTTTTTTTAAAAAGATGGAGGGAGTTTTGAATTAAAATGCTTTTGATATGACATATTGTCTAAAAAATAGAGGTTATACTTGACTTTTATTATGTTAGTAAAGTGTCAAACTACCTCTCTGGGATGGCGCATGTATACAGCATCCAGTCCCTGTAAATAACTATCTCATTGGTTCGAGCTCTGGTCCAATTCTAAGTGGGGTTCTTGCTAGAGCCTAGGCCCAAACTCAACGGAGTCATTGTGATTGAATCAGGCGAGAAGCACTTATAGTAAATTATGGGCCCATTTGTTTGCTTGAATACAAAGAAATTCATGTCTTTCTATGGTTAAAAATAAAGATCCATGATGAATATATTAAAATATATATCATTAAATAATTTATTCTTTGATGAAAAGTGAATCACCAAATTTGGGAAATGAATACCCTATAAATCAAAATCATGTGAAAGTCAAATGACTCATGCATTATATTCTTCATCATTCACCTTACCTTATCCACACCTCACTTCTTTAATTGTCTTTTGGTAAAGGTTATTTGATCGTAAAGTTATATGTATTTAATTTGTATATATTTTAATGTAAACAAACATGCCTCATATGATTGTGTATAGATAAGGTACTGATTTTGTCTTCGATTATGATCCATGCGTTTGGAAGTGATGGACTCGTACCTAAGCCAAAATATTTTTATATTCAGCGCAAAAACAAAATCCAAGCTGATGAATTAAATGGGTCAAAATCAGATACATACATCCTATAGCTGAGTCAAATATTGCCACCTCTCACCTTTCAATAGGAAAATTCTCAAACAGGGCCTTAGGGTTTGGTCATACTCCAGTAAAAGATATAAATTTCAAAAGTTTTCAATTTAGTTTCTAAATTTTCTACAAAATTTTCAATTAAAGACAACATGCCATTTTACGAACTATTGAACTGGCTGCAGATGGAATCGTTGAAGTACGATGAAAAAGACAATGAAGAAGATTGAGAATACAAATGGACATTTTTGTCATTTATATAAAATAGGGGGAAAAGGTCGTCGGAAAATCCCTAAAAAAATAGCAAGTTGTCCATGATTAAAAACTATGTGGAAAACTTAGACCACAATTTGAAATATTTTGAAACTTATGTCCTTTTTTAAATAAGCTTAAAACTTAAGGTCTCATTTGAAAATTTTCCTTTTATATTCAATTGACGAGTTCCTAACCAAAAATTTTCACAGTAACTAAAATGCTTTCTTTAAAATTATAAAGTCAAATTTTTTCCACTCATTTTTTCCCATTCTCGCATATCTTCGAACCCACGTCATTCCATTCATTGGCTACCGACAATCACCATACCCCAAATACATTCATTGGCACATAAATAGAATTTTGTCAATTAGGAGGCTGTTGACGGCCTACAAAGAGGAAGAACGGGGTGGGTGTTGATGACAAGGGGAGGATCATACGATCGAAAATAGAAAAAAATTTAATAAAAACATTTGAAAGAATTTGGTTAGTGATAAGGGCTGAACACCAAAGAGGGCCTATTTGCAATTCACTTACCCTTTCCTCAAAAAACATAAGCTATTATTGCCACATCCTTCAGTGCTCCTCACACATTCAATTTTTTGACGTCAAGTATACCCATTTGTGAATTTATGAAAATGGACATGAGGAATACTTTCGGGGCTTATCCAAGTTCTCTGTACACATCTTCCCTCCCATTCCTAAAACAAGAGCCTTTTCATCAACTCACCTTCACATATTCATCTCCTTTCATTTTGGCTTTCGATACATAATAGAGATGAGGGTTGGCCCCAAAATGTCTAAAGGGGCCAGGGAGATCACCAACCGCTTCTTCCTTCAACAATCGCTTGGTGGTGAATTTTTTTTTTTTTTTTTTTGCTGTTCGATTGGATATAGTTGAACAATATCATTGTTTTTTGAACCTAAAAGTCCAAATAGACACAAAAAAAGGCCACCGAGCGATTGACCAAGGAAGAATCTATTGGTGATCTCCATGAAAGCCAAAATGAAAAGGAGATGGAGATGTAAAAAAGGAGAGAACGTACATTGCATGTGAGAAGAGAGGAGGCAAAAATGGAAGAAGACGATCAATGGAACTTCTTATATGAAAGTTCATCTGGATGCACCGTCAACTAAGAATGTAAGTCAGGTGTGGAGGGAAAGAGATGGAACACAATAGTTCCAAGCCTTGGACGTTCAAATCGGGTGTGGAGGGAAGGAATGATCGTGCAAAAAGAAATGAGATGTGTGGCATTTAGGCAGCTTTGGAAAAGAGGTCTCTACAATGAGCATTTTCTATAGAATCCTGAATGTGTACAGAGAATGGATATGCCCCGAGCAATGGGTGTGGCAAGAGCATCTCCCCAAAAACACTTGCAAAAAAATTTTAGTTTTTTTTTTTCCCACAAGGCCACAACCAAAACATAGGGTATTTTGAAATTATAAGAAAAGGACACGGTCTATATATAAAATGCGTCAATGAAATCTACGCGAGATAGCGAGGAAAGGCGTTTCTGTGGAAAAGAAAGAAAGTAAGAATGATTCTGCAATCTCCTCCATCGACTCCCCAACGCAAACTTCATTTCTCCCCGCATTCAAATTTCAATATCAGTGGCAGCATCAAAGAAAGAATCAGTCTCAAATCTCCGAGAGCTTCTTCTCGCTCGATCTCTCCTTCTACTGCTGCTATTACTACTACTACTATTTCAAGTCCTTCAAACCAGTTTATAAAGCACTGCCTCAAGCTCCGACAAAGCTCTTCTTATCGCCATTTACATGGATCTGTCGTCGTAGTTGGACTCACTCCAATAAGGTAACAATCCCATCTCATCTGATTCCCTTTTGTTTGATTGGGATTTTTTGTGGGGTTCTTGGGGACTTGCATTTTTGAAAGTGTGTGAGTTTCGGCTTGTGGGTGCGTGAGTTCTGTTGTTCTTTGATAGTAGAGAAAAAGAAGACCGAAATGGAAATGGGTTTTGATGGGTTTTTGTTTTTATCAATTGATGTTCTTGTTTCTGGACATGATTTGGATTGGAGTGCTCTGTTCTTCTGTCTTTGTTGTGTATTGTTCATTGCACCTTTAATTGTCCTGTATACGTATATGACTTAATGTTGTTTATTCAAGCAATCACCTTTCCACAATACTTCCGAATCTCCATCACCGTTTACTTGGCAATCCCAGTTCCTATTCTCCAATCTATGAATGCCCAAGTCCCCTTGATTATTAGGTTTAACCTCTTTACTCCATTTCAGGAAGTGAAGTCTTCTCTCCACCTGCTTCCCTTTCCAAAGGAAATTGCGTTGAATAATTTCTAGCTTCTCTCATCAGAATTTTGAAAGAAAGACATAATGCGCTGGAAGTTTGGCTAGTCTTTCTGCTCTAATAAGAGTCATGATCTGGGGCTTATTGGATATAATTATGCCACATAATCCTTTTAAAGGTGTTCTGAAAAATACTGTTGATCCTTTACTGTTGCTTCCTCGACCAAGAGTGGCTATGCTCGTCCTCAGCCGTCCATATTTTTTTTTTATTGGTAACAAAGAAGAAAGGGTTACAAAGTACTGACAGGGGAGAAAAGGAAAGGGTACAAGAGCATTGGACCCTCCCCCAACCATTACATAACAAGACCCACCCAAGGAGACATTCTCTCAACCCCGTGCTTAGCTAAAACATCTGTCATAGAATTGTCGTGATGGAAAACAACAATAAGTGATAAAACTCTAATTTCATTAAAATGAAACTGAAACCTCCAAGGGGACACTCTCCGATTAGACACCCAAGCGATAGCGTTTGAAGAATCACTTTCCACAATAAGTACCTCCATGAAATATCTTGAGAGCAGTCTAAGGGTTCCAAAATAGCTTCCAAAATAGCCAACACCTTCGCTTCATTAGAATCACGAACTCCAACATGCTTAGAGAACATAAGAAGAACCCCACTCCTACTATTGTAAAACACTCCACCGATATCTGCTGGCCCAGGTTTACCCCTAGAAGCTCCATCCACGTTGAATTTCAAAATCACAAAAGGAGGGGGAGACCATGACATAATTCTCCTCACCTTGGAAGGGCCACATCCCATACAAGCTTCCCAATTAAAGAGAATATAAAAAATGTTGAAATTGAAGAATTCCTTTCTCACCAAAGCCCATTTTGCAACCCTCAAAGTGACCTTCAAAATCAAATCCAATAAGGATGATTTAGATCCCCTTGAGATCCTATCATTCCTTTCCTTCTGGATAGACCATAAGATAGCAAATGTGGTAATCCTTCATAAGATGTACCCACACCCAACAGAGCTCTTGCCCATCCAACACTTTACTTCATCTGCAATATCCTTAGGGCAACACCAAGCAAGACCGCACCTCCTGATAAAAGTACTCCAAATGTTGGCCACCACTTAACAATGAAGGAAGAGATGATTAACCGTCTTCTCCTTCTTACCACACGTGACACAGATGTTAGAAATGCTGCCAGAATTCAACTCCCTTCTCCTTAGCTTGTCCATTGTGGATATCTTATCCCCAACAACAAGCCAACATAAAGCCTCGACCCTAGGAGGAATCATCCCCGACTAAGCAAGGTAAGAAGAAGCTCTAGAAGAAGGATTCCCCACCAATGCTTAGTAGAAAGCTTTCGCTGAGAACTCCCCAGAAGTAGAATGTTTCTAAATGTGGGAGTCTTTAGAATCCCTGTTGAGAAATACGTTAGAAAGAAGACTCAACAATTCCGCATAACGAACCCCTCCAATGGACGAAGACTCCTAAAGTGAACAACCCAGGGTCCCAGATATTTAAGCATTAGCAGGAGAGATTGAGAGCATGCATTTAACCATGTAGGATTAATTTGTTGATCAATTTGTTGGTCAATGTGTATCACTTCTTATCGTGTATCCTCTGGATTTGTATGTAGAACACACTACCAAAGGTTGATGATGACATTCTTTTTCCCTAATCATATCTTACTAACCCAGGATCTTTTCAAAAAATTTAAGTTTATGCTTAATAAATTTGTTACTAAAGGACATGTTTGTGTGAATGCTGGGACTCTGCATTCCACAGATTTTCCCTCCCTCCCTCCCTCCCTCTCTGAGCGCGTGTGAAAAATAGTTCAATTTTTTTTCATTTTTCTGCACGGAAAAGTGGTGTACTTGGAAAACTGCCGACTTTTCGCTACCAAAAGAATACTCGGCATTTCACAAAAGTACCCAAAAGAAGAAAAGAAGAAGTAATTCCATGCAATAATGTTGGCTTTTTTGGAAAAAAAAATTCATATTCTTACGTGCATGCAGGGAAATATTGAGGTTTGGAGAATTGCAGGAAGAGAGAGTAAGCATACTAAATTGCTTACTTTTACTCGATGGTGTTGAAGTTCCTGAAGAATTGTATAATTCCTCTGTTCGTATAGTGCGTGTTAGCTCTATTGTGATGAAAAAGCTTTCTGGGCTGCAGTCAATAGATTCTATTGAAGCAGTTGCCCTTATGAGTATTCCTAGTAGCTTTTGCAGCATAGATGACAATCAGGAGG
The DNA here is from genome assembly GCA_003546025.1 of Camphora micrantha. Taxonomy (NCBI): domain Eukaryota; kingdom Viridiplantae; phylum Streptophyta; class Magnoliopsida; order Laurales; family Lauraceae; genus Camphora; species Camphora micrantha. Next base: position 67,125,944 of record QPKB01000001.1, read on the forward strand.
AAGCAAATTGTCAGAGTTGGTTCCCTTCTCCACATCGAATACTAGTCCTTGATGGAATCCAGGTAATGTCTATGATCATCCCTGTGCTACACATTTTAGAGGAAACTAGTCCCATGAGACTGGTATTATATTGGTTTTGTAGAGCTAACTTGAAGTAAGCAATTTTTGTAACAAGCTTCAGTGTGTTTGGATCCATGCTAGTCACAAAGTGAGTTGGTGGTCTCTTTCAAAATGCCTTTTGAATAGCACATACAACAGAAACCACGTTGCGAGTTAGATCTGCAGTTTTGGATGGAAAACAGTACAGTCCAGCAAACTTCCCAATACGCCCAACACACATTATGTCTGCAAATAAGCATAACTAGTTACTAGAGTACTTTGTAGAGTGGCTGAAAATATAGGAAATAAATTAAATTCCCCTTAACAATGTTTTTGTGAATATCTGGTACCTCAGTCCTGTCCTCCTGCATTCTTATTGAAGATTTTGTGTTGTCTGTACTGCCTTCCATGCATCTTTTCATTAAAATGAATGATAATTTAAAGTGCTCAGGTTGTGCAAAAAAGTAGAAATCTTTTCTCTTCATTAATTATATCAATGTGATATGCTCAATAGAAACTTGCATTTCCACAATGTTTGTTACTTTTTGCCTATCTGTTCTGAAAGTTACTAAAAATTAGTACCAGTATTGCATGTTTCATCCTCATAGCAAGCAAAGCACATGGTGTTGCAATAGGACCATTCTTGAAGGGAGTTCTTCACTTCATTATTGGAAATGATTTAATCATAGTGGGTCTTGAAGGCTAAAGAATTCCAAGGAGTATCTGCATTTGATCTTCTTAAAGATTGGTTGGCTTTGATCCATGGACCAAACCAGGACACTCACTGCTCATTCAAATGTACTCCCCATCATTTGGAAGCTTTAAATTAAATGTGGACGGTTCCTCCAAAGGGATCCTGTGCAGGGGGTGGAGATGGGGACCATGGCCTCCCAATTTTTTTTAAAATTTCCCACTATACATAGCAGCCATAAGATATAATGCCTCCATACTCCTATGCTGTCCAACTTGTCATTGATAAAGGGGAAGTTTTAGAAGATTGTTGTTCTCTTTTCTCTTTTATTGGGTAAATTGTAAATAGAGGGCAAAAAGGAAAACGAAATAAACTCTATCCTTCAAAAAGATTAAAAAAAAAAAAAAAAAGACTAAAGGAAATTTCAATAAAGGATATTTTAATAGAGTGAATCTCAATTTTGTTGGCAAAGGTAATTTCACCCTTCAATGAAGGTGAAAAAAAGGAAGGAAATATGAGAGAGTACGGAGAGGTTTAACCAAGTTATTAGCAGTATGAGGTTTAAGAACCTCTTGTTTCCAAGGTTTTACATTAAGATTTTGAACCTTTTCTAACCAAAATGGCTCTGGTATTGAGCAGCTTTACATTGTAACATTTGTTCTTGTTTTTATCTAAAATGTCTTTCAATACTTGGCGAATTCTTGATACTAGAGGTTTAACAAAGTTATTTGTACAAAGAGGTTTGATTTTTAGATCTTTCAAACCTGAAAAGTTTTATCATGATATTAAAAAATGACAATATTGGTGACACTGCCTTTAACCTCACATGCAACATATTTTGTGATGAGTTTGTGAATGTTTTCAAAGTACTCCGACATCCTTTGCAGACGGGTTCAATAAAACATCTTTAACTAGGATTTTTTCTTTTCTAAATGGAAATATATTTCTCTGTCCTTAGATGCCACTTGGTGTCTTCACAGCTCTACCTTTAGCCCAACTCTAAACGCTTTTGTTGCTATCTTTTAATGAAATTCAATAACTAGAAGTCATATTTTCAAGAACTCTTGTCTATCTTGACCTTGCTTGCATGTTCCTTTTCTTTTTATTGTTCATTTGGGAAATTTGAATTTTGCTTGATTCACTGTTAATTCATTAATTTTGTTCTCTGCAGGACCCTGGTAACCTTGGTACATTACTAAGAACTGCTATGGCATTCAGATGGGTATGTTGCCAGTTCTTGACCCTGAATCTGATATTTTAGCCGTCACTTTCCAATCATATACAAGTGTTTCCTTTCTGGTAAACTTCCTAATGAAGACTAGTTATGCACTGGTTTTATCATCCCGTTTAGTGTTGGTGTTAAACTAGTTTTCAAATGGTTTAGTTTTCCGTCTACACATCGATTATCAAGCGAGTTTGCCTTGCCTGGTTCACAAGGTGTCATGGAAAGTGTATATGGATTATTTAATTGCACATTCCAAACTTGGGTGAAGAAAGAACTACTTGACCATTTCCCCTGAGAATTATTTTTAATAAAAAACTATTTTTCTAGGATTTTGCAACTGTTCTTTTGAGGTATTAAAATCCCACATATTCATTCAATATTCGAGTCCTGTTTGGGCTTGCAATGACTGACTCACGCAAATCATCGACAGGACGGTGTCTTTCTGCTTCCGGGTTGCTGCGATCCTTTCAATGAGAAAGCACTTCGAGCAGCTAGAGGAGCTTCATTTCAGCTCCCAATCATTTCTGGTAATTGGGTTCATCTAGATGCCCTAAGGAAAAATTTCCAAATAAATATGTTGGCTGGGCATCCAGAGAATACTGAGGGAGAGAAACGCACATCCGTGCTCTCGCATAAGCTTGTGTATTCATTAGCAGATGAGCATATTTGCTTGGTATTGGGCAGTGAAGGTCATGGGCTTTCTGAGAAATCAAAGTCTGTGTGTGAGCTTGTAAGCATTCAAATGGCAGGGATGTTTGAGTCCCTTAATGTTTCGGTCGCTGGTGGAATTTTCTTGTTTATGCTACAACCCGAGCATCAAAGAGCTATTTGATACTTTGATTATCTCTTCATTGTTTCCATGGATTTTTACTTGTTATTATCATTTTTTCCATTTTGATTAGGGATTTAGTGCTCACCTAATTAAATTGCTGCCTATAAAAACCCATGGGAATGGGCAAACTCCTATCGAAACACAGTATCTGCATGATAAATTATGATGCATGGATACTTCAAAATGGACTACGTATCGTGTCGTATCGTATCCGATACTTTACCTTTTATGTGTAAAATCCGTGTTCCTGCCGGATTTATGGCGTGTTTTTGCCGTATCTGGGCATCATAGATGATAAATGCCACTAAAATGGTTATATTTTGATAAGCTAGTGGATTGTTCATCACCTGGCCCAGATTGATGAAATAGGAGAAAGATGATGACAATTATCACATTGTTCAATTAGTAGACAATTCTTGGATGAATTTTTACTGTGAAGCATGATTGTAACCATGAACCATACAAAAACATAAGGATGAAATAAATTAATTTTATGAAAGGCTTTCTGTCTATTATGATATCAAAGATCCTCCATTGAGTCCATATGTTTTGATTACACATCATTTTTTAGGCACATTGTGCCGGACACAAAAACACACTCTCAACTTTTAGCGCAGTAAACTAATACTATACACATCCCAACACAGCGTATTTGATGATTCCTTGCCAAAATCCAGCTTTTGTTTGTATGGTATCAGATTAACATCGGTCATGCACTCTTTTTTGTGCCTTCAGTCGCTTTCCAGCCAATTCCAATCGCCTCTATGGCTGATTCTTCCTCATCTCCCGCCCTGATTCCTGTCTCTGCAACATTTTCTTTTCTTTAAAATCGCAGGCCCATAAATTAATGTTTATATATGGTCATCAGATCATATTGATAATCAGCTCAAATGGGACTCACATCAAATTTTTTTTTTTCTTTTTGGCTTTACAAGATATTACAACTCATACACCCACACACACCCCTATATTCACATTTGGTGCGTTGTCACATACTTAGGGAGGTCCAAGCTTTGGGGATGGTCTGGATGGCACTACTGGAGAAAATTTTGTGCTTATTCCTGAACCAGCTATAAGCAATAGATTATGCATAGCCAAAAAGGTGGCTTCTATAACAATTTGGTCAACCATTCATTTTGCATGCTCCTTAACTGAATTAAATCAAAATTTAACATGTAAACAACATTCAATCTGTCCATCAACTAATTCCTTCAAATATAAGACTAGAACAATTTGGTCAACCATTCATTTTGCATGTTCCTTAACTGAATTAAATCAAAATTTAACATGTAAACAACATTCACACTGTCCATCCACCATTCCTACAAAGGGTTGGTGGTTGCAGAGGTCAACCACACATTAATGATGAACTTCCTGCCAAATCAAACTAGGAGCAACATGTCAAAGATGAAGCATAATAGGACTATCACATCCATTCAAGAAAAAGGGCCAAGCACAATTTAAGAACTTAAAGATAAATAATAAGCCATATATATATGTGCCTTAAAAGTTGCCAACTCGCAGAGTTTGTAGACAAAGGCTTTATCAAAACTTAAAACTTAAGAGCAGGAGTTCCTGCGGCACTTATTCAGTGCGTCAATATAGAACTGGCACTTGCTGACATCACCCCCAGAGCTGTTCAGGCACTGCAAAATTCAAACCAAAGAATTACCTACAGAAGATAATAAGTGCAAAGATCAATGAAACTTCAGTACATTGGATCCCATGATAGAAAGATCAGTAATATTGCTGATGAGAAAACTAGGTGGCCCTGTCAGTTTTTTTTTTTGTTCTCATTGCATATCCATCTTAACGCCTATATAGGAGCTCTTTAATTTAATTAATGTCAATGCCTACAAATGTGGTGCCCTCAATTCAGAAGATCATATTACAAATTCAGGAAGACCAACATGAACTTGACTAAGAAGGAACAGTGATACCTAAAACATCAGCAGGTTGAGGGCGACCAAATAGCACAGTACGGACCCCTTTAGTTTAAGGGAAATTGAGTTCCTTGTATACAAAGAACAAAGGCAATGCCTTCCTACTTGTTTGGTTGCAAAGAAAACCGTCCATAGTACAAATTTAAACCGTGGACATTTTTCTTCACCACCGTATCACATGATCTCCTCATCCAAACAGACCCTCTAATTATTTAATGACGTGACAAAAAGTTGCATACATCCTGGAAGGCTTTGGAGTGACTGTCGCATGCATCTGGGGCGGCAGCAGCAGATTGAATAACTACAGTTTCATGTTGAATGGGCCGGGGACCCACTACACCATCTACAGCCCTGCTAGCAACTGCAAGTCCTGTGCCAAAAGCAAGTCCTGCCGACAGATGAAAAGAGAGCATTCATTAACAAGAACCATTTGTATCCTAGTTTATCAAGTCAACCTCCGACGGTCAGGCCATGATTAGTGGAACAACAGAAAAAATAAATGAATACATGCACGTAACGTAAGAGCATTCAAATTATCTATTCTATTTTTCCTTCCCTCTGCAGATTCTGCATACCTTGAGCAATGGTGGAACCACCACTTTTCACTTGCACGGATACCGGAGGAGAGCATGACATGCTGCAACAATCAACAGGACCATCATTCATAAGAAATAACTCCATAACAGTGTCAAAAGCAAAATAAAGAAACAATAAGAAAACCAAAATTAAAAAAAAAAAAAAAGAAGTAGAAGAAGCTGGATTCTACTCAAAACCAGCAACACCTAAGTTGCATATGGAAGAATCACACAGCTAAGTTACACATTTAGAAATTGGCATGCAGCATATTGAGGTCACTATTAGGACGTGAAATATTAAAAAGAAAGAACATGGTTATCGATCACAATGGCTTCTAGAACATGAAATATAATGGGCTATTCAAAAGTTACTTGAGTATTCATATACCTGCTGAATACATGTACAGACACATAAAGATCATCAGGTCATCAAATTGAATTGTTAAGAGAGCCCACAAGGCACACTAAAACCACCAATAAATCATTAAAAAAAAGAAGTATAACAAAAAATGAAGGACCTATAGTTTTAAAGAAGAGATGGAAGACCAAATAAGATGCTTCCAAGGAATTACCCCCCAAAAAAAACACAAATTACCTGGCCGAGGGGGGTTATGTGCTGGAGCAGGACTGTGTACTGGAGCAGGACGATGTACTGGAGCAGGACTGTGTACTGGAGCAGGACTGTGTACTGGAGCAGGACTGCGTGCTCGTCTTCCTGCAAAAGTGGTCCAAACAAATACAAAATCAGACGTCAAATGGAAACTAAAAAGGAGATGTGAAGACAACATGTGAACATGTGATCTTAGGTTCATAACATTCACACTTGTATATGAAGAAAACGTGCATAATGCAATAGCAATAAACAACTAAGGTTCAAAGAAGCCAACACTATGTAAGCAAAGATTTCCGCTAATTGAAAGTAAAAAAAAATAAAAAAAAATCAAAGGTTCACAGTGTGGCAGTGGTTGCAAAATAATGGAGAACCAAAGCAAAATATAGTAAAGCATAACATTTGCAAACAAGTACTTCAACATGACTAAAATATAACAACACAACAATCACAATCACAAGCACTAGTTAGTACAAATAGGAAACACCATTTAAGAGAAAAAAACAACCAAAAAAAAAAAAAAACCTAACAAACTTAAAGCAAGTATCTTGGCAAGCTCGTGTGCGGACTTCAGAATTTCCCCTCAGAAACTTTGGCAATGTAAAGTTTTAGAACAAGACACATAATACAAGAGAAGCACACAACATGATTTACAAAATCTTGATTGATTTCCAATATACTAAGTAGAAATACATGATCTTCAGCATGCAGCAGATTATTGGCTTTTGCATGCATGCCCACATTACTGTCTCTGCAGTTGGAGGAAGAAGAACAATAACAGACATGACTTTTTTTTTCTTACTAATAAAATAATAATGTTTTCAAATGCAGACTGACAGTTCAAACTTGAATAGCAGCATCCCATGATACCACTCTAAAATATGCAACAATGTTGACACAAAGATTGAGGCGAAGAAATACTTTGGATAAGCACAGTGGCATGTCCATTTTGCTCAAAATATATATACGTGCTACTTTCAGCATGGCTTGTGAAATGGGCAAAGTTGAGCAATAACAAGATCTTCTGAAGCCAGTGCAACAGAACAAATACATGAAGATCTTTGGAAAGTGGAAAAAATCACAACTGGAACGAGATCTTAGCAAGGGAAAGGCAGAGAATCTCACCTTTGCTGCGACTGCGACTGCGACGAGGCATGATGTAGAGATGAAGAGAGAGACAAAAAAAAATCTGCAGAAGAGAAAGCTCTGGAAACCTGGGAGGGAGTAGATGGAAGAATGGGTGCGAGGGTCGGGGAATTTATAGGAGAAGCAGCGCACCGACTTTCTTTTTCCAGAATGATTGGAGAAAAACGCGGCCGTTGGATGAGGAGAGTCCTGAACTTCGATTTGGAAACGTTTCTTGGGCCCTAAGTTTGGATGGTAAGGTCAAGGTATTTTATTTTAACAAATCTCTTCTTTTGTCAAAAGTGACTATGATTTAAGAAGTTTGGATGGGAGGTCAATCGTATTTGTTATTTAACAAATTATCAGCTCTCCCAAGCTCAAATGTAGGATAAGATATGTTTAAGTCTGTGGTAGAGTCCGCCTTGAAACTTCACATAAGAATGAGGTTGGGAGAATTTCAAGGACTCCTTGAGATCTTCATCTCTGCAAAAAATCAGCCTCAACCATGATTTCTATCATCTCCATATGGGCCCAAAAATTTAATGGACAATAATCTATTTGGATTGATAAATAGTCGATCCAACGGTCCAGTAAATTCGGATATGACTGAAAGTTGGTGGACATGTGCAATTTAGAGAGGTCATATGTCTGGTCCATTTGGATGGACCAAATGTAGGCCCCACAAGCATGAGCTTAAGAAATTTTATCCTAAACATGAGTAGGAGAGCCTTGCTCTTTTAACAAATCTCTTCTTTTGTCAAAAGTGACTATGATTTAAGAAGTTTGGATGGTATGGTCAAGGTATTTTAACAAATCTCTTCTTTTGTCAAAAGTGACTATGATTTAAGAAGTTTGGACGGTAAGGTCAAGGTATTTTAACAAATCTCTTCTCTTGTCAAAAGTGACCATGATTTAAGAAGTCTGGATGATAAGTTCAAGGTCTTTTAACAAATCTCCTCTTTTGTCAAAAGTGACTATGATTTAAAAAATATAAAGGGTGAAGATTGCAAAATGCCCATCAAATAATCACGTTGTTGATGAAATTTGACTTAGTAGCTCCAAGCAGTTTAAGGCAAATACTTAGCAAGATAGGCCCGCACTAAGCTCGGGCCCAAAAAAATAAAACTACATCCAATATAGAGCTATTTTTTGATATATTAATTGATGAGAAGAAAGTAAATTAAAATCAAAGAATATTTCATTTATCATTTTTTAGATACTATATATCAAAGTTTATTTAAAAAGATAATGTATAGTAATAATCTCAAAATAAAATTTGAACTGAGTATTAAAATTTGAATTTTTAAAAGATTCATAGTCTAAGAGACTCTGTAATTATGAATTGATAAGTTTAGATCCAAGAGATAGTCTACAACAATTCAAATTGCAATAAAAATCTAAAATACTTAAGTCTCTATAAATCAAAATTAGATCAAATCAATTGCAAAATCAAGCTCTAAGTTCACAATCAATTGTGAAATCGGACAAAATCAAGCTCTAATTTCTAAATCAATTACAAAATTGAAACTCAATTTCGAAATGGAATCCAACGTCTATAATATATAATAATAATAGAAAAAATCTACAGTAGAAGGTGTTAATTATTGCAAGCTTACTTTACTAATGATTACACAACAAAGTATTTGTACAGTGGAACAGCCTTGTGCGGACATCTCCATTGATATGATATCAAAGGGCGAAGGGTCCCATTAATAAACTATGATCCTCTAAATTTCGCCGGTCTAACCATTATGATATCACCCATCTATATGTGGGAATGTCCGTAAAAAAAATATTATTTAAATTGCAAACTAGAGGGGTTGGTTGTAAATATTTAACAGTAGCTCACCATATATAGATTCATATCTTGGTTTCCCCAATTAGTGGAGTTTATGGCATGCCATGGAGCATGCTGAAAAAGGACGTTTTTGAAAGGAAAAAAAAAAAAGTGCGGGCTATCAAAAGGATTGATCAAGTCTAGATTGAAATGGAAAAACATAATTTGTGTAACTGACCTAATATGGCTCGGCAAAGGCTCGGTGATGAGTTTAGTTTTCAGTTTGATGTTCCTTCAAATGTCATGTGGCCTTTCTTTTTTTGTTATTGGAGTGCTCTCAACCCGTTTGGTCTGGACTAATCCCTCCGGGCCCATAAAGAAGCTGGGTAAATTCTCCGGCCCCAATGTGGTTGTATAGTTTCGAACCTACATGATGCAAACCGTGGTCCTAGGCTACCTGAGCTACCCCTTGGGGTTTCACGTGGCCTTCAATTGATTGTAAAATTGTCAAACCACCAAAATCAATGGTAAGGCGCCTTTGCTACACACTACCAATTAGGGGATGATCCCTTGAAGTAACCCCTTAGTACCGGTGCACCGATCTAGCAATTAACATAATAATATCAAATAATGAGTTGATTGTTACAAATTGGCATCCATCAACTTGATCTAACCACGAGCATAAAAGTGACACCCAAAGCCCTCAGAGAATAACCTCCCATGGACAAATCATTCTCATGTGCCGTACACAATTTGGGCCCTAATAATGAGGCTTGAAGGGATATACTCTCTTATTATCAACAGTTTCTAATATGGAGGGGTAGTTTCATTTTGTTTATAACTTAAAGCATTGTAAGAAACCTAATGGGTCATTTGCCTTTACACTTATGATAGAAATTGAGTTTTACTTATGAAAATGTTATGCACACATGAAATACATTGCAATATTTGTTAAACTTCTTGTTTTCACAAAAACAGACGAGCACATTCAAGGGTTTAGATGCATTTATATTCTTTGGATGTTTTTTCACAATCTTTTCAAGATCCGAGAAAAATTAAAATATGAAATGAATTTCCTGTTATATATACTATCGATAAAAGAAGAGTTGGGGCCCACAAAAGTGCAAAAACTTAAATCTATATAGTGGGAAAATTTCCATGATTTACTAAAATTTTATGAGGTGTTAAAAATAAAAATTTTGAAAAATAAGTTCGCTTTCGATTACAAACATGGGACCACAAGAATGGCCAAAAAAAGAAAAAAAGTGGTTGATGGGGCCAGAAAACATGCAGACACAGTTTAACAGCTTGTACTCACAACTTTTCCATGTTGCGCACAGCACAAACATGATAGGTATGTAATTGTTATGTATTCCTTGAGCAATTTTGTATAAAAATCTAAATTTTATCTAGAGGTCTTCTTTCAATTTGAAAAGCTCTGCTATGTTGTATTCAAATAATCAGAAGAGTTTAAAAGGTGTTGGAACAAATCAAAATTGGAGAATTTGAGTTAGTTTGGTGAGATTATATTAAAAAGGTTATTCTGAAATGTAGCATTATAAAAAATTGGAGGATGCGCCAATCCACATGTCACTCCCCACAAAAAGGCTACTTTCTTTTATTATATATAATTAGTAAAGTGCCAAACTAGCCCATGTAAGTGAATTATTATTATTATTATTATTATTATTATTTTATCTCATTTGAGTGCCATTCGATGAAGAGTAATACCGGTTTCCCCCAACCTAATGATACGCACGCATGGAATTATCTTTAGGATATGGAATTTAGACCAGATGAGCCAGTGGCACGTGGAAACTTGCTCACCATGGCGACCTTGTGGTTGTACGATCAGTCGTGTTACCAAATCAAAAATATTTGAAAAGTATGGGTTTTCAATGCAATCCTTGTGCCAACGAGATGGTGTCCATACGCTAATGGGGTCCACTTTGTTTTGTTAACAAAGACTCTGACGATGTGGTCCTCCTGTTGGATAGACAATCTAAAGAATCTTTGATGAGACTACCTCTCGAACCCTCTCACCACCCTCTTTGTGTGTTGAGATTTATGGAATTTGCAGGCCTTAATTTATGATTCTTCAAATCTCTTAGATCAAGTTTGGCAACCATATTTTTAGGAAAAAGATATTCAGTTTTGTCTAAAATTGTAATAAATTCAAGTTTAGCAATTGTAAATTTCTAAGAATTTAGACGAATGAAAATCTTCATTTGTTGGATTCTCAAATCCGACCACCCCCTGTAAGATTTGAAAATCCCCACTTAGGTGGATTTGCACATCAAACCTTATTTTTCTCAGATATATGCATTGATACATACTAATATTAATGTGAAATCATTAACTATACAAATCTTCAGTGAGAAATCTTTATTCGAGTGATAGTGAAGAATCATCAAATCTATAGATTTCTCGCCTGTTACCAAACATGCTCTTATGAAATTGAGAAAAAAATGCCTTGTAGAAGTTCAAGAAGTCTTTTACCATAAAAACTTTTTTTTTCCTTTTTTCTCTCTGTCCTTTTATGTTCTTGTTATGGTTATGATTTCTTTCTTGCATGAATCTATGTGGGATTATTAACCCCAAAGGGCAACTTAGTTGGCCTAAGACTACGGTTTGCACTCGGAGGTTATGGGTTGGAAACTACACTACCATACTAGGGGAGTTTACCCGGCTTCCCTCTCGACCCAGAGGGATTATTTCAGCCAAAAGGATTGAGAACCCTTCGATAGCTTAAAAAATATTCTTTTTAAGATTATTTGATTTAGGGCTTGAGATTTCTTGTAATCGAGTTGAATACTTTGAGATTTCTTTCTTACAATTACTCTCATCCCTTGAAACACCTTGAATTCACACTCTTTTTTTTTATTCTGGAGTGTAACTAATCCAACCTTCCTCACTATTGGATCTTATTTTTATCACAAAAAAGTTTGCTATACACAAACATTAAATTTTGAGCAAAAATTAATGATGGGACAACCCCAATAAAAGTGGTTGTTTTTAATTGTCAGCTTTTTGGCACGACTTAGCATGCTCAGACTAAGTACGTATTTTGATAGCCATGTGTTTGGCTTCTTTTATCTAAGTTGTTTTGTATTATTATTAATTATTATTATTATGAAATTTGACGTTACAATATCCCTTAAACACTTAATCTCTAATTTCATGACTAATTTTCTTGTTTATGTTATAACCCGAGCATCAAAGATTTATTTGATACTTTGATTATCTCTTCATTGTATCCATGGATTTTGACTTATTATTATCATTTTTTCCACCCAGATTGATGAAATAGGAGAAAGATGATGACAATTATCACATTGTTCAATTAGTAGACAATTCTTGGATGAATTTTACAGTAAAGCATGATTGTAATCATGAACCATACATACAAAAATCTTTTAATCACATTGACGGAAAGTGCAATTGCATGAAATAAATTAATTTTATGAAAGGCTTTCTGTCTATTATGATATCAAAGATCCTCGATTGAGTCCATATGTTTTGATTACACACATCATTTTTTTAGGCACATTGTGCTGGACACAAAAATCTCTCAACACAACGTATTTGACGATTCCTTCCCAAGATCCGGCTTTTGTTTGTATGGTACCCAGAATAACATCGGCCATGCACTCTCTTGTGCCTTCAGTCACTTTCCAGCCAATTCCAATGTCCTCTGTGACTGATTCTTCCTCTTCTCCCCCGCCCTGATTCCCGTCTCTGCAACATTTTCCTTTTTCCAGTTTTACAAGGTATGGCTCTTAAAAACGCAAGCTCATAAATTAATGTTTATGGTCATCAGATCATATTGATAATCAGCTCAAATGGGACTCGCATCATTTTGTTTTCTTTTTGGCTTTACAAGATATTCCAACTGATGCACCCACACACACTATATTCAGATTCGGTGCTTTTGTCACAGAGAGACTGACTCACTGAAATTAGGGGCGTCCCACCTTTGGGGATGGTCTGGCGCATGAGAAAATTTTGTGCTTATTCCTTAACCAGCTACATAAGCAACAGCTGGGGACATATTTTCCCATGAGAATGTTCTGTTTGGTTGAAAATGTCCGAAACATTGGGTCACAGTAGAAAAGCAAACACATAAATCCTCCAATGCTGGGATGTGTGGCCTTTTTTATTTTTGCTTTGTCCCCATGAGATCATAGATAGATGCATGAGATCCTAAACAGATGCATGACCACTTAGCTACTGATGCATGATGAATGATCAGCCAACGGATTGCATGGATCATGCATAACCAAAAAGTGGCTTCATTTGATAATAACCTAACCTCCAAACAAGGGGGCCATCAGATATAAGACTAGAACAATTTGGTCAACCATTCATTTTGCATGTTCCTTAACTGAATCAAAACAAAATTTAACATGTAAACAAACAGTCACTCTGTCCATCGACCATTCCTACTTCCAGCCAAATCAAACTAGGTGCAACATGTCAAAGATCAAGCATAATAGGACTATCACGTCCATTTAAGAAAAGGGGCCAAGCACAATTTAAGAACTTAAAGATAAATAATAAGCCTTAAGCACAATTTAAGAACTTAAAGATAATAAGCCTTAGAAGTTGTCAGTTGTAAAATAGTGTGGCTTAAAAGTTGCTAACTGCCAAAGTTTGCAGACAAAGGCTTTATTAAATATCCCTCAACGACATGTCCACCACTCAAACTTCATTACTGACAAACTAAAAACTTAAGAGCAGACATGACTTCAGGTCCAGAGATGGATGGATAAATGGAAATATTTAAGCACTGAGCTTGGAACCAGAGTTCCTGCGGCACTCATTCAGCACGTCAATATAGAACTGGCACTTGCTGATATCACTCCCAGAGCTGTTCAGGCACTGCAAAATTCAAACCAAAGAATTACCAACAGAAGATAATAAGTGCAAAGATCTATGAAACTTTCAGTACATTGGATCCCATGATAGAAAGATCAGTGATATTGCTGATGAGAAAACTAGGTGGCCCTGTCAATTTTGATGAGAAAACTAGGTGGCCCTGTCAAATTTTTTTTTTTTTTTTAATTGCATATCCATCTTAATGCCTATATAGGAGCTCTTTTGAATAATATCAATGCCTACAAATGTGGTGCCCTCAATTCTGAAGATCATATTACAAATTCAGGAAGACCAACATGAACTTGACTAAGAAGGAACAGTGATACCTAGTCATGGTGATACCTAAAACATCATCAGGTTGAGGGCGACCACAAGAATTATTCAACAAATAGCACAGTATGGACCCCTTTAGTTTAAGGGAAATTGAGTTCCTTGTATACAAAGGCACAAAGGCAATGCCTTCCTACCAAAGGGGCTAAAATGAAAAATAAAATTTAAACAACCACAAAAGGGCACCAAATCATCTCCCCTTTGACAGCAAATTATTACCCATCCAAGCTCCTAGCAAAAAGCAATGGGTGCCATTCACGTCACGTTTTTAATCCTCCCTCAGCAGAACCCCCTTTCTATCATGAATTTCAAGCAAATTCAATGGAAAGCCAAGTGACGCCTAACAGGTTGTTTGGTTGTAAAGAAAACCGTCCATAGTACAAATTTAAAATGTGGACATTTTTCTTCACCACCATATCACATCTCCTCATCCAAACAAACCCCTAATAATTTAATGACGTGACAAAAGTTTGCATACATCCTGGAAGACTTTGGAGTGACTGTTGCAAGCATCTGCTCCACCAACACTGTTCACGGTAGGTACTGGGGCGGCAGTAACTACAGTTTCATGTTGAATGGTCCGGGGACCCATTACAGCATCTACAGCCCTGTGAGCAACTGAACTTCCTGTGCCAAAACCCATTCCTGCCGACAGATGAAAAGAGAGCATTAACAAGAATCATTTGTATCCTAGTTCATGAAGTCAACCTCTGACAGTCAGGCCATGATTAGTGGAACACATAAATAAATGAACATGCATGTAAGAGCATTCAAATTATCTATTGTATTTTTCCTTTCCCGTACAGCTTCTGCATACCTTGAGCAATGGTGGCACCAAGGCCTCCAAGCATGGATCCACCACCACTTTTCACGGGTGCCGGAGGAGGAGCATGACTTGCTGCAACAATCAACAGGACCATCATTCATAAGAAATAATTCCATAACAGTGTCAAAGGCAAAATAAAGAAACACAAAAAAAGAAGAAGAAGAAGAAGAAGCTGAATTCTACTCAAACCCAGCAACAGCTAAGTTGCATATGGAAGGATCACACAGCTAAGTTACACATTTAGAAATTGGCAGCATATTGAGGTCACTATTAGGACGCGAAAAATTAAAAAGAAAGAACATGGTTACTACAATGGCTTCTAGAACATGAAATATAATGGGCTATTCAAAAGTTACTTGAGTATTCCTATACCTGCTGAAACATGTACACACACATAAAGATCACCAGGTCATCAAATGGAATTGTTAAGAGAGCCCACGCGGCATTCTAAAACCACCAATAAATCATTTAAAAAAAAAGTATAACAAAAAATGAAGGACCTATACTTTTAAAGGAGAGATGGCAGACCAAATAAGATGTGTCCAAGGAATTACCCAAAAAAAAAAAAAAAAAAACAAATTACCTGGCTGAGGGGGGTTACGTACTGGAGCAGGACTACGTGCTGGAGCAGGACGAGGAGCTGCTCTTCCTGCAAAAGTGGTCCAAACAAATACAAAATCAGACGTAAAATGGAAACTAA
Organism: Camphora micrantha; assembly: GCA_003546025.1. Taxonomy (NCBI): domain Eukaryota; kingdom Viridiplantae; phylum Streptophyta; class Magnoliopsida; order Laurales; family Lauraceae; genus Camphora; species Camphora micrantha. The sequence continues at coordinate 67,141,555 of QPKB01000001.1, forward strand.
AAAGGAGATGTGAAGATAACATGTGAACATGTGACCTTAGGTTCATAACATTCACACTTGTATGAAGAAAATGTGCATAATGCTATAGCAATAAACGACTAAGCTTAAAAGAAGCCAACACTAGGTAAGTAAAGATTTCCGCTAATTTAAAAATAAAAATAAAAATCAAGGTTCACCATGTGGCAGTGGTTGCAAAATAATGGAGAACTGAAGCATAACATTTGCAAGCAAACACTTAAACATGACTGAAAAATAACAACACAATCACAAGCACAGGTACAAATAGGAAACGCCATTAAAAAAACAACAAAAAAGCCTAACAAACTTAAGGCGAGTATCTTGGCAAGCTCGTGGACGGACTTCAGAATGAATTTCCCCTCAGAAACTTTGGCAATGTAGAGTTCGAGAACAAGACACAATCAGCATTAAACAACAAACAAACAAACATTCGTGTGCAATTAAAGGACAGCTTTGAGAAGGTGCCTAAAGAGGATAATACGAGAGAAGCGCACAAAATGATTTACAAAATCTTGATTTCCAATACACTAAGTAGAAATACATTATCACCGCGGTTATCTGAATCAGTAGATTATTGGCTCTTGCATGCATGTCCATGTTACTGTCTCTACAGTTGGGAGGAAGAAGAACAATAACAGAGATGCTTTTTCTTACTGATAAAATAATAATGTTTTCAAATGCAGACTGACAGTTTAAACTTGAATAGCAGCATCCCATGCATGATACCACTCTAAAATATGCATGCAACAATATTGACACAAAGATTAAGGCGAAGAAATACTTTGGATAAGCACAGTGGCATGCCCATTTTGCTCAAAATATATATATGTGCTAGTTTCAGCATGGAATGTGAAATGGGCAAAGTTGAGCATGGGTCTATAAATAGAAGATCCTTCTCAATCCTAGCTCTGGACCACAACCTGGTCTCAGACAGCTACACAGATGGGTTCACCTCATATCGAATACACAACCTACAGCAGTTTATAAAAAGCAGATTCAAGACAGGATTTGAAACAGCCCATGCCTAGAAACTAGAAAGAGAAGTTAAGGCAGACCCACAAAAGAAAAGCCCTATCAATAACAACATCTTCTGAAGCCAGTGCAAAAGAACAAATACATGAAGATCTTTGGAAAGTGGAAAAAATCACAACTGGAACGAGATCATAGGAAGGGAAAGGGAGAGAATCTCGCCGCCGCCGCCACGAGACATGATGTAGAGATGAAGAGAGAGACGAAAAAAATCTGCAGACGAGAAAGCTCCGGAAACCTGGGAGTAGATGGAAGAATGGGTGCGCGGGTCAGACTCAGGGGTGTTTATAGGAGAAGCAGCGCACCGACTTTCCTTTTCCAGTACGATTGGAGAAAAACGCGGCCGTTGGATGAGGAGAGTCATGAACTTCAATTTGGAAACGTTTCTTGGGCCCTAAGTTTGGATGGTAATGTCAGGGTATTTTATTTTAACAAATCTCTTCTTTTGTCAAAAGTGACTATGATTTAAGAAGTTTGGATGGGAGGTCAACCTATTTTAATAAATTGCCAGCTCTCTTGAGCTCAAATTTAGGATAAAGTAAGTTTAAGTGTGTGGTGGAGTCCACCTGGGGACTCACATGAGGATGGGGGTTGGGAGAATTTCAAGCCTGAGATCTTCATCTCTGCAAAAAATCAGCATCAACCGTGATTTCTATCATCTCCATATGGGCCTAAAAATTTAATGATCAATAATCTATTTGGATCGATAAATAATCGATCCAACGGTCCAGTAAATTCGGATATCACCGAAAGTTGGTGGACATGTGCAATTTAGAGAGGTCATATGTCTGGTTCATTTGGATGGACCAAATGTGGGTCCCACAAGCATGAACTTACGAAAGTTTATCCTAAGCTTGAGGAGGAGAGCCTTGCTCTTTTAACAAATCTCTTCTTTTGCCAAAAATGACTATGATTTAAGAAGTTTGAATGGTATGGTCAAGGTATTTTAACAAATCTCTTCTTTTGTCAAAAGTTACTATGATTTAAGAAGTTTGGATGGTAAGGTCGAGGTATTTTAACAAATCTCTTCTCTTGTCAAAAGTTACATGATTTAAGAAGTCTAGATGATAAGTTCAAGGTACTTTAACAAATCTCCTCTTTTGTCAAAAGAGACTATGATTTAAAAAATATAAAGGGTGAAGATTGCAAAATGCCCATCAAATAATCACGTTGTTGATGAAATTTGACTTAGTAGCTCCAAGCAGTTTAAGGCAAATACTTAACAAAACAGGCCCGCACTAAGCTCGGGCCCAAAAAAATAAAACTATATCCAATATAGGGCTATTTTTTGATATATTAATTGATGAGAAGAAAGTAAATTAAAATCAAAGAATATTTCATTTATCATTTTTTAGATACTATATATCAAAGTTTATTTAAAAAGATAATGTATAGTAATAATCTCAAAATAAAATTTGAACTAAGTATTAAAATTCGAATTTTTAAAAGATTCATACTCTAAGAGACTTTGTATGGATGAATTATGAATTGATAAGATTAAATTAAAGAGAGAGTCTACAATAATTCAAATTGCAATAAAAATCTAAAATACTTAAGTCTGTATAAATCAAAATCAGATCAAATCAATTGCAAAATCAAGCTCCAATTTCTAAATCAATTACAAAATTGAAACTCAATTTCGAAATGGAATCCAACGTCTATAATATATAATAATAATAGAAAAAATCTACAATGGAAGGTGTTAATTATTGCAAGCTTACTTTACTAATGATTATACGACAAAGTATTCATATTGTGGAACAGCCGCGTGCGGACATCTCCATTGATATGATATTAAAGGGAGAAGGGTTCCATTAATAAACTATGATCTTCTAAATTTCACCGGTCTAACCATTATGATATCACCCATCTATATGTGGGAATGTCCATAAAAAAAATTTTATTTTGGGAATGCTCTTATCCCTTTTAGTGATTTTAAATCTAAATTGAGTGAAAGTAATTAAAAGCGTCATCCAAAGTGATAATTAGAATGGGTGGCTATACGTTAAAAAATTGCAAACTAGAGGGGTTCGTTTTAAATATTTAACAGTAGCTCACCATATATAGATTCATATCTTGGTCACCCCAATTAGTGGAGTTTATGGCATGCCATGGAATAAGAGCATGCTGGAAAAGCACGTTTTTGAAAGGGGGAAAAAAAAAAAATGTGTGGGTGTGGGCTATCAAAAGGATCGATCTAGTCTAGATTGAAATGGAAAAACATAACTTGTGTAACTGACCTAATATGGCTCGGCAAAGGCTCGGTAATGAGTTTAGTTTTCAATTTGACATTCCTTCAAATTTCATGTGGCTTTTTTTTTTTTTTTTTAGCTATTGGAGTGTTCTCAACCCTTTCGCCTGGGCTATAATTCCTCCGGGCCGGCCCATAGAGAAGCCGGGTAAATTCCCCCGGCCCCAATGTGGTTGTGCAATTTCAAACCTACATGGTGCAAACCGTGGTTTTAGACTAACTGAGTTACCCTTTGTGGTTTCATGTGGCCTTCAATTGATTGTAAAATTGTCAAACCACCAAATCAATGGTAAGGCGGCTTAGCTCCACACTACCAATTAGGGGATGATCCCTATTCACCATGTTGAAGTAACCCCTTAGTACCGGTGCACGGATATAGCAATTAACATAATAATATCAAATAATGAGTTGATTGTTACAAATTGGCATCCATCAACTTGATCAAACCTCGAGCATAAAAGTGACACCCAAAGCCCTCTGAGAATAACCGCCCATGGACAAATCATTCTCATGTGCCGTACACAATTTGGGCCCTAATAATGAGGCTTGAAGGGATACTCTCTTTTTATCAACATTTTCTAATATTGGAGGGGTAGTTTCATTTTGTTTATAACTTAAGCATTGTAAGAAACCTAATGGGTCATTTGCCTTTACACGTATGATAGAAATTGAGTTTCACTTATGAAAATGTTATGTACACATGAAATACATTGCAATATTTGTTAAAATTGTTGTTTTCACAGAAACAGACGAGCACATGCAAGGGTTTAGATGCATTTATATTCTTTGGATGTTTTTTCCCAATCTTTTCAAGATCCGTGAAAAATTAAAATATGAAATGAATTTCCTGTTATATATACTATCGATAAAAGAAGAATTGGGGCCCACAAAAGTGCAAAAACTTAAATCTATATATTGGGAAAATTTCCATGATTCACTAAAATTTTATGAGGTGTTAAAAATAAAAATTTTGAAAAATAAGTTCTCTTTCGATTACAAACATGGGACCACAAGAATGGCCAAAAAAAGAAAAAACGTGGTTGACGGGGCCAGAAAACATGCAACACAGTTCAACAGCTTGTACTCACAACTTTTCCATGTTGGGCACAGCAGAAACATGATAGGTATGTAATTGTTATGCATTCCTTGAGCAATTTTGTATAAAAATCTAAATTTTATCTAGAGGTCCTCTTTCAATTTGAAAAGCTCTACAATGTTGTATTCAAATAATCAGAAGAGTTTAAAAGGTGTTGGAACAACTCAAAATTGGAGAATTTGAGTTAGTTTGGTGAGATTATATTATAAAGGTAATTCCAAAATGTAGCATTATAAAAAATCGGAGGATGTGCCAATCCACATGTCACTCCCCACAAAAAGGCTACTTTCTTTTATTATATATAATTAGTAAAGTGCCAAACTAGCCCATGCAAGTGAATTATTATTATTATTATTTTATCTCATTTGAGTCCCATTCGATGAAGAGTAATACCAGTTTCCCCCAACCTAATGATGCGCATGCATGGAATTATCTTTAGGATATGGAATTTAGACCAGATGAGCCAGTGGCATGTTGAAAATTTCCCACTATGACGACCTTGTGGTTGAACGATCAGCCGTGTTACCAAATCAAAAATATTGAAAAGTCTGGGTTTTCAATGCAATCCTTGTGCCAACGAGATGGTGTTCATATGCTAATGGGGTCCACTTTGTTTTTTTAACAAAGACTCTAACGATGTGGTCCTCATGTTGGATAGACAATCAAAAGAATCTTTGATGAGACTACCTCTCGAACCCTCTCACCACCCTCTTTATATGTTGAGATTTATGGAATTTGCATGCCTTAATTTATGATTCTTCAAATCTCTTAGGTCACGTTTGGCAACCACATTTTTAGGCAAAAGATATTCAGTTTCTCCCAAATTGTAATAAATTCAAGTTTGGCAATTGTAAATTTCTGAGAATTTAGACAAATGAAAATCTTCATTTGTTGGATTCTCAAATTCGATCACCCCATGTAAGATTTGAAAATCCTCACTTAAGTGGATTTGCACATCAAACCTTATTTTTCTCAGATATATGTATTGATACATACTAATATTAATGTGAAATCATTAACTGTACAAATCTTCAGTGAGAAATCCTTATTTCAGTGATAGTGAAGAATCATCAAATCTATAGATTTCTCGCCTGTTACCAAACATGTTCTTATGAAATTGAGAAAAAAATGCCTTGTAGAAGTTCAAGAAGTCTTTTATCATAAAAACTTTTTTTTTCCTTTTTTCTCTCTGTCCTTTTATGTTCTTGTTATAGTTATGATTTCTTTCTTGCATGAATCTATGTGGGATTATTAACCCAAAGGGCAACTCAGTTGGCCTAAGACTACGGTTTACACTCGGAGGTTATGGGTTGGAAACTGCACTACCATACTAGGGGGGTTTACCTGGCTTCCCTCTCGGCCCAGAGGGATTAGTTCAGCCCAAAGGATTGAGAACCCTTCGATAGCTTAAAAAAAATTCTTTTTAGGATTATTTGATTTAGGGCTTGAGATTTCTTGTAATCGAGTTGAATACTTTGAGATTTCTTTCTTACAATTACTCCCATCCCTTCAAAGTTCAAACACCATGAATTCACACTTTTTTTTTTTTATTGTGGAGTGTAACTAATCCAACCTTCCTCACTATTGGATCTTATTTTTATCACAAAAAAGTTTGCTATACACATACATTAAATTTTGAGCAACAAGTAATGATGGGACAACCCCAATAAAAGTGGTTGTTTTTAATTGTCAGCTTTTTGGCACGACTTAGCATGCTCAGACTATGTACGTATTTTGATAGCCATGTGTTGGCTTCTTTTATCTAAGTTGTTTTGTATTATTATGAATTATTATTATTATGGAATTTTACAATCCAATACCCCTTAAATACTTAATTACTAATTTCATGACTAATTTTCTTATTTATGCTACAACCCGAGCATCAAAGATTTATTTGATACTTTGATTATCTCTTCATTGTTTCCATGGATTTTTACTTATTATTAATCATTTTTTCCACCCAGATTGATGAAATAGGAGAAAGATGATGACAATTATCATATTGTTCAACAAAAATGCTACTTGTCCCGGGACAAGTAGCACGGCTCATTGTTCAATTAGTAGACAATTCTTGGATGAATTTTACAGTAAAGCATGATTGTAATCATGAACCATACATACAAAAATCTTTTAATCACATTGACGGAAAGTGCAATTGCATGAAATAAATTAATTTTATGAAAGGCTTTCTGTCTATCATGATATCAAAGATCCTCGATTGAGTCCATATGTTTTGATTACACACATCATTTTTTTAGGCACATTGTGCTGGACACAAAAATCTCTCAACACAACGTATTTGATGTTTCCTTGCCAAGATCCTGCTTTTGTTTATGTGGTATCCAGATTAACATCGGCCATGCACTCTTTTGTGCGTTCACTCACTTTCCAGCCAATTCCAATGTACTCTGTGACTGATTCTTCCTCTTCCCCCGCCCTGATTCCTGTCTCTGCAACATTTTCCTTTTTCCAGTTTTACAAGGTATGGCTCTTAAAAACGCAAGCCCATAAATTAATGTTTATGGTCATCAGATCATATTGATAATCAGCTCAAATGGGACTTGCATCATTTTGTTTTCTTTTTGGCTTTACAAGATATTCCAACTCATGCACCCACACACACTATATTCAGATTTGGTGCTTTTGTCACAGAGAGACTGACTCACTGAAATTAGGGGCGCCCCACTTTTGGAGATGGTCTGGCGCATGAGAAAATTTTGTGCTTATTCCTTAACCAGCTATAAGCAACAGCTGGGGACACATTTTCCCATGAGAATGTTTTGTTTGGTTGAAAATGTCCAAAACATTGGGTCACAGTAGAAAAGCAAACACATAAATCCTCCAATGCTGGGATGTGTGGCCTTTTTTTTTTTTTTTTATTCCTTTGTCCCCATGAGATCATAGATAAATGCATGAGATCCTAAACAGATGCATGACCACTTCGCTACTGATGCATGATGAATGATCAACCAACGGATTGCATGGATCATGCATAACCAAAAAGTGGCTTCATTTGATAATAACCTAACCTCCAAACAAGGGGGCCTTCAGATATAAGACTAGAACAATTTGGTCAACCATTCATTTTGCATGTTCCTGAATCAAATCAAAATTTAACATGTAAACAAACAGTCACTCTGTCCATCCACCATTCCTACTTCCAGCCAAATCAAACTAGGTGCAACATGTCAAAGATCAAGCATAATAGGACTATCACATCCATTTAAGAAAAGGGGCCAAGCACAATTTAAGAACTTAAAGATAAATAATAAGCCTTAAGCACAATTTAAGAACTTAAAGATAATAAGCCTTAGAAGTTGTCAGTTGTCAAATAGTGTGGCTTAAAAGTTGCTAACTGCCAAAGTTTGCAGACAAAGGCTTTATTAAATATCCCTCAACGACATGTCCACCACTCAAACTTCATTACTGACAAACTTAAAACTTAAGAGCAGACATGACTTCAGGTCCAGAGATGGATGGATAAATGGAAATATTTAAGCACTGAGCATGGAACCAGAGTTCCTGCGGCACTCATTCAGCACGTCAATATAGAACTGGCACTTGCTGATATCACTCCCAGAGCTGTTCAGGCACTGCAAAATTCAAACCAAAGAATTACCAACAGAAGATAATAAGTGCAAAGATCTATGAAACTTTCAGTACATTGGATCCCATGATAGAAAGATCAGTAATATTGCTGATGAGAAAACTAGGTGGCCCTGTCAATTTTATTTTTTTAATTGCATATCCATCTTAATGCCTATATAGGAGCTCTTTTGAATAATATCAATGCCTACAAATGTGGTGCCCTCAATTCTGAAGATCATACTACAAATTCAGGAAGACCAACGAGAACTTGACTAAGAAGGAACAGTGATACCTGGTCATGGTGATACCTAAAACATCATCAGGTTGAGGGCGACCACAAGAATTATTCAACAAATAGCACAGTACGGACCCCTTTAGTTTAAGGGAAATTGAGTTCCTTGTATACAAAGGCACAAAGGCAATGCCTTCCTACCAAAGGGGCTAAAATGAAAAATAAAATTTAAACAACCACAAAAGGGCACCAAATAATCTCCCCTTTGACAGCAAATTATTACCCACCCAAGCTCCTAGCAAAAAGCAATGGGTGCCATTCATGTCACGTTTTTAATGCTCCCTCAGCAGAACCCCCTTTCTATCATGAATTTCAAGCAATTCAATAGAAAGCCAAGTGATGCCTAACAGGTTGTTTGGTTGTAAAGAAAACCGTCCATAATACAAATTTAAACTGTGGACATTTTTCTTCACCACCATATCACATCTCCTCATCCAAACAGACCCCTAATTTTTTAATGACGTGACAAAATTTTGCATACATCCTGGAAGGCTTTGGAGTGACTGTTGCAAGCATCTGCTCCACCAACACTGTTCATGGTAGGTACTGGGGCGGCAGCAGCAGATTCAGTAACTACAGTTTCATGTTGAATGGTCCGGGGACCCATTACAGCATCTACAGCCCTGTGAGCAACTGCACTTCCTGTGCCAAAAGCCATTCCTGCCGACAGATGAAAAGAGAGCATTAACAAGAATCATTTGTATCCTAGTTCATGAAGTCAACCTCTGACAGTCAGGCCATGATTAGTGGAACAGATAAATAAATGAATATAAGAGCATTCAAATTATCTATTGTATTTTTCCTTTCCTGTACAACGTCTGCATACCTTGAGCAATGGTGGCACCAAGGCCTCCAAGCATGGATCCACCACCACTTTGCACGGGTGCTGGAGGAGGAGCATGACTTGCTGCAACAATCAACAGGACCATCATTCATAAGAAATAATTCCATAACAGTGTCAAAAGAAAAATAAAGAAACACTAAGAAAACCAAATTACAAAAAAGAAGAAGCTGAATTCTACTCAAACCCAGCAACACCTAAGTTGCATATGGAAGGATCACGCAGCCAAGTTACACATTTAGATATTGGCAGCATATTGAGGTCACTATTAGGACGTGACAAAATTAAAAAGAAAGAACATGGTTATTACAATGGCTTCTAGAACATGAAATATAATGGGCTATTCAAAAGTTACTTGAGTATTCCTATACCTGCTGAATACATGTACACACACATAAAGATCACCAGGTCATTAAATTGAATTGTTAAGAGAGCCCACGTGGCATTCTAAAACCACCAATAAATCATGAAAAAAAAAAAAGTCTAATAAAAAATGAAGGACCTATACTTTTAAAGAAGAGATGGAAGACCAAATAAGATGCTTCCAAGGAATTACCCCAAAAAAAAAACACAAATTACCTGGCTGAGGGGGGTTACGTACTGGAGCAGGACTACGTGCTGAAGCAGGACGAGGAGCTGGTCTTCCTGCAAAAGTGGTCCAAACAAATACAAAATCAGACGTAATATGGAAACTAAGAAAGAGATGTGAAGATAACATGTGAACATGTGACCTTAGGTTCATAACATTCACACTTGTATGAAGAAAATGTGCATAATGCTATAGCAATAAACAACTAAGGTTAAAAGAAGCCAACACTGGGTAAGCAAAGATTTCCGCTAATTAAAAAAAAAAAATCAAGGTTCACCACGCGGCAGTGGTTGCAAAATAATGGAGAACTGAAGCAAAATATAGTGAAGCATAACATTAGCAAACAAACACTTAAAACATGACTAAAATATAACAACACAATCACAAGCACGGGTGCAAAAAGGAAACACCAACAAAAAAACCTAACAAACTTAAAGCGAATATCTTGGCAAGCTCGTGGACAGACTTCAGAATGAATTTCCCCTCAGAAACTTTGGCAATGTAAAGTTTGAGAACAAGACACAATCAGCATTAAACAAACAAACAAACATTCATGTGCAATTAAAGGACAGCTTTGAGAAGGTTCCTATAGAGGATAATAGGAGAGAAGCGCACAAAATGATTTACAAAATCTTGATTTCCAATACACTAAGTAGAAATACATTATCTCCGCAGTTATCTGAATCAGTAGATTATTGACTTTTGCATGCATGTCCATGTTACTGTCTCTACAGTTGGAGGAAAAAGAACAATAACAGAGATGTTTTTTCTTACTCATAAAATAATAATGTTTTCAGATGCAGACTGACAGTTTAAACTTGAATAGCAGCATCCCATGATACCACTCTAAAATATGCAACAATATTGACACAAAGATTAAGGCGAAGAAATACTTTGGATAAGCACAGTGGCATGTCCATTTTGCTCAAAATATATATATGTGCTAGTTTCAGCATGGAATGTGAGATGGGCAAAGTTGAGCATGGGTATATAAATAGAAGATCCTTCTCAATCCTAGCTCTAGGGTCTGGACCACAACCTGGTCTCAGACAGCTACACAGATGGGTTCACCTCAAATCTGGTCTGCTGCTGCTCTAGAACTTGGGGTAACCAGGAAGAAACACTCATGCTATTAAACTACATGATTTAAATCACAGTTTCAGTCAATACACCAAAGGGTCCTTTTTTTTCATCACTCAATATGATCAATATATTTCATTGTGATTGATATGACAAGCAATCAAAAACAAAGTGCACTGCATATAACACAAATACACATGTTTCATGAAAAAGGAATTAAGCATTTGCAAAACCCATATTTCTGTTAGCCAAACAAATCTATTTAGGGAACTAGAACATAAAACTGATTGGGTTGCATGGTAAACATGAAGGCATCAACATGCTTCAAAGAAAAATCAGGATATCGATTTAGGACCTCATATCGAATACACAACCTACAGCAGTTTATAAAAAGCAGATTCAAGACAGGATTTGAAACAGCCCATGCCTGGAAGAAGTTAAGGCAGACCCACAAAAGAAAAGCCCTATCAATAACAACATCTTCTGAAGCCAGTGCAAAAGAACAAATACATGAAGATCTTTGGAAAGTGGAAAAAATCACAACTGGAACGAGATCATAGCAAGGGAAAGGGAGAGAATCTCACCGCTGCTACGACGAGGCATGATGTGGAGATGAAGAGAGAAGAAAAAAAAATCTGCAGACGAGAAAGCTCTAGAAACCTGGGAGTAGATGGAAGAATGGGTGCGAGGGTCAGACTCAGCGGTGTTTATAGGAGGAGCAGCGCACCGACTTTCCTTTTCCGATCCGATTGGAGAAAACGCGGAGTAATGCCAGCCGTTGGATGAGGAGAGTCCTGAACTTCGATTTGGAGACATTTCTTGGGCCCAAAGTGTTCAAGGCGTGAGCATGTGCTCGGCCTAACCAAGGCCCATGACTCATCAAGCTTAAGCCTCAAAATGTTGTTTTAGTTCACATTGATTTACCACTTTAGCTGGCCCAAACGAATGATGAATGAGAATTAAACTTAAGTTTTAATTACAAGCAAACAACAAGATATCCAATTGATTTATGTTAAAAAAGAATTTGAAGAACCGACTATTAGTGGCGGAGCCAGAAAATATGCCTTAGGGGTGACTATGTAAAAATAAAAAAGGAAATGGAGGGCGGGGCTAATGGAATGTTAAAAAAAAAAAAAAAAAAACTAAAATTAGCAATGTTAATCGATTCAAAGGTTAGGATGATCATTTGAGCCTCCATCGACCTACATTAATGAGGGCTTACGTAAATCTTCTGATCCTCCTCTGGTATTATCTCCCATTTCCAAAATGGCAGCCGGACAAATTTTTATATGGCGATGATTGCATTTGGCTTTTCAATTGGTCATGAGATCAAATCCCTTCAATCATTTCTAGATTTTTATTGTCGTTGGCCTCATATTTGTAATTCCTATGGCTCAATATGTTTATTGAACTAATAAATCTCAAGGCCTATAAGTTTATTTTCTTAATATTTTTTAGATTTTGAGCAATTTGCGAGAAACATCAACACATTCCAACTTATATATCTAATTTTCTTTACTCCCATGTGCACCCAATTTATGATCAGAACCATTGAATATTCTGACATTAATGATCAACACAAAAAAAATTTAGTTTACATCTTAAATCTTTAAAGATTTTGAGAAATTTATGAAAAATATCAAAGAAATATAAATACAGTTAAAATGGTTGGATGTACTCATTTACTCAGGGTGATTTTGTCAAACAAGATAGTGTTTTTCATTTATGTCATATTTGTATATCTAATGCTTATATGGGACATATACTCCCAAGTGCACTTTCAAGTGCAATCCAGTACTATGGGGCCCAGTTGGGCCCACCTTTCATCAATTCAACTCGTTTGATACCCATTTCATCCTATTACTTGGCATTATGCCCACTTTTACACTTACTAAACTTTCACTCGTCATTGAATTGGATCTCAAGAAATCAATAGTTAAGATGCTATAAAACTTTAAGAATGTTAATTCAAGGGCTAGGCTAATTTGATGTGGCTGATTTATCGGATTCCCCTGATCCACTGAGAGACCTTTTAATCTCTCCTCCTCCACTTGATAAACCTATATCTCAGGAGACCCCATAGGCTTAGATTGCATACCGTTCATAAGCGGTTTGCTAGCAGCAGAAGATTGCCAATATTTATACATACAAAACTAATTTTCTTATCTGATGTGGAAAAGGCAAATGACTTCTAAATAATTAAGCGAAATGGGAGGGGATGCAAAGTAGACTTACTTAAAATAGAGAAATTACCCCATGCATACTTTCTTTTCTTTTTGCGTGCTGCACACTCTACAATGGGCCCATCTAATCACCCATCTGAATGTACCACGCTCGCGAGTAGGGTTGTAAATGGGTCAGTTTCGGTATGGGTTCATGGTTGATCCGGAACCGTTAAGGAGAAGGTGGAATCAAACCTGAAATCGTTTTGAAATCGGTTTATTGGATTTGGAACCATATATGGGACATGTCCGGGTCTAAGTAGAGAATGACATTAAAAAAAAACATGATTTTTATGAGATATTTTCAAAAATTGAGGTAATATGTCGGGTATCGAGTTCATGAGTCCGAACAAAGGTGGAACCGGACTTGGACCTTTACTTATCGAGACCTAAATAAGGGCCCATACCCAATTTTTAATGGGTCGGAATCTCCAGATAATTGGAAAATCGGGGACCCATTTACATCCCTACTCACGAGACCCCTTGAATTATATATAATTTTTTCTTCACCTATCCGAATGCACTGAACTATTGGATATATAGTTATTAATAATAATATTATTATTTTGTAAGATGAAACTTGGTGGGTCATTGATGAAGGGATTGAGATGATTTGGTGGGCTCAAATTTGATACACAAGTAGGGCCCATCTAAATATTGGAAAGCCCACCCAGCCCCAGCCCCAGCCCATCCACAGATGGGTTCCAGTCTTCCACAGCATGCGGGAATATCCGGATACGTGCTGTTGGTCAAAACTCAAAAGCAATGACGCAATCGCTCACACCATTTTAACTCCGCCGTTTATCCTATAAATACCCTAATCCCTCCTCCTTTCTCTCATTCTAGGGTTTCCAGAATTTTCTAAATCCTTGTAGGCTTTCGCCTTTTCTTCTCTCATCTTTCAACGTTCGTGTAATCATGGCTCGCCGCAGCTCCGGTGGTAAACCTCCCTCATCTCTTTTGATCTTCTTTCATTAAGATCATCTTAAATCTAGAACCAGATCTTGTTCTAGTTAGGGTTCTTCTTCTTCTTCTTTAAAATGATCTTCACTATCTTGTTGTGCTCAGGGGTTCTTCCTTGTTATCTCTCCTGCCTTCATATAGATCCAGTTTTTTTTTTTTTTTGTTTGTTAGGGTTTTCTTATTTGATTTATATGCAGGTCTCTTGTGTCTTGTTGTTCTTTCATGTTTTGCTCCAGCCCTCTTTTGGGTTTTTGTAGTAGTATGTATCTTGCTAGGGATTTTTGAAGATGATTTAGAATGTTTGATGTTTAGATATGTTGAATGGGTTTTATTAAATTACAAGCAGATTGATGTTAAGTTTTTTTATTTTTATTTTGACTATTGATTTTTTTATTTGGTTTTGTATGTATCAAATGACTAGTGGCTGTAATGCTCTAGAAAACACTGTAGAAATCAGATAGATCATGGTGGAATGATGGTGTTCGCATTTTCTGTACCAAAAGTATTATCATTTGTGATCTTGATCTGGAAAGGAGGCTTAATGTGAAAATTTTTTTATTTTTTTATTTTATTTGTCGTTGATCGTTAACAAAATTCACATTAAATAAAGAAAAGAACAATACAAAGGAAAGCAAAATAGTGAGGAAAGATACAAAAGCCTTGTACCAAACCTCATTGAAGAACAAAAAAAACATACAAAGAAGCAGCACTAAAAGAATCAAATACCAACAAAAGGATCGACACTATCCACGCCTCGTTTGGCTTGCAAATCTGCAATAGCATTGTCCGAGCGGTTTGGGGACCACCCACATCCAAGAAGACACAGCTCTAATCTCATTAAGGATGTACAGAGATTTTCAAGTTATAAAATGTTATCTCATTGCATTATTCTTTCAAACCTAAATCAAACGCTTGAACAATCTGTGTTATATCTTGAGAGTGTATTTTAAAACTATTCTAGTGGAAGCTGTTTCTTAACATGTACTTAGTAGTTAGCTCCGTGTCACAGTCAAATTATTTAATAATGAGGTCACACTGTTTGGTAGGGAAGTCCAAGATTTATCATTCCCGACTTATGCCAATTATTCATGCCAGGTTGAAACTAGCCATATTCTTTTGCACAAAACAGACATGCTATTGTGATTTCTCTAAGTTTCCAAAATATCATGGTTCTAACTTCTAATGTTATTTTGAAAAGTTTCTTTTAAGACTGCTGATTAAAATGTGAGCTTGCATTTGGAAACTTGTATAGAAGATTGGTACTATTGTTATTAAAATGGTCTGTGTTGTCTGTAAGACACAATATATGAAATATGTTTCCCTTTTTTCCAAGGACAGTGGGTATGTCTGGGGGTGTTCAGAAGCCAATGCTCTGCAGAGACAGACGGTCATAATCTAGCACATTTGGAAATTAGAATGTTGAAATATATACATTTCTGCTTGATTTTCTTTTTTCTTCCCCAGTTACATTGTCAAACATGTCAACTGCCTATGATTTTCTGTGGTTGTTAGATGTTGATTGTGTCTTGTTTTCATTTCCACTCTATTAAGTTTGGAAGGGAAAAGGGAACATGATAAAATTTTGTGGAGGAGCTTTCTTGACATATTTTAACTCTTGGTGGTGCTCTGTATGTGTGCTTGTGCTCATAATTGTTTTTGACTTTCTATTTTAGTTATATTTATTTTCTTTTTATACTGGTATATAATTTCTTGTTTAGATTTTTGCTTTATTTTGCTGTTCTTCCCCCCAACCACCACCTGAATGAGGGTAAGCAGATTGTTGTTAGAATCCTACGATTCGTATCCCGAATCCTACGATTCGTATCAAATATGACGGAAAAATGTATCCATATGATGAATCCCACTTACAAGTGAATATTTTGATTAAGGTGTGAATCTTATGATTTGAGTACTCAACTACGTCGAATCTTACCTTACGATTCATGCGATTTGTCTAAGTGGGAGTAATTGTAGCTGAGATGTCAGTATTATATTTTTTTAACCATCCTTTCTACTTTTTTTTAGCACAACTATTTTTAAAAGATTATCCAGTGATTAACAGAACCACTTAACAGTTTTTACAATTTGGGGAGGTTTTAAAACGAATAAGGAACATTCATGCGAGCAGAATACTCAACTATACATATGCGGGTTGTTTTTTGGAATGGAAGATCATTTTCTAACCATTGTCTTGTGTTCATTTTCATTTTTTTTTATTGTTTTCTTCATGATTTTTTTTTTTTTTTTTTGTTTTGTTTTTAACTTCTGGAGAAATCCTAGCAATGTCAGGGGATTTGGATTTTTTTTTTTTGGATTAAAACAAGAAAGAAATTGCTTTAACTTGTTTATTTAACATTGATATCTTAAACATATTTAACTATTAACATATATCATTTATGATATAAGAATATATGTTAATGACCTTCATATGATTGTGTTGATATTTTAAACATACATAACTATTCATGTATCTCATTTATGATATATGAAAGCAGATGTATATAATGACTACCATTTCATTTCTTTCTTTATAATTTTTCTTTCTTATAAGAAAAAAAAATCCTACAAATCATGGTACGATATACGATTTGATATAATTCACCTGAACCATTTCACAAAAAAAATATATAATTCACCCCTTGAACGATTAGAGATATGATTTAGATTTTCCGAACAATCTGAAAACTAATTATACATGCTATGTTTATCTGGAATTGGGTTTTTTAACTTAAGATGTTATGTATAGGCTATCTTTTTAGAAGATTGTATACAATCTATTCGTGTAAATATAAAAACTACGAACCTTGGAGATGTCTTCATTTCTCATTATACTGCCAGTGCTAATTGATTGTGTCTAATTTCATGCTGTTCAAACCATTTTTGCAGGAAGATCTGCCCCTCGTGCAGCTCCTCGTCCTCGTCCTGCTCCAGTACGTAACCCCCCTCAGCCAGGTAATTTGTATTTTCGATGAAATTCATTAATTTGGACCTCTATTTTCGTACCAAAAGGAATGTTGTTTCGTCTTTATTTCTTATATTTAACTTCAGTTTATTCTTTATAAAACTAATTAATTATTATTAATAGTTCTTGCCATTCCTTACAGTGCCACACCCTGTTTATTAATAGTTCTCGACTTTAGTTCATTCTACTCTCTCATATATCCCAGGTGTTGCATGGGTTTTCGTTAGAGTACTTCTGTTGACCATGTTTGATTTCCAGCAACCTTTTGAATGTAATGTGATGACCTATGATTTTATCCAGCAATTTTGAAATGTTTGAATACATTCAAATCGTTCATTCTATCTCAATCCTTTCATTTTGGCTAAGCTGGGCTATTGGTCAGGAGTGATACTCTAAACTTGGAGACCCAGGGATCAATCCCTAGGCATGTGAGTGATAAAAAGTGCCAACACCACTTAACATTACTGTGTTGGCCATTCTATCTCAATCATTTAGAAGAAGTCATTATAGCTCTTTTTTTCTTTTTTCTTCTTTTTTGATATTTTACTTTATAATAACGATCTCTGTGGCTTCTAACTTCTGTTTACTTTCAGCTTGATTTGCTGTTTTCTGGGTTCTTCTTCTTCTTCTTCTTCTTCTTTTTTTTTTTCTTGTTGATAGTTTAATCTTTTATCATACAGTTATTTGTCATATTGATGGTTCTGATTATTGTTTACAGCAAGTCATGCTCCTCCCCCAGCACCTGCACAGAGCGGTGGTGGATCTATGCTTCAAGGACTCGGTGCCACTATTGCTCAAGGTATGCAGGATCTATAGAGGAATTAAAACACGTAAATTGAGTGCCTTAGCACATGTATTTAGTTAATTTTTTGCCCCATTGACATCGGCATCAGCTTATGATGTTGAGGATGGTTCATGAGTTCTTGGAGATGGTTGGTTCTTGTTAATGTTCTCTTTATGTTGTCCCCAGGAATGGCATTTGGCACTGGAAGTGCAGTTGCTCACAGGGCTGTAGATGCTGTGATGGGTCCCCGAACTATTCAACACGAAGCTGTGGTTACTGAAGCTGTTGGTGCTGGTGCTGTTCCAGTATCCAGTGTTACTGGATCTGATGCATGCAGCATGCACTCCAAAGCCTTCCAAGATGTATGTAAAATTTTCATATCGAGGGGGGTTTTCCTCAACATTATTATCACATGCATGGTTGCATTGTGTTTTTTGCATTCACACGTGCTTGTTAACCTTCTATTGAATGATCTAGATTCTCTATCTGATCTCATATAGAGGATGTTGTGATATATTCATTGATTTATCTTTATTATTATAATGGGTTTCTCATTTAACTGGTCAAGAATGTTGAAGTACAAAGGCTTCATAGTACCTTTAAAAAAAAAAAAGGAACCGATGATACGATTGTGTCTTCTAATAAGATGGTTGAGAATGAATGGCAGTTTAATGAAATATGCTGGATATTGTATGTTTGTAATCTTTGATTGCTTGATTATACCTTGATCTTTTATCTAGTGCCCTGCATCTCCATAACTTGGAAGGCAGATTATTATTTTTGTTGTTATCTTTATTTTTACTACGAAAATGACACTGTCATTTGTTGATAAATTTTTGTTCTGAATTTTGCAGTGCCTGAACAGCTCTGGGAGTGACATCAGCAAGTGCCAGTTCTATGTTGACATGCTGAATGAGTGCCGCAGGAACTCTGGTTCAGTGTTCAGTGCCTGAGTATTCTCCCATTTGTCCATCCCTGGACCTGAACTGAAGTCTCGTTTGCTTTTAAAATTCTTGTCATCAAATTCTGAAGTTTGACTGCTGGCCATGTAGTTGGGGGATTGTTATTTGATATAATAAATCTCTATCCGCAAACTATGATAATTGACACTCTTAATGGAGAGTATGGATCCTTTTTTATGCTCTGCGGTTTTTTTTGGTTGTTTGATTGGTCTGCATCCGGGCAGTTTGGTAGGCTGGGAAGGGCTCTTGGTATGAAGATCATTACCAGATGAGTCAAAATTGGCTCTACCATCTGCAGCATTGGGCAGAATGTATCAAGGCTTGATTTTCTGTTAAGCTTTTGTTGATTAGCTTCTTGTGACATGTTGAAGTTGGCTAGTACTGTACTTGCTAGCTTCTTATTCTAGTTGCAATTTAGCAAATGGATGAGGATGTTACACACCCCTTGGAGATCACTTTTTCTAGTAATTAGCAAATGGATTGGGATATTACACGCCCCTTGGAGATCACTTTTTCTAGTAACTCTAGAATTTTTACCCGAACCGGGGTTAACTTTTTTTTTGTTGTTATATGATTCACTAAGATCCAAATTATGTCATAGCCAATAAAATGAAAATATGCACCATTTCATTTTCCTGATTTGTTATATAAGATCTTCTTAATATGTATTTTTTATATATTTGGGGTCAGTTTTTAAGTATGTGTATTAACAATAAATACGGACTCTAATGATTAAGAATACTAATAAAGAAACTGGTCAGAACCCATCACTTAATTTTTATTTTTATTTTTATGTTAAAAGTGTTTTCTGATTTGGCGGAGTTGGCTTTAGATTTATGATTTCTATTTATTTTAATTTTTTAATTAATTTAAATATATATTATTTTTCTTTCTTTTGTATATTTAAATCATAAATTTTAGAGCAACATTGCACAAATGTGAATAATGGTAGATACATGTTTTGAAGTCTATTATAGATTTCACTCTTGTATTTTCAGAATATAAATATTATTCACTTTAAGGGTAATTTAGTTGGCCTAGACCATGATTTGCATCCGAAGTTGTAGGTTCGAAACCGCACTACCATAATAAGTCTAAATGATTGAAAACCTTTCGATAAAAAAAAAAAAAAAAATATATATATATATATATATATATATTTATATATATAAACATTATTGAAGTTGTAGAATTTCTCCTCCCACAACCTATACAGCCCAAATTACGTGAGTTGTGACTTGCGACCCATCACGGACATCATCTCATGCATGTTAGTGGGCCATCACCGCGGGTCCCACCTACACCTGCTACACGTGAGCTGATGTTAGAGGAACATTTAAATTGCTGGCTGTGAGTGCCCCACAGGCAATAATAAAAAACACGTCGCGCTGAAAAGCTCCATCGCTTGCAATTTTTTCTTTCTTCACCAACTTTGCCCTTACCTTTTTCACTTGGTGCAATGATCACGTTGCATCTTTGGGGAGTGGTGTTTGTGTCTTTCTACCATTATATTCTGAAAACGGGGCTATTTCGTCTTGAGGCTGTGTGATGTAACGGCCATGAACCTACAGGCAGGGCCCACTGCTTGTTTTTTCTAATAGACTGCTTAATTTGAATGATCAGCCATCAATAATTGTTGTTGATGGTGAATTTGAGTAATCAAACTTTAATAATTGTTGATGATGGTGATACGGTTTTGAAATTGGCCGTGAGCATTCAACTGACTAGATTGATCATGCCTGTTATTGCTCTGATAAAAATTTTTGCCTCAGAATATATCGTTTCTTTTGAGGGGACCATGGGGGTTTTTCTTGTCTGGGAAGGGGCCCACTTTTAGAGATGGTGGTGTCTATCCATCAAGATTTTGTGTGTGCCAAGGCTTTAGTTTAGGTACCATAGTGGACCTTAATCTCATCCATCCAATAATTACAGATTGTTGCTCGCATCTGCCAAATTTAGCGGCCCAAATGAGTCCCCCTTACATACTCTAGAGGTGCCCCTCCTCCCCCTAAAAGAAAAGGCTACTACATTTTTATATATGTCCAAGTATATAATTGTGTATAAATGAGGTCATTTTCAGTCTATTAAATACATACTCTTGAGGTAAAAAGCAAGCCTTCCTCTTCTTGCAAAAGGCTAATACATTCTCATACATGTCCATGTGAAAGGTCAATCATGTGTTCAAGATCCCTCAACTAACTATCTTTTATTTTTTTTTCATGTGTTCAAAATCCCTCAACTACCTTTCTTTGTTTTTTTTTTTCATGTGTTCAAAATCCTTCAACCATCTTTCATTTTTTTTATAAGTCTCATATGCCCTAAATTCATGATGAATCATTCACTTTTTTATATCTAAAATATTCATAGATTTTGAAAATTTTATAAAAAAATAATCTAAACTATAGGTTTGATTTTTATGCACTTTTGTGAGCCTCCAATTCATTGTTTGAAAGGTTGATATTCTCATATTAATTATAAGTATCATGATCACCTTTGCAAGCATGTCCAAAAAAATCAAACACATCTTAAACTGTGGTTGAACTTATCAACTCATGCAAAGATAGAATTTTGGCAAACATGATAATACATTTCACATATTCAACATTTATGTATGAAAATATATGTAAAACTTGTTTTCATATTTCATGCGGAAAGGCACGTACATATGCTACACACGGTCCCCTTTGTCACGTTCATTAATAAAGTGCACCCCTTGAATCACTTGTTTTTCCATTTGAAAAGTCTCTAAATCGGCAATTCAAGCCATTCATCTTCTTTATTGGTCTAATAAATCATAACACACTTGATTTTATATCTTATAAAATTATGTGAAAATCATCAAAACATTCAAATCTATAGATCTTTTTTCTTCTACTTCTTGTTTGTAATTTGGCAAACATGATAACTGTCTTTCACGTATTTAACATCTGTATATGTAAAACTCTTATTCCCATCCCAATAAAAGGCAGACAACTCTTTACTCATTTGAGTCTGAAAACAAGCTTCACTCTGCTCTTCAACGAATAAAGGACCCCCCTTTACTGCCCTAGTCAACTAATTTAGCCTTGTGGAGCTCACATTTAGACCAATAAAAAAAAAAAAAAAATCACTAATTGAGGTAATCTACTTTTTTTTTTTTTTTTGTTATTGGAGGGTTTTAGGCTGGACTAATCCCTCCGAGCCTAGAGAGAAGCTAGATAAACCATCCTGTAGCCCAATGTGGTGGTGTAGTTTCGAACCTACAGCCTTCGGATGCAAACCTTGTTCATAGGCCATCAGAGCTACCACTTGAGATTATTAGCATAATATACACAATCATGTCAGAGTTAAATTTAAAATATATACTTTTTTTGCTTAAAAAAATTAAATTTTGGCAAACCCTTGACTTTTTTTTTTTTGAAGTTTTACTAAAGTAAAATGAAATGAAATCATCATATATTCATGGCTAGAGAGTGAACATCATGCATTCCACATTATCAAACCATCCTCATCAAATCAAACCAATTGTAGAACAAAGTAAAAAAAGCAACCAAAAATTAACCTTTTCAACCTACAAAACTTGCCTGACAATCCCTACTAAAAAAAAAAAAAATCCCATACCCTGATTGACATTAAATGCATAGATCATGAACCAAACAAAAACCAATTAAAGTAATATACACAATTAGCATATCTCATCCATTAGTATACATGCAATAATGCTTAGATTGCACCAAGCAATCATGTCTCAACACGGTCATATATATTTAATTTGAATCCAGACCGTTCCTTTCATCCACCGGCCTTTTCAAGGGTGTGGCCACAAAGCTGGCGGGACCCACAAGCCAGCCCAGTTTGAAAAATGCCACGTGGTTGGTCAAGATGAAGCTTACAATCAACAGGAGTATTCGGTAACTCACGAAAGTCGGCCTTTCATAGAAGTCCTATCTCTCTCTCCTCTCCAGATCCGTCTGCTCTCTGCTTGGAGCGCAAACCAAAAACCTCCATATAACTCTCTACCTCTCTCTGCTAGGGTTTCCAAAACCCTAGATCCTCTTCTTCTTCTGCTTCTTCAAACCCTAACCGATTGCAGATCTTCGAAGAAGATCAATGGCGGACGATCCGATCGCATCGACTTCGACTTCGTCTTCTTCATCTCCTTCCCATCCTTCATCGGCGCCTTCGAATCCCCTAGGCCATGCAGTGATTCCGATCGTCAACAAGCTCCAAGACATCTTCGCTCAGCTCGGGAGCGCGTCGACGATCGATCTGCCGCAGGTGGCTGTGGTCGGGAGCCAGAGCAGCGGCAAATCGAGCGTTCTCGAAGCTCTTGTGGGGAGGGATTTCCTGCCGAGGGGCTCCGACATCTGCACACGGCGGCCGCTCGTTCTGCAGCTCGTGCACACGCCTCGGAGGGGCGAAGAGGAGGCTGAGTGGGGGGAGTTCCTGCACTTGCCTGGCAAGCGGTTTGTCGATTTCGGCGCCATTCGGAAGGAAATTCAGGTCAGTGATATACAGTAAGACCAGTGCGATTCTTGTCTGTGATAGTATTGGTGATGCTATGAATGCAGGGATGAGAAAATATGGTTATGAATTGGATTTTGTGTGGGTTTGTGTTTATGGAGGAATTATAAAGCTAAGGTTGAAGTAGGGGCATTTTAGTTAGTGGCAGCATTTGATATGGGTGGATGATATGGATTATACACCAATTTAGACTGTCTTTAGCTGAAATCCAATGTTTGAAACTGAAAAACGACGCTCTGTTATTATGTGATATGTGACTTTCTGCTTAGTTAATACTTGTTTTCATCTCCAATCAGGGGTCCAGATAAGTGATATTGGAAACTATGCCTTTTTGGATCCAGCTTACACAGAAAGGATTGTCCTTTTTGATTTGAATCTCTAGTACACAGAAGAATTATTATTACAATTAGGGGTAAAAAGGATATATTGATTGGTACTTAGTTTATAAGTCAATTGTACATCCCATCTCACCAAGTGCTTATCAGTCCAGACTCCAGAGAGTTTCTGCTAGATTTTAGCTACATCAATCAAGATTTTTTTTTTTTAAACTGTTTGTTTTTTCGTTTTACTTGTATGTGCAACTAAACATTGCCATTCCCTCTATCATCATGAAATTATGGTTTTGAATTTGCGTCCACCATCAACTTAATTGCAGGCTGAAACAGACAGGGAAGCGGGAGGAAACAGGGGAGTTTCTGACAAACAGATTCGTTTAAAGGTCTTTTCTCCAATTGTTCTTAACATCACTTTGGTGGATTTGCCTGGAATTACGAAAGTTCCAGTGGGTGACCAACCGACTGATATCGAGGCACGGATTAGAACAATGATTTTGTCATACATCAAACATGAGACCTGTATAATTCTAGCTGTTACACCAGCAAATTCAGATTTGGCCAATTCAGATGCACTTCAGATGGCAAGGATTGCCGATCCTGACGGTAAAATCTCCAAATATACTTATATCACCAGGTC
Source organism: Camphora micrantha (assembly GCA_003546025.1). NCBI lineage: Eukaryota > Viridiplantae > Streptophyta > Magnoliopsida > Laurales > Lauraceae > Camphora > Camphora micrantha. Next base: position 67,165,707 of record QPKB01000001.1, read on the forward strand.
ATTTACTGAAAGGAAAACTTAAAAAGAACTCAAGAAATCTTCTACAGTTTTATTATGATTTTCTATATGCTGTGATAAATTGCTGTTTTTGCTTGACAGGTTCTCGAACTATTGGTGTTATCACAAAGGTCCGACACCTCACTTCTTACTTTTTCATATGTCACTTCAGTGTATTTTACTTTGCACCTTTTTGCTCATGGTGCAAAAAGATGATCTTTTCCCCTACTGTCTTCAGTTAGATATTATGGACCGAGGTACTGATGCCCGCAACTTTTTGCTTGGAAATGTGATTCCCCTTCGACTTGGTTATGTGGGTGTAGTGAATCGCAGCCAGGAGGTAATCACTTTACATACATGGAGCTTCATCGCAACTACTTGATGAAAGATCTCTTATTATGATATATGCAAAAAAAAAAAAAAAAAAAAAAAAAAGAGTAGAAAGATCTCTTATTACTATTACTGCTATTACCATTATTATTAATATTATTACTGTTTATATGATAGCTGCCATTTATTTAGAATAGAGAATAATGATAGAACAGGCTGCATGGAAGCAGCAGGACACAGCCAAGGCTGATAAGAACGACTTTGTTGGAAAATCTCTAATTCTGCTAAGCATCAGGGTTTCATCACCATAGCTTATGGATGGATGTGAAATTCCTTCTTGCTAGAGAGTCCGCTACCTTCTTTTCTCCTCTGAGGATGTGGGAAAAAGAAACTTGGAAGGGATGTAAAAGGTCACTGTTGTTGTCAAGAAATTTCTGAACACGCCATAGATCTGCTTGGGCACCTTTGATCTAAGTGATTGCAGTTGTTCGAATTCCACATAGCACGGCTAGGGCTTCTGCTTCATTGTTGTTCCTAACAGCAATTGGGCCTGAGTAGCTACTGACAGTCCTTGCACTCGAACCCATATAATACCTCCAGGTTTCAGCTGTAGCTAAGTCAGGGTTTTCCAACCCACTGGTTCCAAAATTAACCTTTTGACAATCCCTTACCATCTACTTACGGTACTGTAACATTATCTATTTGTAACATTTAGCATAGCCATTCATGCCCTCAAATCGGAGTTTTATGGCAAATGTCATTTGGCTGTGAAAGCACATGATCATGCTCTGGATTTCAATCATATTCTCTGTATTTCAGTTTTTTTTCCTACTCTTTTTACCAATGTCATGGGTGATTTTGTGTTTGGTTGGGACTTGGGAGTAGCATGTTAGGAAACTAGACTGATTGCATGCATCCGTAAGGAATGCTCTTTTATCAAATAGAAATTAGCAGATGTTTTAGGTTTTCAAAGGTTTGACTGGCCAATTTTTGTGTGTTATTTTCAAACAGGATATTTTGTATAACCGCAGCATTAAGGATGCACTTGCGTATGAAGAGGAGTTTTTCCGGAAAAAAACTGTATGTCAGAATAATTTTTTCAAAGTGATTTTTATACCTCGGGTGCACTTTTTAATATGCCACTAATGGATTTTTTGTTGAAATGATTACAGGTATACCATGGTCTTCAAGATCGATGTGGCATCCCTCAGCTAGCCAAGAAGTTGAATCAGGTACAATTGCTGGTTCATATTATGCTTTATTTAGTGTATAGCATGCGCTGCTGGATTTTGTTTGAACTTCAAGTGTTTATTTATTTGAACTACAATTGCATGTCTTCAGCCAGTTACCAATGAGAAAAACTGAGCAAGCTATGTGCTCTTGTTTTTATTAACTCTGCTCCACAATCAGTCAATCACTGCCCCTAGTCTTGACCATAGTCTTTTGTCAGGGCTTACTCATTGGGTTCGATGTTTTACTTTGCTTAGACGTATTCTTAAGATATCACATAGGCCCCCATTACTTATAAGCTTCTCTCAAAGTCAACAATCTAATGACTAAAATGGAACTAAAATAAGGAAGGGTTGTAAAATTGTGCTGTTGACCTCCATACCACAGTAGCACCAATGTGCTTTGGCACCCACGTTTATTCCAATAATGCCATTCCAATTAAGGTCTAACTAAATCTTCTTGGACGGTGGAGTTATATGTCTTTGTCACACCATAAATCCTCTGCTGAAATCCCTCAATCTTGGTAAATAGAACTCCCCGGCTGTCCAGATATAGTTACCTAATTCCTTGAAGAGGGACCCAAACTGCATGCCATTCATTTTGAATAATTCAGAGTTCAATTTGGGCAAATTCGAGCTTCCAAAAATACATAGTTCATTGCACCCCCCTCTCAAATGCTCAATCAAATCTGTGCCTTTTACAAAAAGCAATTAAAGCTCTCACTCTCACTCGTTCCATCAAATCACCTTGTACAGTAAGTAACTAACGCTTATTGGCTATCCATTGACTCATTGAGCATTCATTGGAAATTTGTAAAGCATCACAGTGGGTCCCGCTTGTCATAATCTAAACCAATCAAAGTAAATGTCTCCCTCTTGTAAGCAAAAGTTCACTTTAACGAGAATTTGGTTCTCCACTCTCGATACGATCAATCACTTACAAAACTAGTGAAAAAAAATGTTAAAAAACAATTTACATGTTTCTATTTACTAAATCTGACAGTGGAATCATCTTTTATTAAAATGAAATTGTCTAACACTAATACAAGTGACAGACATTAATCTTTGTCGATTTAGATTAAAAGGTGAGCCACTATAAAAGTTTAGAGAGTTGGTGAATGGGAGCCATAGGAAATCAAAAATCGGAAATCTTATCTTTCTCTTCAGCCGTCCTATATATATAAATATAATCATTTTAGAGATTTCTTCCCCATCATGTGGATAATTACGCAAGCAAGCATACAATGATATAGTTGATGTATCTCTCTTTATTAACCTTCAAATGGGTCCCATTTATCTAATCTAAAGTCTAAACCATTCAAAATTAGTATTCTGCAGTGACTTGGTATGGATCAAATTTCCTAAATTCTGAGATGGATTTCCAGAAGATTGATCATATAGGAACATAAAATTTCACTCATTTGATTTTTATTGAAATTTAATTTATTTTACATTGATAGCTAAATGTTTGAGGTTTATTAGTTCTTGGTGGAAAATATTATTTTTTGTTAAGATGGTCATTATATATATATGTATTTATATATTTTACTGAATTGGACCTTCTAATAATCTTAAACTATGTCAAATTATATGCTTGAATTGCACATCAAAATCATCAAACTCGAACAATGAATCTAGTGAATCAAATGACTTAATGAACCTGCCCCATTGAATTTTCGAATTGGAGAAAGTAGCAAACTGCGAACTGTGAACTTAAATGCACATCAATCAGATTGCGAATCAGGTAACTGTGGTGCAGATATGCATGGGCCACATATATGATGCTTTCCTCTACTTAATATTTATCAAACACTAAAACGAGTCTGTTCTTTTGCTCAAACGATACCTGATATTTCGAACTTCTATTGCAGATTCTGGTACAGCACATCCGGACTGTTCTTCCAGGGTTGAAGGCCCGCATAAGTGCTCAATTGGTTGCTGTAGCAAAGGAGCATGCCGCCTATGGCGAAATTACAGAGTCAAAGGTGTCTGATATGCCGTAAATGTGCCTGGAATATACTGCTTGAATGTTGTCACTAACATGCTGGACTATACTGATCCTTCATGAATGACTGATTTGCATAAACTGTTTGATAAACTTTGTCCTGATGCGTGATTATGTTATGGATTAGTTCATAACCATCATCATTTATTATTTGAATGGTGTTATTACAATTGCTTTAGATACTAGTAAAAATGTGTTAGATCCTTTCCAGTTTTATTCCGTCTCTGTGTTTCAGAGGGAAAGAGCAGTTGGAAAACAGAAACATTTCTACTTCTGGGAGTCAAAATCCTTAAGAATAATCCAGCCATATTATCTATGCATCCACACTACATATGGTGTTCTATTTTTCTCCTCTTTGTTTGCTTTATTTTATTTGATCGCGTTTACTATTTGCACCCAGAAGATAAACTTTGGAAACTCAGAGTTGACAGTTTACTGTCATCTTTGGTGTGCTTAAGATCAAACTTGATGACTCATAGGGTCAAAGTTTAATTTTGTGGCCCTATCCAGTGGCTTTGCAACCTGGTATCATCCAGTGGTTCCAAAATTAAACTTTGGAAACTCAGAGTTGACAGTTTACTGTCATCTTTGGTGTGCTTAAGATCAAACTTGATGACTCATAGGGTCCAAGTTTAATTTTGTGGCCCTATCCAGTGGCTTTGCAACCTGGTATCATCCAGTGGTTGCATGTGGCCTTGGGGGTTCCCCAAGGGGCTTTAGAGACTAAGAGTTTGTAATCTGCCTTACTTCTTTCCAATTAAAGTATCAGTTGTCATTGCCTGGTCACTTGGAGACTTAATATATTCCATTTATTTATACTTGAAGCTTTCCAAACTTCTTTTGAGGACAATATTGGACCATTAGTTATTTTTTCGTTTTCATGCCTAATAATTGCAGGCTGGGCAAGGTGCTCTTCTGTTGAACATTCTTTCAAAATATTCTGAAGGTAAGGGTAGCTCAGCTATTTTTTATGTTAAATTCAATATATATATTATATGTTACTGAGTACTACATGATTTTCTTGTTCATGCAATGTTTTCCCCTTTGAGTATTGGCCAGTTTTACCTTTTCTTTTCATCCTATGTTATGTGGGTGAACTTAGTTGCTGATTTGAGGAAACCATATGTTGGCAACTGAAGGTGATTTCACTTTTCATCATATTTTACTGGAAAGGAATGTGGATGTTGCTGTGTTAGTCAAAGGAGGAGCTGATTGGCCCACTTTGATCTTTTTTGATGTCTTATTTATGTTTTTTTTTTCCTCTGACCTGCTCTAGTGTCAATGGGGACTACTTATAGGGGGGTACAATACGGCCTACTTAACTTGGAACCTTTACCCCTACCCTCCATAATAGAGGGTTTGTCTAACTGTTGCACCAATTGTGGCCCATGGGAAGATGTCTGGTTGATGATTTTTAACCTATTTTTATTTTCATCTCTCTTAAAATAATCTACCATTGCATATATATATATATATATATATATAGAGAGAGAGAGAGAGAGAGAGAGAGAGAGAGAGAGAGAGAGCCTGTAGGTCCAACCATTCCTGTAAAGGGTTATGGGAGGCCTGAATCTGTTCAAAGAATGCTAAGTCTGATAAATACCTGAATTTGATTTAATCTAAATGCTTGATTGCTGGTACTCAGTATCGTATGTGTACTATTCATGCATTTAAAAAGAATTGTGCATAATGCATAATGTATGAGTCTGAAGGCCTGTATCCTGATTGATAGTTTTTCCCGACCATAAATTTTTATCTGATCCTGCCTGTTGGGCGTCTGGGCAGTATGAACTATGAATCCACTGCTTTGATTCGGGTCAGTGTAACTGGGCCATATCTAGATCATTATTTTACCTTGAAGGGATTAAGGATTTTTATGCTTTGATTCGGGTCAGTGTAACTGGGCCATATCTAGATCATTATTTACCTAGAAGGGATTAAGGATTTTTATTATTATTATTTTTTTTGTGGGTATCCTTGAGGTCTTTGACTTGCCAGGACTAATCTCCCGGGTGGCGTTTGCGAAACCCGCACAAACTAACAAACACACATTGGGCAAATCTGGGGCTGTTTCGAACACAAGATGTGAGGAGCAAAGCCACGCCTTATGCCACTCCACCTAATTCTACCAGATGGGTGGACTTAGGATCTTCATGGATTTGTTGTACAATCTATTAATGGTAGAATTAGGCTCCAAGACGGCTTTATCTTGTGGAGGGAAAATATGGGGATAACTTTTGCGACTTTCCTCTCCAGTTAATGGGACTAGAGGTCTTTTCAAATAGATAGATGAAAATTAGAAAGCTCCTATGGCGGGCTTCCTTTTTTGCGACTATTTGGGCTTGTTGGAAAGAAAGAAACTGGAGAAGCTTTGAAGGCAAATCCTCCTCTAAGTCGACTGTCTCCTACAAATTTCATGCTGCTTCGTGGGTTTTGATCCTCCCAGAGTTTTGGGGAATGCCTATTGATGTAATCTTATGTAACTGGAGAGAGGTGACTTCTTAACTGTTTAGGATGTCATTGGTTTAGAGTTGAGGCCTTTAGGCTTTGGAGAGATTTTTGGTCCCCTCCCCTTTCCTTTCCTTTCTGCTTTCTTGTTTTTGGATGGTGTTTTCCAGTCTTATTGGTATTTTTCTTTGCTTTCCAGTATATTTCTTTTATACTGCCAAGCTTTTGATTAATACAAGTTACCATTCAAAAAAAAAAAAATGATAGATGAAAATTCAATCATATTGAGGTGGGATGAATTGGCACATAGCCTTGGTAAGTCAGCAGTTGGAGATTGAAGAGTCCACTTGGGCCCGCCTTTGGTAAGTGCAGGTCCTTTCACGGTCTTCTCCGCATATGATATGGCACCATGCCCAATTATAAGCCCATCGAACCTCTACTCACTGTTGGATTAATTCTCAAAAAAGTGCATGGTTAATAGACTATTAAACTTTGAGGCAAAGATCAAGGGCTAGGATAATTTGATGTGCTGATTTTGGATGACCCTTATTAGTGACGAAAACTTTCTATTCTATTCCCAGTGATAGGAGTGCATCCAATTGGGGCCCACAGGCTGGACCTCGTGATCACAGTATGTGGTCTGTTCATAGGTGGAAATCTTCCCTTTATTGGAGTCATTGTTCTGAAATATCGTATTGCAAATAGTTAAATGGGATGAATCAAATCATATCGTGAATTGTAGGATTTTTTATTTTTCTTATAAAATGAAGAAAAATAAAAAAAATAAAAGAAAGAGAAAAAAATGTATTCGTAATTTTTTTTTCTTATAAAATGATTAATAATTTAAAAAATAAAAGAAAGAGAAAAAATGTATACATAATTCATATATTTTATATCTAGAAACATAAATAATGATAGATAAGACTGGGATGTAATCATATTAAGAACATCGTTGACATATTAGTTTATACTATTAAAAAAATATGAGTATATCATAAATGATATATGAGAATAGTTAAATATGTATATCAATTTTACAAGGAAAAATAAACGACTTAAAGTGGTTAGTGGTTTTTTGTTATCTTTTAATCCAAAATTAAAATAAAAGTTAAGAAAATGTTATCAAGAAAAGAACAGAAAAAATTAAAAGATGAATGTAAGATAAAACCCATATGCACAGTTGAACGCTCTAGTCACATGCCTTTTCCTTATTTATCTCTAAAACCTTCCCAAAATTCAAAAATTTCGTAATAGGTTCCATTAATCACTGGATAACCATTTTTTATATTGACAAGTTATATAGAACAGATAAAAAGAATGTAAGATGAATGTAAGATAAAACCCATACGTCCAGTCGAACGTTCTAGTCACCTGCCTTTACCTTATTTATCTCTAAACTCTTCCCAAAATTCAAAAATTTCTTAAGAGGTTCCATTAATCACTGGATAACTGTTTTTAATATTGACCCGTTAAATAGAAAAGATAAAAAGAATGTAAAAGAATTACTAATATTAACCTCTCAGCTATAACTATTTCTGTTGATGAATTGCTTAAAATGTAAGATATTAAGATACAATAAAACCAGTATTGAATCGTAAGATTTGCACCTGAATCCTAAGACTCACCCGTAAATGGGATTCTTTGCGTAGATACGAATTTTTTTTTCCCTTAAGATTTGATATGAATCGTAGGATTCGGATACGAATTGCAGCATTTTGACAACCATGATTGGAATAGCTTTCTTCTACAGCTCTTTGTATATTTTTTAATTTTAGTTGAGCCTTCTGTTACCATCCAAACAAGTTTGTGTTGGCCAATCCAGAAATGCATGGATGTAGGTTTGACAGTCTAAGATGAGCATGTGGATGTGCTGATGTGGTTTGATAAGGACTTGTATGGCATAAAACAATTCTCTTTTTAACGGGTGAAAAAAACTTAACACTGTTGATTAACTCTGTACATCCTATAAGTCAAGAGGCTGGTCAATACAGCCTATCACATTTGTTTTCCAATACTACTACAAGTTTTCAATGGTAAGCACCTTCCACTATGCCAGGGGCTGTTGTCAAGGGTATTCCAATACTTGATTTGCCATTAACATTTTTTTAATTATTTCGTCATCATCGAGGCCCTAGCCTCTCTCTCTGCAGTCGGCTTTGTGTATTGTGCTTTTCCACTAGAGTAACATATCTTAATATGCGGTGTGTAAACCAAACTTGTTTCTTTTCTTAACTAGCCTGTATTTTTATGTTCTTCCTGTTCACCATGGCCTTTGCATGCTACCAGAACTCATCCTTGACCTATTCATGACAGCTTTTTCTGCAATGGTTGATGGAAAGAACGAAGAAATGTCAACATCTGAGCTTTCAGGTGGAGCACGGGTTCACTACATTTTCCAGTCTATATATGTGAAGAGCTTGGAGGTTTGTATTAGTAATTTTCAATCTCGTGTTCGTATAATTCTCAATAGTAGCATTCTATTCTAGTGTTTTCCTGCAAGCACATTAACTATAAATCTGTATTTACAATATATTTGAGTTATCATTTTTTAAGTTTGAATGTTTATTTGTGTCTTTAATCAGCCAAATTCCCATACTTTCATAGAACTTATCCTTTTCTTTCTTTAATCTGAATATCATATCTCACCCTTATGTGGTGATTTGAATTGTATGGCAAGCTGGAAACAATCTGTGGTGAGTTTATTGATGCTACTAAAACATTTGCAGGAAGTGGATCCGTTAGATGGCTTAAGTGACGAAGACATCCGCACAGCTATTCATAATGCTACTGGTCCTAAAAGTGCCCTATTTGTGCCAGCGGTGAGTCATAACTCTTGGTGACCATCTATTTGAATTCAGTACGATGTAAAGTTTTCTCCTGATTCAGTTTATTCGATTTTCTCCTTTCTGATGGTTAAAAATCATTATTCCATTCCAACAAGATTATAATAATTCTAAATCCATGAACTCCAGGTACCATTTGAAGTTCTTGTACGGAGACAGATTGCTCGTTTATTAGATCCAAGCCTTCAATGTGCAAGGTTTATCTATGATGAGTTAATTAAGGTATGTTGATCGTGGAAGGCCCTTTTTTGTCCCTTAGGAGACTTAAAATTTAAGTTGTAGCACTCCTGATTTATTCTCTCGCACTCTCTCCCTCCCTCACCCTCTCTGTATTATTCTATCAGATGAGCCACTGCTGTATGGTTAGTGAGTTGCAACGCTTCCCTGTTCTTAGAAAACGCATGGACGCTGTTATTGGAACTTTTTTGCGAGAGGGCTTGGAACCTTCAGAGACAATGATTGGACACATAATTGAAATGGAGGTATTCTTAATTGTTAATTATTGAAGCTGAATTTTCAATTTCTGGGCACAAACATTTTCAATGCTTTGGATTATGAGAGGATACAAAGTGTACTGTAAACCTTCTTGTCTGTGATTTCATTTATGAATTATGATGCTGAAACTTTCTAAAGAGAGTTTTTTTTTTTTTTTTTTCTGTTTGCCTTGATCTGCAAATGAAGAGGCTATTGTTCAAAATTCAGAAATAGGTTTTCATGCTAAGTCAACAGAAAGAAACAAGAATGATAGTTCTTTTTCTTCAGCATCTCAAACATCAAAAGCAATAATTATGTATCTTGACATCTGAAACTGGAATGTATGATCTTTTAATGATGAGAATTTCTTAAAGATTTCTTTTTATATAAAAACAGATATCCTTAATCTTCGAACAACTGATTCTCCTCCAAAAAAAGATCCCCTATGAATGATACAAGTAGATAATATGTAGGGGGTCCAAGCTGGCTGGGTATTCGCCATTCCCAAGCCTGGCTGAATTGTATGTGGGTGAGCCAGTATCCAAGCTCAAGCCTGGACAAAACTGGAATTGCCAGGCCCAAGATGAGCCTGAAGAGCCTAAGCTTGGTGGTATATAACTATACAATATAATATTATATCTTTGCTATGTCTATAATATATATTTATAATTAGCATAATATGTATGTAATTCGGGGAAACTAAATACATGTATAACCCGAATGGAGAAACATAGACAACCCCCACACGGTTGGGACAAGTCTTTGACGACGACAACATATATAATTCAAGCAGCTGGTTTCAATTTAGCTACCTAAGGCCCAAGCCAGGGGGAGGCACATATTCCACTCCAGCTCTCCTAATCCAGGCCTAAGCCTGATCAAGCACTTACCAAATTTGGTTGTCATCTGGTCTTGAGCTTTGCCAAGTTCTACCCTTTTGCACACATGCGCACAACCGCACTCAAGATTTGTGGGGCCCACCTGTTGCCCATTAGTACGTACAATCTGTAAATAATTTCAACACTTCTCTTCTAACTTCATAGCTTTTTTAGTAATTTAATACCCAAGAGTTTGTCAATATTGATTTATGGCTTTTCAGTTTTTGGTGATCTATGTGAGTCATGCAGTGACTTAGGTTATTTGTTATTGTAGATGGATTATATAAACACTTCACATCCAAATTTTATTGGTGGAAGTAAAGCTGTAGAGAATGCATTGGAGCAAGTTAGATCATCTAGGCTTTCTGCATCTTTGCCCAGACCGAGGGTATGCTTTTCTATTTCTTGGGTACTAAAGCATTCATGTTATGGATACCATGCATATTCGACCTTGTGAGGTGCATTTCGTTTTTATTAGTAGAACCGGTGTCTCACATATCTTGGTCCAGGATGGGGTGGATTCTGATAAATTACAAGCATCTGAAAGAGGTCAGAAATCCCGAGCGAATCTTGTTAGATCTGGTGCAAATGGAATTGTTCCTGACCAGGTATTGGCAAAGAGGACTATGGTGTTTTTCATGTCTAATTTTTTACATTTAGGATGTTTAGATGCAGAATATTTAGAAAGAAGAATGTGGTACATTGCATCATTTTCCTGGCTTAACTTATGGTACTATGCATCATTTTCCTGGCTTAACTTATATTTGTTTCATGTTCCTATATTCTGGTGATAAACAGGGAGTCCGTCTGGCTGCAGATGGTGATAAACCTGGAACATCTGGTAATGCTTGATCCTTAAAAGAATGATATTCCTCTACTGACAACATCTGATAGTAGATATTGAACTACTTTTGCTAATTAATATCCATATTCATGTTAGTTAATTCGTCAGAACTATGATAGTCCTGTTCTATGTTACTCGAATATGGGTATGGGTTTCGTTCACGGGTATAAATCCATGTACTGTACTTGTTTGACCCTTTAGACCTTACATTACATTTACGGGGCTAATTTTACTAGTATAATAAATCTTCTCATCATATTATGTCTGTAATATATATACACAAAAATGTTAGGACTTTTTTTGAATACTCGCTTGCTTGAATTTTGAATTTATTCTTACGTATCTTGATAAGGGTCTCACTGTCACCTGTAACTGTCGTGTTATGGGACATGGGCACTGCAAGTAGATGGTATGTGTTTTGGGTTTGTTTTTGTGTTCTTTCTGTTGGTCATGGTTGTTCGGTCTTGGGTGCTGGCTGTCAGCTTGTCAGTATAGTTCTCCTGTACTGCTAGCTTCCTTTTAATGAATTTTATCTTAAAAAAAAAAGTAGATAGTGATTATCTAGTTGTGCGTTAAATGTAGTTAAAAAAGTGATTGTCACATGATGGTTTTGCCCACTGCTTACTGCTTGTGGTAGTTACCGACTTACCATTATGTGAATTTTGCAATCCGAAACATCAAATGCACAACAATGATATAGTATGTAATATTATATGGAGATAAAGAAGAGTACTATAATTTTTGAGGATGTTTTTGCCCTTTAGTGATTTTACCCATATAGGTGGTCACTGATAGCCCTTAAAGGGTAGCCACTTCTTTCAATGGTTCCTTGTTGATGGCCCTTTCTCTAGAGATGCCGCTATTACTTCTGTGGAAAGTTTCTGGTGTCTTTTTTATGGCCATTTAGTAGAACCGCTTTGTGTTTTTGCTAGTAGCTTCACATCATGTGCTTTAGCGTGTACCTGTCCCCAAGCCCGGAGAATGTACTGTTGTGTTAAACTGGAAGTCGGCTATGAAAAACTTGAAAACACACTAGTCTACTTTGAGACAAGTTGCGCTCAGCCTACTCCAGTTAGATGAGACATGAGATGGGTTGATGATAATCAGTTCTTCATTGACTTTCGCTAAGAACCCAATTTGACTTATGTTGGCCCTCTTTTGATTGATCCAACCTGCTCATATCACATGCCTCTGTACACATGGGCACTGTTTGAAATTTAACTTCAATTGGAGTGTTATATACTGATTGATTTACACATAAAATGTATAATTAATACCTGATCTACTGATGCATCAGGTGGTCAGTATGATAATGATGTTTGCTGGGTGGTTATTTCTTCGTACTCTTTAGACGTTATTTGCACATCATCATGTCCGAACTATGTTTTGAACCATGGTGCTAATGTATGATTAATCAGGAAACACATCAGGATCAATGTGGGGAATTTCATCTATTTTTGGTAGTAGTGATAGCCGCGCTACGATAGAGAGGGCCATAATTAAACCACAAAACGGTCCTATTCCTAATGTGGAGCACACCTTCAACATGATCCAATTGAAAGAGGTAAGTGCTATAAAGGGTGTGGCTTCTCTTTATTCTGGTTTGGTAATTAGATGATTATGCATGCGTGACTAATGTACTGCCTGACAGCCCCCCACCGTCTTGAGGCCCTCTGAAACTCATTCAGAGCAGGAGGCAGTGGAAATAGCTGTCACGAAATTACTGTTGAGATCATATTATGACATTGTCAGAAAGAATGTCGAGGACAGTGTGCCTAAAGCAATTATGCACTTTCTGGTAGGTGACCTTGTTGCTTTTGTTAAGTCATCTTTTTTGTTTGTATCCATATATATGTAATGAGAACCATCTACATTTCACGAATGGATGTTTCTTTTTGCATCCTCTTATAGTCTGTGTAATGTCATATCTTAAGTTACAATGACCTAAACAGCCTAGTTTTATAATTGGTTTTCTTTAAGGATGATTGTACTCTCGGTCAAAAGAATGATCGCCAACATAAATTTGAACTAACAAAAATATCATCCATGTTTTGATTGTACAACAAATGGGTAAGATTTTCCTGCAATTTCACTGGTCAGTATGTGTGTTCTCATCAGTGGCCCTTCACTTAATGAATTTGTCAAATTTACTGAGACTTGCAGTGTTAGACTGTTAGTTCCATTAATGCTGAATTTTGTTTTGAAAAATTCCTGTTCTGTCCCTCCATTACTTTTGTAGAATGAGAAAACAAGAGTTATGAGCCTAGAATGGCTGTGTTTATGTTTTCCTCAATCTTCTCTTCTATTTGGTGTGTTGTGTGTTCTCCTTGATTTTCATTCATTTGGATTCTTATTTTACTGTTTTTTAAATAAAATCATGATATTACCAGTTAAAAAAGATCATTTAACGAAGTCATGATGTTCTCCTGCGAAGCTTCATTTTAAATAAATTTAAAGTTACCATTAAAAAAATAAAGATAATTTAACATAATCTTAAGAATAATTTTGTTCAATTGTTCTATCCATCTTGTGGCTTATGGTACCACATTTTAACCTTTTACAGGTCAACCATACAAAACGAGAGCTGCACAATGTCTTCATTAGGGAACTATACAGGTACCATCCGACCAAGGAACAGCTAGAGATAAACCACTTTATCGATTTTGAAATTTTGACTATCTTTTTCCTTTCATTTGATATTTATGACTTGAGTATTTTGTTGCTTGAATTACATATGTGACCAACTTTTTTTTTCTTTTTTTGTCAAAAAGGGATGACCTTATTGAAGAGATGCTGCGGGAACCAGAAGAATTAGCAACAAAAAGGAAGCGTACAAGGGAAACTCTGCGAGTACTGCAACAGGCTTTCAGGGTGAGTGCACATCCCTACTTGTGATGAAATTGTGCCTACCCTTTTGATCTTTGTTGTGTAATACCAATTACCAAGTATAGGCTTTCCATGAGCTTGTGTTATGTGAATAAATAGGTATGTCGCGTGGGTATCTGCAGGAAAAAAGATAGGAAAAAAAGGGAACTAAACATGACATTTCGGTTGATTCTACTAGCTCTTCTCATATTAGAGGTGCATATGGACTGTCTGGTGGCCCTTGCATGGATGTTGATATCTCAAAAATCACAATTGATTATTAATTTTAACCCTTAAAAGTTAAAACAAACAATTGGTCATTTGATTGTCAATGAAACTTTGGTTATGCTTTTTGCTGAATATCTAACCCGAAGACTCCTGCAATAAAAAATTGTAACTTCTAAAATTCCTGTAGTAAAATGCTAGTCTAAAAATATGTAGTCGAATAAGAAAATGTGAGCTAATCATCATCACCATTTGAGCCTTATTCCATCATTCTGGGTTTGGTTAAGCAAGCTATAGCCAATCTCTGTGTGTGCACATCTGAGGAAACAAATGCAAGTTTAAGTGAAGGATGATAAGCAGGTAACACTCTACAAGGGATTACTGAAGTCCCATAACACTACAAAGGGATTACTAAAGTCCCATTGTAAGGGTATTCCTTCTAATTAATAACTGTTAAGCATGTGCATAAAAGATATTTTTGAAGATCAGTTATGTTACGTTCAGATTTGTGAATCCCTTTTTTTTTTATTTCTCTTTGATTCACAACAGAATTTTTTTCTCATATAGGCAAAACAGTTTCAAGGATACAGTGTAAGTGATAAATAATTATATACTATATCCTAAGACCAAAGAACTATGCAAAAAGATCAACAAAGAACTACTTGATGATAATATAACCTAGATCAACTCCCTGTTTCAACGAACTATCTGTCTCGCGATTAGCTTCCCTCTTAACATGTGGAACCATACTATCATTTAGCTCCCCAGGCCTCTCTAATTATAGAAGCAAGCCTCCTTGGTTCGTTGCATTTTCTCTTTTCGACCAAGTAATTGTACTTACGGACTATGATCACCGGATACTTGTACAAGACCAACGTATTCATATCGAAATAATACGATACTTGTATTGGTACCCAGTACTGCACTGATACTTATAGGGCGTAAGTTTGGCATACCCTACTTAGCAAGTCCATTATTTCATTTAGTTCTTTAAATTTTCTTACTTCTCAACATAGAAAATGTTAGAAAGCAATATAAACAATGATAATTTCATTAATTCAAACGTGATCTAAAGGAAAAATTGGGACACCCTTATCCGTATCCGTATTCGTATCAGGGCATCATAGCTTATGGAGTTTCCCTCAATGAAGAAATTGCCAATGAACCTTTTGATTGAAAATCAAAAGTGCTTGAAGAAATGATATCTTCTAGCCTATCAAACTCTTCCAGATCTTCAGTTTCTCCTTTGACATTTGTATTCCATTAAGCAATTTAAAACCAGCCCAGCCTTCACCTGACTCTATTGCCACCAATCATCCATTATAGAGAGAAAAGCTAGATGGTTCAACCTAGCATTGATAAATTGAAATGGCTGTGGAGCCCAATCAATTCCGACTTATCTACTAGAACCATTGCATGATCGAGTAATTCTTTGTTAATTGTTATCAATGATTGGCTGGTCTCTGTAAAATGTTCCTTCCAATCCTTAGAGATGAGGAGCCTATCATTGCTTTTTTATCTTGATTATTAAACCAAGTGAACCTACCAGCTATCAGAGGCACATTCATCAGGGAACCATCATTTTGTTGTATCTTGCCTATCAAAATTTGTCAGTTCTTCATGAAGGAACGTCCTATTCATCATTGTAATTTCCTAAGGTATTTATTTAGTTTCTCCTTCGTGAACTCACTCCTATTTTATGACATGCTCTTTACAACTTCACCTAAAGTCTTTGCTGATCTCCCCCGTCTCGGAGTTCTTTGAAGATGTAACCAGCAGTGGAACTAGGGAAATTTGCTGTGGGGGCCACTTTTTAAAAGAGGAAATATAAATTTCTTCCCCTCCTCCCCTGGATGTAACTTCAGTTTGTCTTACATGTGATGTTTCTAGCCCTTCATGACATGTCAAAACCGTCTTAAACAACATTCCTTATGTTTTTCTTATTACAGCTACCCATGTTCGTTTTTATGTACTTGTTCTAAATCTATACTTTCTTGTAACTCAAACACATATCCTTCTTAGCGTGTGCATGTGCTTTATCTTCTTGTTTATACTATATACGTTGCCCAACATTCAGCTCCATACAAGAATGTGGGTCTAACTGCCATCTTAAACTCTTTAATCTAGTGGCATTTGATGATCACTTAACACAGTGCTAGCTTGTCTTTTCCCACCTTTAGTTGATTCCAAATGCTATTTGTAACTGAGAAACATGAGAGTATGAGACACCTGACCTGAGTGGAGATAATGCAACCCAAGACCCTTTGCCGATGGCCCCCAAAGCCCTAATAGGACCAGCCGCTTACTATGTGAATTTTGAATGAGGAGTTTAGTTTGATTTGAATTTTTTAGTTTCTAATTTTTAGGAGATTTAGTTTCATTCTTGTTGAAGAAGATTTAGGAATTTGTATCAAATTTGGAAGGGGAAGAAGGGGACGTCCATCTTGATTGATATCAGTCGCAAAGTGAGTAAGACAAACAGGGAATATTGATTGGAAATTTTGATGGATCCATTGTGATGCCATCATGACTTTAAATAACCCACCAAGTCTAAATACAGTAAGTTTGACCCATTGATTGGGTGATATGCTAGCTATAAATGGAAATACAACTGATAAAGATAATGAAGAATATTTGTACAGATTTGTCCCATGACTGGGTCAAATGGGCTTGGTTTGAGTTTGGGTTGGTCCAATGGGCTGAACTGACCCACTATCTTTACAGTCCAATCCCTATTCCGTACTTTATATGTGTAATTTGTGCTCCACTTGGAGGCAGTCTTATTTAAAATCAACACAATTTTCTCCTCTTTGAAGAGAACCATAGAGTTACTTTTGTGTGGTCGAAAGTGTCTACGTGTGGGCAGATCCTTCCACCAATCTAGCGGAATTGATTTAGCAAGTTTCTAATTTTTAGGGGATTTAGCTTCTTTCTTGTTGAAGAAGAATTAAGAATTTGAATCAAATCCAGTGTTAGCAAATTTCATTTTGGTTCGTCCGAAATTTCTGAAATTATTTGGTTCAGAGATTAAACCGAACCGAAACACCCACCCAATGAAATTCGTTTCAAAATTCGGTCCGATTCGGCCAAAACCAGTGATTTTGGTCCAAAATCACTAATTTCGGCCGATTCTAACTGAAGCTCTTCAGTTCGGTTGATTTTTTTCTTGTTTTTGGGGAAGAAGCGGTACCCAGTTGGTTCAACTGAAAAAGAATAAAAAACAGAAGAAGAAGAGGAGGAGGGGTACCTACCTGGACTTGCCGGACCTCCCAAACCTCATCTTCTTCGTTGAGGCTGCTGCCAACTGCTGAACCTCATCTTCGTTGACGCTGCCGACTTCTGAACCTCATCTTTCTTCTTGTTGAATCAACTGCCGAGCTGCAGAGCTGCCAAGTCGCCCCCTCTCAAAATCTCGATCGGCAACTGCAAAAAGGGGCAAATGCCCTTTCGAGAAAGGGCTTTCCTGTCTTTTTTTTTATATATTTTATTTTTCTGGTGGAAGGACCATTTGAACCTTATGAAGGGCCCATTTAATTGAGATTTATGGGTCCACAATATGGCTCCCCTATTAAAATTTAAGGCAGAGGGCCCATTTTGACCTTACAAAGACCCATTGTAATAAGATCCCTGGGTCCACAATATGGTCCATCTATTAAATATTTAAACAGTTTAATAGAAATCAGGTCTTTGGCCAAGTTTCATTCTATAACAGAAATCAGGTCTTTTGACAAATTTTAAATGGGCTCAAGCCAAAGTTCACTCTAATTGGAAATGGGCTCTAAGCCTCTAAACAAATTTTCTGAATTTTAAGATTTACTTTTTTTTTTTTTAATTTATTTTCTACATGTAATATATATAATTTTTATGTTCTTTTAAAATAGAAATTCCGAAATATTTCATTGACAGTTTGGAGGCCCAACCGTAACATGGTCCGAAAACGAATTTCACAACACTGATCAAATCGCGAACAGGAAGAAGGGGGTGTGTAATCCTTACTCTATGTTTGTGTAATTCATGCCTCACTTGGAGACAGTCTTATTCGAAATCAATAAGATTTGCTTATCTTTGGGTAGAACCCAGAGTGACTTGTGTGTGCTTTAAGGTGTCTCAACTCGGACAGCAACCTAGGGATTGATTCCTGGGCGTGGGTACATTGTCCCACATGTATTGTACCACTGCCCCAACTAAGTGAAGATACAAGAAGCTGTCTAACTCAAATTTCTCCATTATGTTCAATGGTCTCTCCTAGATATCCAAATATATTACATTATGATACGAGTTGTGTACTGTTTGGCGCTCTCAACTTGTTTACTGCCTTATCCATTGAACTTGGACTGCCTCTATTCTGCGATGACTCTTCTGATTTTAACCCATGTGACTCTTAATGTCTTTTTTGAAGTTCTTATCATTTACTTTCTTTTGTTGTTTGAGTAACTAGTTCGCGTCATCTACAAACTTCATTCGCTATGGAATTGCATCATTTGATTATTATATGCTGATATACTGACATTGAGAAAGTACATGCTGATATCCCATGGCTTGTTCTTTCCCTTCAAACTGTAATATTTGACAGCTGTACTTAGTTCTTGCTGATTATTGTTTTCCTTTTTGTTAGACACTGGATGAATTACCACTTGAAGCTGAAACAGCTGCAAAAGGGTATAGTTTGGGCTCTGATCCAACTGGGTTGCCAAGGTTCCATGGAATTCCTACATCTATCTATGCAACAGGTCCCGACTACAGTGTGCCTCATTCCGCTTCTCCTAAGGTTTCAAAATCTCGGAAGTCCCACTCAGGGGAACAACCATCACCATCACCATTGCATTCTAACTTTGATGCCAATGGAAGTGGACGTCAGTATGGATTCTGATGTTTCAGAAGCTGGTTTTACTTCTTGCATTTTGATGGTACCGAAGCGATTTTTTAGTAGGTTACTATCCCAGGAATTCTGAGGTTAATTACATTCCCTGATTTTGTTAAAGCTCAAATAATATATGCCCTAACAAGATAAAGCATGATTGATATTATAGCTACATTTGTATGAAATCCGTTTTTTTGTTATTACGTTTAGTTTGGGTCAGGGTCTCAAACAAGATACAATAGTTTGTTCAATCCAGTCTTTACAAGCTTGATCATTGGATCCATGAGAGTGGGTGGGGGGGAATCCTTGGATCTGCTTCCCAAGTGGAAGTGCCTTAACCAGCACTAGTGACGCTGCTGGTGATATACATTCCGTTTGTTTTTTTAGCTATATATTTGACTTTTTGGCTGCCTCGAAGAACATGCATGAAACAAGATTGGAGCTAAGCATGCTTTTGACTCCCGTGGCTTGTTGGTTCTAGTCTGTCTATCATCAGGTAAGGAGAAACATTTTAATCTGCAATTAACTGAAGCAAGCTCGATAGCGCTTCCCACCTGATCATGTGTATTGATCATGTTTGCAGTGACAATTTGGTCTGCTTCGAATTTGGAGTGTGATCAATGCTGCATTCATGAACCAAAGGTAGCTTTCCACCTAAACTAGCATTTGCTTTTGGTTGAAATTTGTTTGTTGCTTTAAACTTAACTGGATATGGACCGATAAGTTGTATATTATCAGGTTTTTCTATGATTCAGCATTCACAGATGTGGGATATGCTTTTCCAATTTTTTTTTCCAGAACTCTTGTTCCTTGAGCAAAATCTATTGTACATTTTCACCTAATCATGATCTTTATGATTCTTGGCATGACTTTATCAAGATCTCTTCCTGCTTGTATCAAACCTCATAATTATCACAAATCTTTTTTTGGAACTTTCTTTCTCATATGGAAAAAATTCAGAATTTTGGTGCCTCTAATGATATATATATATATATATATATATATAAAATTAGGAAAGCCTTGTCAAAGGTTATACAATTAAAATAAAAATTTCTACTACGCTAAAATTTAACGGTTTGAGATTATAGGATGGATCCTATTAGGAACTCTATATATAACGTGTACCACATTTCACAATTTTAGATTATAGGATGAATTTGGGTATTCTGTGAACGCCAGCAATATTTGTGGCACTGGTTTTCATCAATGTGAATAATTTAGTTTCAGTTTTTGTTTTAGTAGGGATATACACATTGCCATTTAATGGCACAAGTAATGTAGGATGCTCCCCTATTTTGCTTTCTCGGCCCAGATGTATAACAGTATTTGAATTATTGGCTTTCATAGCAATGCCTTTCTATCATCGTGGTTGGAACTTGATGATTAATGTTCAGGATTACTAAGATGCCATCAAATAATCTCTGCTATTGACAGGAGATGATCTCCCTACCATCACCATAGTAAATTAAGTCTAAAAAAACTTTCGAGTCCCTGCTCCATTTCCACCATAAACTTGACTGTTCACCTCTTTAATAAAATTCCATTTTCTTTGAATTCAAGAATTTGGATGTGAATCAGGTGAGTTTTACGCATGAGTTATTCACGGTCTCCCCTATTTTTGCTTTCTCGGCCCGTGTTTTTGCAGGGGATATAAATTAGCAATGCCTTCCTATCATCATGGTTGGAACTTGATGATTTACGTCAAGGATTCCCAAGATGCCATCAAATAGTCTGCTCTTTACCAAAAGAAAAAAACGAAAAAGAAATGTTCTCCCAACCGTCACCAAAGTAAATAAGTTCTTAGGAGCGTCAGAGTACACCTCCTTTTCGGCAAAACTGTTCACCTATTTAATAAAGTTAAGTAAATAGTCCACTGACCGGACCATGGTTGCTCTCTCTTTCTGAGCTAGCGGTCCTGGTATTGATTACCGGTTTTCCCCTCTTCAGAATTAAGGTTGAGCATACTAGTGCTACCATTTGGGGGCCGTAGGGGTTTTATCCGGCTTCTTTTTAAGTCTAGAGGGATTAGTCCAGTCTAAAGGGTTGGAAATCTCGTTAGCAAAAAAAAAAAAAGTTATGGAATTTGAGCTCAGCTGGGCTGGCCCAAGTGCGTCTGGCCTCTAAATTTTGTTTAGACTTGTTACACATAGTGCCATCAGATGGTTTCCCATAAGTGATTGCCTCAAAAGGCTAAAGCCGATGAGAGCCCCTTGCCTTTATGCATTCGGTTCCAAACTTGGTTTAGTCAGTTAGGTTTACAGCCCGGGTTACATTTGTCACAACCATAACATGATGGTGATGATAAATAGTCCGTCTCCACTCATGGTGTCCGACATGTACAGAATTTGGGGCCCATTGGATCATCCTAACCATTGATCAGCAGTTGATGAGTTCAATGACTTTTTAAAAAAAAAAAAATCACTCAATCCAATGGTTCGGTCTATTCAGATGTAGCAAACATTGGGTACCTATCAGGTGGTCCCAGTTTTATGAATCGCCCTTAATTTGGTGAGTTGTGCAACATGAACGGTAGGGAAGAGATTTTGGCAACTGACATGCCATGCGAACAGAAACACCAAAGTCTTGTCTCTCAATCAAATTATTTATAGAGATTCGTCTACGTTGTATAAGGCCCATGTTTCACAATTGTAAATCTCCAATCTGGCCTGTCAAAATCCTCATTTGTGAGGATTTATGGGCCTGGTCCCTATATAGGATTTGAAAATCTTCATTTTTTTATTTTTTTAAATTTTTTATAGGTTTGCACACTGAAGCCTTTTTTCTTAGCAATATACATCGTCACACACGGCCATCAATATAAGATCCTCATCTACTCAAATTCTCCACGAGGAACCCCTTTTACAAGGCTACTAGTGAAGAATGCCCCAAGATTTGATTTTTAAGAGGTTTGGCATTATTTCCTTTCCCATAATATTTTTGTGTTTTTTTCAAAGAAAAAAACCCACATTATAAATGAATTATCTTCTAAATAGAACAGTATATTTGCATGGATGTCACATAAGTTTCATTTGGGGGCTTTTCAATTTTCATTTTAATCAAATTGAACATTCCTAACAAAAATCACTAATACCAACAACAAATGTATTACAATCAAATTAATATGTTTGCGCAGAATTAAAACTAATAACAACTGAACACTCTATTACACAACATATTATATTCAAAACCCCACTTGCAGTCTTCACTACAAAACCAATCTTCTTCCTCTCTAGACCATTCTTCTTTACATGGAAGTCCTCTCTTACCACCATTCCTACATAATGGAATTCTTACATGTAGATTCTTCTTTGGTGAAATGAATAATGGATCCACATTCTATTCAAGATTTTCCTAAATCGTCTGCGACACTTGTCAGTCTCCAAGTTTTCAATTTTATTCAATACTTCTATGGCTTCAAGGTGGGACCCTCTGTTGCTCAGAAGGATCATCCCAAGCGCATAACTGGAATAAAGATGTCCTGAATCTACACATTTCTTCAAAAGATTGAGACCCAATTCATATTCTCTGTACGAGAAGAAGTGATACTGTAAAAGAATGGACAAAAAAAAAAAAAAGTTAGTTTTTCTTGTACTTCATGTTAACTAGTGAAGAGATCTGTTAATCAAGACAGTGACATAGTTCACCAAATATGATTTAGTTAATCATATTTATTCACATAATTTAGTTTGACCAGTCATGAATTGTCCAAATTGAAAAGGCTCAATAAGTTATTGAGCCATATCAGTCGTATATGTCTAAGCGAGTACTCTGCCAGAATCACTCCGTTAATCGGCTTGGTAAGCTTCCAAATTAAGTTTAGTTTCGAGTTTTCAAACTATGTTTATTGTAAATGGGCCATGTCAGGGCTGACCTGCAAAGCTGAATACTTAAAGCTATCGAGGAAAAAAGCCAGATTGGCTCGGCACGATTGGGCTATAGACTTGATGCATATTTATGGTGGAGCTCATTAAAAGTTGAGGCTGAGCTTTGCAGCTCAAGCTAACCTGATCTGCTTTGCAACTCTACTGGGTCACTCCACTTTGATCCCAAACTATGGTCCTATAATGCTTACATGTGTTCTACATGGTTCCTCCCTTGATCTGACTCAGACTCGGAGGCCGGCAGTGATCAAATTATTAATTGAATCCAACTTTCTTTAGCCCCTGAAATCAGACTACTAAACAGGGATCTGAAGATTTCAGAATTCTTGTTAATAAACAGGATATTAAAAAATATGAGTATACATTCAGAATTCGTCAACAAGGGTGCGACATGGTGGGGCCCGCCTTCTCAAATCCGAACATTTCAAAATCTTTGTTGTTGATTCGGGTAGGATTTTATTTAAATTGGACCACGGCCTACTGTGAGATTGATCACCTTTGGAACCACATGTGATGTGATCAATTTGATGGCCATGATGGGAGCAAAGTAGGCCCAGTGCCGGTTTCCCCGTGTACATTGGGATTTAAGAAGGTGGAGTCCCTACCTTAGAACGACATAATTTTCATGGAAAATGATCCAGTGCACACATTTTTCAAGGGTGTTTTGATCACCACCCCTTAGTGAGGCGCACCTGATCACCATCCGAATGGACCACGTACACAGGATACCTGATTTACACCGGGCAATCCCATCTTTTAACACCCAACTGAATGGATTGGACCATTTGATTGATGATCCATTGTTTTTAACGATAGAACTGATAGGCCATTGATGAAGGGCTTGTGATGATCAGGTGGATCCCATATTAATAGGCATATTAGTTCTTTTTCTTACCATTCCTAAGTTGCAAAGAGCGTCTGGGTTTCCCATCTCTTCACATTGCTTCAAGAAGGAAGACTTTTCAGGTGAATTTGCAGTCCAACTGGTTCCATATACGCTTTCCAGCGTAACTCGCCTGAAGACCAAATAATCTGAAGCTGCTTCATAGAATCCTTGGCATCTGTAAAAGAAAAAAAAACACCAATGACGTACAATTAAAAGATATCAATATAAGATGAAGAATCAAGCCATATACAGCTAAAAGAAGAAACTATAGATAATAATAGAAGAAGAAGAAGAAGAAGAAGAAAGAAAGAAACAAGGAAACTAACTTACGTTCTTTTGGCCTCAACGAGGTCGATCACAGAGGAAGAAGCAACTGAAGCTAGAATGGATGCAAGCATATCACGTGGAAGAGATAAAATATTACTAGTCACTGTTGTCTCCTTTCTTCTTTTCATCAGTTTCCGCAAACCACCCATCTTATATTTCAACTCAACAAATCCCAAGAACTAAACAACAACAATAAGGAAAAATAAGAAGAAAGAAAGATGAGAGAGAGAGAGAGAGAGAGAGAGAGAGAGAGAGAGAAATTGCAGGTATTATTTGTAAGCCTGAAACATCAGAGCCCAACGAGCTTATTTATAATTTAGCAATCATTGTTTGAACGAAATTAGGTTGACTAGTTTGTCCGTTGAAGAAACTTTCTATATTTAACCTCGGTTCTCGTTTTAACAAACAAACGTTCCAGCTCAAGGGTTAGCTCGGCCACGGTTTGCTCCCAAACGTTTGAGGGTTCGAAACTGTGCTACTACACTAAGACTATAGGAAATTTATCCAGCTTCCCCATGGCCCGTAGGGATTAGTCAAGCCCGGACTGGGGCAACCTCCCTTGTAAAACAAACAAACATTCCAAGAAGGTTAAAAGTAACCCCAGCTTCTTATATAAGTAATAAATCAAGTAATGTTGCTTTCTAATTCTGAAAGGAAGAGCTGCTTATTGCCAATTGGGAGAGACAACTAGCATTGTACAAGAAACAAAGGGTGCATTTGGCATGTTCTGAATTTTGTTCTCATGAAAAGGAATCTCAAAATCTTAACCCGCTTTTTTAGGAAACAACTTGCTGGCACAATTGTTTCTTTCTTATCTCTTGCTTTTTATAGAATATCATTTGAAGATTCTAAATCCTCTCACTTATCCTAAATATAGGCCCCACGTTCACAATTCCTAAGGAGGTAGCCCAATTTTATAATTCCTAGAGCGGATCACATGGTCACAATCACAAAAGGTGGGTCCCTATTATAATTCTATAATGGTGAAACCACATTATAAATAGTTTATAAAGATAGGCATCACGTTGTAATTTCTCTAGGTGGGTCCCGTGTCAACAATCACATTTTAATGGTGGCCTCATCTTCAGATTTCTAAATATGGGTACCACAATGTAATTTTTTAAAGGTGGGTCCCGTGTTCACAATTAACAAAAAGTATGGCTCCATATTTTAATGATGGTACCATATTCGGATTTCTAAATGTGGGTACCACTTTGTAATTTTTTAAAGGTGGGTCCCATGTTCACAATTAACAAAAATTATGGCCCCACATTATTATTCCTATAAAGGTGGGCTCACATTGTAGATTTTATAAATGTGCTGCCCCTATATTTTAGTTTTTAAAGGTGGGCACCATAATCTAATTTCTAAAGGTAGGCCTTGTGTCTACAATTATCAAAAAAATGTGGCTCCACTTTGTAATTAATAAATATGGGTCACATGGTCTCGATTACAAAAGGTAGACTCACATTGTAAATCCTATGAATGCAAGCCCATATTCTAATTTCTAAAGGTGGATCCCATATTTACATTTACAAAAAGTTGGCCCACATTATAATTCCTATAAAGGTAGTCCCACATTATAAATCCAATGGATATAGGTTCCATGTTTTAATTTTTAAAGGCGGGTACCACGTTGTAACTTCTACAGGTGGGTCCCATATATGATAATAATAGTACTACAAATAATAAAAGGTGGGGTCCCACATAGTAAATCCTATGTTTGCTCCTTGGAGCAAAACTTTTATAATGTTATCAAACAAGTTATGTATAGCATATTTTTAGCAGAGGATGTTGCCAAATAAGTTCTGTACGTAGAGTATAAACCCGGCACAACCTGATCTCAGCACAACCTAATCCTGAGCACAAAATTGGGAACAATACGAGAACGATGCCAAACAGGCCCAAACTTTCCGTGGAAAGTAGAAACAATTTTCCGCAGCATTGAAAGTTCCATGTTTGGTGCCCACAGAAGGAAGACAAGTTTCCACGGAATTCGTTTTCTTCAGCACCGCAGAAATGTGCCCTAGCCCTACGTGAAGTGACATTGCTTCCAAGAATATGTATTAGTGCAATTGAATTTTTATAGCCCACATCTATTTCTCTTAATGGGCCCACCTAAAGCCTATCCTCTTATCCAATCCCTTTCCTAATTAGGCTGTTAAGGGGCTTGTCTGCATCCATGGTGCACCCGATTACAATTTGGGTCTAGCTTGTGGACATTGGTCTAGACCCGATGGGCCTGAGTAGATCAGAGCCTGAATTGTTCAACAAAATGTATTGTATATATATATATATATATATATATATATATTTGGCTAACGGAGGGAATTCCCAACCCTTTGGGCTGGACTATTTCCTCCGGACCTAGAGAGAATCCGAGTAAAAACCCCTGTGGCCCCTAGGTGGGTAGCATAAGTAGACTCAACCTTCGGTCATATCAAGACCTCTAACTCTGGAAGAGAGAGGAACCGTGGTCCTGACCACTCGGTCAACCCTTTGGGATTAAAATGTGTAGAATATAAAAAGTGGAAGAATATATTGTGTGTCATACGTACATAACTAGATGGATATAGTTATCATATATCTAGGTAAACAGGTGTTCAAAACCTGACTCAAGTTCTGCCTGGACCTAGATAGAGTTATTGATTAAGCTTAAAAGGACCCATCTTAAGATTCCTGGTTGGGTCCATTTAACCCTTTTAGTTTCTGGGATCCTTGGGCATAAGGCAACCGGGTAGATGGTTGTCGTCCATTGTAGCCCTATCCCTTGCTTCACTGTTGTCATGCACTCCAACTCATGATCTTGCCACAGTTATACTCACTATAGAAATAAACCTAATAAATGATTAAAAAGTAAAAATACTTTTTTTTTTTTTTTAAGATGTGGGTATCACTGAATTTTTTGATCCAACATGAGTAATTTCCCGGGTGACATTCACTTAACTCACACAAATCGCAGATTTCATAAATTTAGGAGGGCAAATTTGAGACGGGTTTCGAAAAAAAAAATAAAAAACCAAACCTTATGCCACTCCACCAAAATATAAATAGACAGACGTCAACAATGCATAATGCTTTTCTCCATTTGGTGGCTGTTTTCTTAAAACATAGAGGAGAGAAAAACCACATATATGTTTGGATAAACTGTGTAGTTCACATATATGTTTGGATAAACTGAGTAGTTTATGAAAGCTTACCTTGAATGTAAACTACCCACAATTTCCAATTCAGATATGGCAGCGTTCTGAGGAGAGAGAGAGAGAGAGAGAGAGAGAGAGAGAGAGAGAGAGAGAGAGGCTGCAGGTGTTATTTGTAAGTATGAAACATTGAATGCAACAGCTTTACTTATAGTTTTCGTAATCCTTCTTTTTAACCTGAACTAGGTTTTGTTAGTTATTTCCGTTGCAAGAGCTGTTTCTTTTCTTTGGTTCTTGTTTTTAGAAATTTCTAATTTTTAGAAGGATCCTGAACCTATTATTATTATACTTACCAATTCTCCGTGAGATTCCACTGCTTTGTAAATTAGAGAGAATTTATGGACATAGTCCCGCCAAAATATCTAAAATAAAAATAGAAGATAGAATTAATGTTAAAATAGGAAGTTTACATTCCCGAGGACTTGATATGTAACAAGAAGTCTTGACAAACCCATGTTTGACTATTGTAAATTTCGAGGATTTGAATATGCAATTTTCCTCAAATTTTCATAGCAGACCTTCTGGAGATAGGATTTGGAAATCCTAATTTTTCGCAAATTGTTCAGTTAAACCAATTGATTTCAGCGATATGCATTGATATAAATGTGAAAGCTGCTGTAGCTATACAAATCCTAACAAGGAAGCCTTTATCCCGGTGCTACGAGGAATTCTCAGATCGATAGATTCCTCACCTGTTATGACAAACCCATCTTCTAGGTGGATATTGAGATTCCTCGACAAATTGCACCTAATAAAGGCTCTATGTTATTCTATACCGAATCAAGCCTATGTATGCGTCGATTGAAGGTTGCTCAAAACTACATAATTTGATAGTAACATGGGCTTGCTGTATGATATGCAAAATAGTTGGCAAAATTAGTGTGCTTTTGCATATTACCATGTTGAGAATTAAACACTTGCTGAAATTCTGTCTAAGTGGATGCTTGTTGGAGTTAATGGAAAGTGTGAGATTTTGGCCTTCAAGGGCCCAACTTTCAAATATGTACCATTGAATTTGGACCTTCTTCTGATAATATTGGTCCTAAGCATCATGGATTCAACTGAGTGGTTGTCAGCCTGGGCCAAGTCAATTGTTAGTAAGTTAGTCCATTATCCTTTCTAGTTAGATCACACACTAACCTAGCTGACTTCCTCAGCAGCTATCAAGAAGGTGAAAATCAGAGATTTTTGCTGCATACCACCAAATCTTGGGATCCGGATCCCCTGTTTGGACCAATCGGGAAAACCCTGTTTGGACCAATCGGGGGTGACACATTTATTTTGTATTTGTTTTGTACTTAAAAGACGGAGCTGTCTTTTAAAGACGGCACCGGTTTATAACTTAATAAATTCATGTGTCACCCCCTGATTGGATCAAACAGGGTTTTGGATCCGTTCCTGAATCTTGATATCAGTTTTTAAGGGAACTGGGCCAACAATAGAAAGCAGGATACTAATAAAACATCACAAAAATCTGTGGCTTAATCAATACCTGGGTGTACACATCATGAATTTTGTAGATGATTTAAAAAGAATTCAATCTTCATTTAGTCTTTAAAAAAAAAAAAGATCTAACAAAAATACAACCACTGTTGGACAAACAAGAATCCATCAATCTGAAGGGAAGAAAAAAAAAAGTGTAAACAGTGTTGAGCTTTTGGCTAAGGTAGCTTAAAACGACACAATGGGCATGCATTGCTTCTTGCTAGCCACTCCATGATGCAGCTCCAATGGTAAGCATGCTTGCAAGGTATGAGAGTGACTTCTTCTCCAGCTACAAAGCATTCCATGCAGACAGAACAAGTTTCATTGAAAGTACCCCTCTGATATTTTTCTATCACTAAGGCTTCAATTCCAGCTTCTGTCACAGGTTCTGCTCTGAATTCTACTTCTTGGGCTGATTCTTCCAATGCCAAATCTAAATCTTCAGATTCATTCGATGCCAAGTCCTCTATTTCTTGGCCAGATTCTGATTCTCCCAATGCATTATCATCTAAAACAAAATATTCTGATTCCTCCGCTGCCATGTGCTCTATCTCCATTGGTTGGTCCTCCCATTCATATGATTCTGGAGTTTCTAATTCTTCCCATTCTGATTGTACAGTTGATTCTTCTAATCCTGCCGTGACCCAAGGCTCCAAATCCACCAAAACCATTGCTTCAGTTTCTGATTCTTCTGATTCTACCATTGCTTGAACTACCAATTCTCGTAATTCATCTATATCAAAAGGGACTGCTATGGAAGACTCCAAATTCTCCAATTCGACCATTGCTTCCATTTCTGGTTCTTCTGATTGGTCTATAACGAAAGGGTCTGCCATGGAAGAGTGATAGGCCAATTCTTCCTCAAAATACCATGACAAACAAAGGGTTTGATGGTCATGTGGAGTAACTTCTACAGGGTTGCTCCATATAAAATCGTCCACCAATTCTACATAAGCAGAAACCATCGTTTTCTTGATCAATGAGCTCATGGCAATATCCACATACTTTGAAAAAGCAAAAGCGATTTGCGTTGCCTCATCATTAGCCTTTTCTGGCAGTCTTGAAGATGAAATTACACCTAATATATATGATTCACAAGTAGTATTAAGTGACAACAGCACATCAGGAGTGGGAAGTTGGTACATATAAATGACCTCAGATTCTGTATCCTCTCCAATGACCCTTTCCTGAAACTTCCATCTCCGCCTTTCTGCAACTCGAATTGTAAAATCTACCTGCACCTCTTCCTCCCCCTCCACTTTGTCATTTGAAGCATACCCAACCACATCCATCATTATATTTCTGCCACCATAATAATACATTGTGAAGGAGAAAAAGGAGTACCAAGAAGGAAGGGAAGAACTGGCTGTTACAATGGAAAAATGAGGAAGATGGTGAAGATGAATAGGAACAGGATTTGTAATATAATGCTCTAGTCTTCCTGTATTAGCTTCTCTGCTCTGTTTCTGTGGCTTTTGTTCTCTTGATCTTTGTAAGTTGTTTCTTCAAAGCACCAAATTCAAAGAAACACCTAAACAAGAATAATAAAAGATAACAACAGAGGTAGAGAGAGAGAGAGAGAAAGATATTATATATAGAGATATATAGTATGCTTGAAACATCAAAATCTAAAGAATTCTTCTTCTACCGAGAATAGGTTTGCTAGCATTTTCAATTACAGAAGTTTCCACAATAGAAAGTGGCTATCAGTTTTAGAAACATTCCATAGTGGGATGGGTACCCAGAAGTTTCCATAATAGAGAGTGAGTATCATTTTTAGAAACATTCCAAATAGAATTTGAAGTCCCCTAAATCAGCAAAAATCCCCTTTTCACCCTTTCATCAACTTCTCCTTCTCCATCTCTATCTCTATCTCTATCTCTATCTCTATCTCCCTCTATCAAAAAGTCCCCAGATCTGCAAAAATCCTCAAATCGATCTCTGGTTTCGACATCGACACCAGTGCACAGTGGTCTGTGGTCCTATAATCAGACCAAGTTGTAATTACATTTAGAAAGCATTTCCCCCACATTTTTTTACTAGGGGTACCTTTGGTTTTTATTTTTGTGGCTTTATTTATGTGTATGGTGATTCAAATAGAGTGGTCTATTTGTTTATTTTCATCATTCTTCTTGAAATTTTATTTTATCGAGTGGAATCCGATTATTTACAATTTCGTAGAATCAATTGGTTGTAATAGATTTTTTTTTAATTTTTACTGAATGAATAGTGTGTGCTTAAGCTAAACTTTCCTATGTTAAACCACTTGGTCTAACAGCCCCCCTAAAATAAAAATCATGGTCCGCCACTGCCTATAATTGCGGGTCAAGTGGCTATTGGGTAAGATTTTGCTACTCCTAATAGATTCTAACGTTGAGTTTCTAACTTTGTGTGCTTGCGTGAAAAAAAAAAAAAAAAGAAGAAGAGTTTGTGACAGTTGTCCATATGCCTTTTTTGTAACTTCATTAGTAAAGTAAAGTGGGGTGAATGATCAAATTAAAAGATAATAAAAGAAGATGAGTCAAATAAAAGCGTGATGGTCTCTTGTTATTTAGTGAAATAAGTAAGTAGTTTTTTTTTAGCTTTTTTTTTCAAAAGAAGGTGGTTTTTGTCATTTAGTAGCATGAGAGAGTAACTTTTTTTTTTTTTTTTTTTAAGTAGAGATGTTTTTTAAAATGTGGTCCTTTTTCACTTGACCCATTTTATTTTATCGTCTCTTAAAATGACCATTAACTTCACTTCATTGGATAAAGTGAATTTACCAGATAGGCAAAGAATTAGAATTACTCAATCCATTGGTAATGGAGCTCCAGATAGGCTGGGTCGGCCGTTTGATTGGGTTTTTTTAAGAGAGGAAAAGAAAGAGGTGGAGAGGGACTAAAATCATTTTATATTAAGAAAGAAACATAATATTTAGATATTATGAGCAACATTAAAGACTTATGGTTTTCATGGAAAAAATAATGAACATTGCCTTCATTTGAGCCACTGTCATTGACAAAATTTCAAAACATGCATTGTGCTGTGATTCATGTCCCAATAATGTCTAAAATTTTCACAATGTTGATAACATAAAAAATTAATGTTTTGAGAAAGAAATAATGGCTCAAGATGAGATCTTCCAACTAATTTCAACCCATTTAGGCCCACATCCAAGGTGGGCCTTTTCAAAGTGTACTCTTGTTCTTGTATGAATATTTCTCACAAAAATGGAACTACATTGACAAGAAAAATGCATTTTCTTTAAATTGTGAAATGCAATTCACTAATTGAAAGGTACAAAACAGTGTATGGTGCGTCTACGATTCATCTTTTATTTACATTATAGTGTTGCATGTGGGGCCTATGTGGGGTCCCCCAAGGTTACATGATCTTGTAGTGCAGGCTAAGGATTAGCATTAACCTAATTTGATTTATTAATTTCTAATTGAGAATCCTGGTTTATATGGGAGAGTAGTTAATCCAAATTATAACTAGATTTGTATTTGATTAGAATCCTAATTGCACTAGACTTTGTAATTCAAATAATAAAGTTTCTTGGAGGCTTGTCTGTGTTGGACTTGGACATGGAGTAAGACTCCTAGTTGCCCAAGACTGTTGGTGGCTTATGTAAAGGGAGAGAGAGATAAGAGGCTAGATTAGTTGTATTAGTTAACATAAACAAAAATAACAAAATAATTAGGAAAAAAAAATTAAGAGGCTAAAACATTTATCAGATCTGAACCACATAGTTCTTTTCTTTTGGACAGGCCAATCAACAAATTATCCAAATATATAAATCCCAAAAAAAATGAAAAAAAATAATTAAAATCAAACTTTAAACAAACAAAAATATAATAAAATAAGGAAAACATTCCAATAAAAAAATCTAATCCAAATTAAGTTGCTAACTATAAGACCATTAGTAATAATCCAAACAAAAAATTAATAATAAAAAAGTAAAACAATCCAATCAAATGATCTAATCCATATTAAAAAATAATAAAATATATGCATATGATCAATCAAATATAATTAAAAAGAATTACCTAGTCTTTTGTTACAAGACAATGATTTTGGAGCAAAAGGATTGGAGATGGAGATGGAGAAGACTAGACAATGATTTTGGAGCATAAGGATTGGAGATAGAGATGGAAGGATGGATGATTTGGAGGACTAACATTGTAGTTGGTATTATTGAAGTAGCTAAAAAATAGGAAACTTTGGTTGTTAATTGAAGTGGCTAAGAAATAAGAAAGACCTATTGGAGAGATTAGGATGACTATTATTGAATTGGCAAAACGAAAAAAAAAATTGATAAGTTAATAATGAAATACTTCTTTTATTGGGGAAATCTTAGGGCAACATGGACATTGTCAAGAGTCTCATAATATATTGCCATGTCTTGGTCCAACATAAGTCCAACTTGAATATGGTCTGTTTATGTATCTAAGTTTAGCCGAGCCCTGATCCCCTGTATCTCCCTCACACTTCCCATGAGGGAGAAAGATTGGAACTACACCATGGAGCAAACCTATTGAAAATTTGAGGGACTGAAATGTACGTCCTCCCTTGTGAATCGAATGTCCTAAAATTTTATCCTAATAATAGGAGTTGGCCGCACCATAAGATCCAAAACATGAATAAGAACACAATTAATGCATAAGATTGTGTGATGCAATTTCTATTGGGTAAATCGCGACCGAGAACTGCCTGACTAAACTAGTAAATAACCCGAAGATTCCAACAAGTAGAATAGATTGTAGAAAAATCACAGAGATTTAGAAATTTAATAAACAAGGGAACAATATTAAAATCAACCAAAACTGACCTTAGAGGTGTTGAGCTCAAATCAACAAAAGAGGAAGAAGAAAATCCATAAAACTGCTCTAGACCCTTTATCCTTAATATCACTACAAGACCACAAAAATCCTAGCTAAAGTGTTTCTATGAAACTGTTCTATTATAATTAGAACTCCTACCATTGTTTTCTAATCAAAGTAAATCACTATTTCTAAAAATAATAAACAAAAGCCAAGATTTCTTGTATTTCGGACGTCCCAAATCCTTGGATGAATATTGGCTGTGGGCCCCACCACATGGCCATGATCTGATGAGGAGAGTGGAACGACTTGAAACGAGACCTTTTGGGTGGCTCAAGCTCAACCTTCCTTTCAGGGATTGGGCTGAATTTGACCCACTAAACTGCAAGCCTAAAAAGATACAGAATGTCTGGCTTCTTTTGATTTCAGAATTTTGGTTCTTTTGTGTAACTACCCCATATTCTTCCTTATTTATCAAAAGAAGTTGATGGCTTCAGTTTTTTTTCAAGACTTAGGGATGTTTGGGGGCCTAATCTGGATCAGTTCTTGATCAATTTTTTTTTTTTTTTTTTTTGGGTTAGAACTTGATTAAAAGCTTGTGGGCCTTCTTGTGATGCTTAAGTTGCTCGATGAATGACTTGGGTCAGCACAAAGGTCCGATCCATAATCAATTTTTCATATTCTGTTATTGCATTTTTAATCATATAGTCAATCTTAGAATGGATCAACTCCTATTTGATTAAAATTTAAGGACATCTCGTAACAAAAAAATATTCATTTTGAGTGGTTTAAATTTTCAATAGGTGCGCCCCCATTATGAAATTCCACTCTTTCCACTTACAAAACACAAGAGGGTGACACTCAGGGGATCCCAACTCAATTTAGCCAGAGGTGAGGCATGCCCACTAGTTGATGAGTGATGACAAGGGTGGGGCCCACTCATGACCCACTAGTTGATGAGCGATGACAAGGGTGGGGCCCACTCATGATAGGTGCTACGGTCACAAATCAATCATATGTCTTTTCAAGATCATGTCATCACAAAAACGGTTGAATAAATGTCAAGCTTTGAGATGATAGTGACGAGATTAGATTGATCATATCACATATGTTAAAAAAAGGTTGGCGCTCACTTGATGATGTCCCAAGCGAAGACATTCAAAACAAAATAGAGAGAGAAACTTATAAAAGCGTCTGCTATCGGTTTGGCCGACACATGCTAAATAACTTATTTAGAAATGATCTAATATCTGAGGATATGATTGGATTTTGCATTGTTCCCATCCTTAGCTTGGATAAATGCAATTTTTTGAAATTTATGGACCCCAGACGTAAGATCCAAACAGTTAGGTCTTTTTGGAAGGATGAGAACGACTATGTAGTCAATTTCAACACTCGATACATCGTGAATATCGAGATATTTGCATAACAATATCAGTCATTGATGTATTATGCTTGATATTGAATTTGTCCGTCAGTAGTAACATTTTTCTATGTTTTATTTATTTATTTATTTATAGGAGTGTGAATCAAGATCTAAATTGTTGGAAATATTCATAAGATCAAGGAAGGCCATAAGGCCAAATTTTATCTGTTAGATCGTTATCAATCTCGAGATATGTATAAAAAGTAAGCCATTAGATGCAATTTTATATATTATGTGGGTCCCAAACATAAGATTCAAATCGTTAAATATCTTTGGAGGGCTGAACACAACCATATAATTAATTTTCAAGGCTTGATACTTTGTGGATGTCGAGAAATTTGTAAAAAACTTTCAACCATTGACATGAAAAGTCAATTTAACATAGATTTTCGCACAACCAAATACGTCATTCTCCTGCGTACACATGCAGTTTTTGGCCGGTACAAAAAATATAAGAAAAACTTTTTTAAAGATAAATAAATGACACGACAATGAATTGGAACTCGAAACTTTGATAGTTTTGGTTTTACATTTTGAAGAATTTATCCCTATGAATCTTCAATTTTAAATATATTTTTATTCGAAATTCCTTTTTTAAGGAATAATAATTTTTCTCGCGATTTGCAAGGACATAATGATTTTATTATCAGATGGAACCTATTTTTGCTGGAAACTAGCATTAAATCCCGTAGGATGCACAGCTAATTATCATGCAAATTGAATAATTATTTTAAATTAATGTTTAAATTAATAATTAATTAATAAAAGAAAATCATTTTGCTTGAATTAGCCCTGCAGTATCCAATCTTTTCGTATCAATCTAAAAACAGGCACTGGTCACTACCTTCAACTAGACACACGTCTCTGCTTCTATCATAAAACGTGTCTATCTTAGCAGTTGTTGACTGGCACGTGTGAACCAACTTTGAAGGGCGGGTAAGGAATCCCGCTCTCCTGCGAACCAAACCCTTCTCTTGTTCCAAAAGGAAAAAAAAGGAGCCAGACGAATAACGGAAAACCAAATTCCACGAAATCTCTTTTCCTTTTTCTTCCTCTTTCTAGGGTTTCTGATCTGACGAACATCCCCAAAGCAAAAGAAACCCTAGGATCCATCCTCCAATGGCGAGAAACGCAGAGGAATCGAGCTCTCAGACTCAGAGGCCTCCAACCACCCCTTATGCTCGAATTAGATCGAGAGCCGATCCTTTACTCATAATCTGCAGATGCTTCAGCTTCTTGACTGCTCTGGTTGCGATCCTCTGCGTCTTCGTCAACGCTCTCTCAGCCGTTCGATCTTTCAAGAACGGATCAGATGT
This sequence comes from Camphora micrantha, assembly GCA_003546025.1. Taxonomy (NCBI): domain Eukaryota; kingdom Viridiplantae; phylum Streptophyta; class Magnoliopsida; order Laurales; family Lauraceae; genus Camphora; species Camphora micrantha. The sequence continues at coordinate 67,202,029 of QPKB01000001.1, forward strand.
ATGGCTTAGACCTTATTTGCTTTTGAGATGAGTTATTGTCTTTGCTTTTTTCAGTTTTTTTGGTGGAGTTCTGACTTGGTGGGATTTTGGGGTCTTGTTGTTGCAGGTGTTTGGTGGGGTTTTTCGGTGTTATGCGGTTGTGATCGCGCTTTTTGTGGCGGTTGCTGAAACTGAGTGGGGATTCATTATCAAGTTCTGGAGGGTGAGTTTTGTTGTTAAGTTTTCTATAATTTGATGGCTTAGATTGGTTTATGGAAAACCCGAAATGCGGAATCGATGGATTTTGTTTGGATTGCCTTCGTTTTATTGCATAGTGGGTATTGCAGTTTTGATGCTCTCTTGGTTGATATACTTGATGTACAGCTGCTTTGGATCTGGTTCGTAATTTGATGTTTTTTTTTTTCCTTTCTTATTGAAGCTTTTTTAGTGTCAGCACAATTCCCCACTGATTTTTTTTTCTTTAACTTGTTGGAAGTGGGTTTGAGTTTTATTAAGCTAAGAATCATAAATCAAATTCCACAATGAATGTAATACCAAGAATTCTCATCTATTTATAGGGAATATGTTGTTATTGTTAAAAATCGCTTGCAGCGACAGCTAGCAGCAAGTGGATCCTTAAGCTTGAACAGCCTGGCTGTCTGATTAACATGGACGCGTCACGATCATGGTGAGGTAGGGAGTTCGGAAGGTCTCCCATGACCTGCCGCCGCCGCCTGCTCCTCCTCATCATCCAAGCCATGTCACAACTATTTGTGATCAGCTACATGAATTCTGAATTTCTACTCTGATCTATCTTATGCCAAATCCTCGAATAAGCTGCATGTTATCAAATCCATCCTTACTGTATCCAACTGTGTCCTCTTCGGTCTACTCCTTTTTTCTAGGGTGCCCATCACATCAGCCTGGATAGGGAAGAAAACCTTTTTTCTAGGGTGCCCATCACATCAGCCTGGATAGGGAAAATTTTCTTCAACGAAGGTGTTGCAGGACTATCTAAACCATCTCAAACAAGTCTTTTTTAATTTATCACCTATCGATGCTATATAGAGGGGTGGAACCAAGAAAAAAAAAAACCTTGGAGGGGCCATTGTGAAAATAAAAACTTCTTGAAGGGGAAATTTACGTTAAGAATGATGTTTTTTTTTGGGTGGGGTGGGGGCAGCCCCCTAGTTTTGCCCCTAGCTATCCATCCATCATTCCATCCATAAATGCTCCCGAATGCACTTATTTATTTATATTCAAATTTTCGTAGTTTTACCATACATCCACCTCAATATTCTCATCTCTGCTGCACTTTTGTGAATGTGCTGTATACTGGTGGCCAACATTCTACTCCACAGGTCATAACTAATCTAATCGTTGTCCTATATCATTTTTTCCTCAATCTTGTTGCTGTGTGCCAACTGCCAATCATAAAACATTGCAGAAGCCAATCTCTACTTTAACCATCCTGCTCTATTTTTTATGTTTGACATTTTCCTCAATCTTTTTATCCTTACTAATTATTGAGCCAATGTGTCATAATGAATCTCTTTGTGGTATCTCTTCACCTTCAATTCTCACAATAGCTTTAGCTCTTTGTACATTCCCACAAAAGTTGAAATTCATATGTTCCGTCTTTATACAACTTATTTTAAAGCGTTTAGATTCTAAAGCCTTCCACCATCTCTCAAGTTGCACATTCACACCATCTCTCGATTCATTCACTGACAACATATCATCTGCAAACAACATTTAACAAAATACCTCCTCTTGAATATGAATAGTTAACTTGCTATAATCAATATCAAGAGACGAGGGCTTAAAGTTGGTCCCGGATGCAAACCTGCGGTCATTGGAAACTCTCCTATCTCTCTAAATATAGTTCTCGCACTCATTACATGTCTTTAACGATGTCAATGTAACCTATTGGGGCACTATTTTTATCCAAAACCCATCAAATCAAATCTCTAGGTACCTTGTTATAGGCTTTCTCTAGATCGATGAAGACCGTATGAAGGTTTTTCCTCTTCTCTTGGTATTTTCCCTTTAATTGCCTAAGTGAAGATTGTTTCCATGGTTGAGCTCCCTGGCATGAAATCAAATTGATTTTTAGATATCTTGGTCTCTTGTCCTACTCTTTGTTTCATTGTCCCCTCCTATGGTTTATCGTGTGACTCATAAGTTTAATTCCATTATAATTAGTGCAACTTTGTATATCTCGTTTGTTTCTTGTATATAAATAGTACAACGCTTCTTCTCCTATCACCTAACATTTTTTTCCTCCTTAATATCTTATTGAAGAGCTTAGTTAACTAAACACATTGAATTTCTCATAAGCAAGTAAGCAGTTTCTGGCCTCCTCTGGAATGTCATGTAGTCCTGTGCCTTTCCTATCTTCATTTGCTCTTTACACATCTGACATAATCTTGTCCCTGTGTTTCCTTTCCTTCATTTTTACAAGGTTGAAAATATCTCTCTCACTCCATTGTTCCTTATTATGTGGGTCATTATAAGCATTGGATTTTGTGCCCCCTTTTTATTTTCCTAACTTCTTTCTTTGCTCGATTATCTTCTAATTAATAAAGTTTTATTATAAACTGAGAAATTATCTTGTCATTAGTCATCACACATCGTTATGAAGAGATTCAGTTGTCTGCTGAAGAAATCCTCTGCCAACTTCCATTCCTGGTTTGTGTGAATCTGTTTCTCCAACGAATGGGATTTCTAGTATTTCATTCTGCTCATTGTTGTGAACCTCGTTGAATGAATTCATTGAATGGGACAATGATGAAATACTAGAAATACCTATGCCAACTTGGATTCCTGGTTCACATGACTCTGCTTCTCCACAGTTTGCCTTTTTCTTTCTTACTAACAGTTTATCTAACACCACCTTTTCCAATTAATATGCTGCAGGTATTGGAGTATTGGGCTGGTAGGGGTATGCTACAGATCTTGTATGGATCTTCTCATTTACATTATATTACTCATTTAGTTCTTTTCAGTGTGAATCAAAATCGCAGTGCCGGGTATTGTAATCACATGAAAAATTGCGTGTCAAATTAAACTGATCAAAGAAGTTGCTTTTCTTCTCCATCAGTGTGGCTGTGATGACAAGAGCTTTTTCAGATGTTAGTGGAGAGCGAAAAGATCTAGTGCTCCTTCAGGAAATAGCTAGCTATTTGCTTCTAGCTTGTGGTGTGACCTATGTCATTTCGGTAAAGTAACCAAGATCTCATCAACACCATTAATCATTAATGAATCACCTGACAAGTGAAACAGTTGCAAATTGCAACTTGCTGTTGTATTATCATTCTGAGTGATTAATTCAGGCGTCAACTTTCAGGGCATACTTTGCATTGGTTTTCTGAAACGTGCTCGCCTGAAGAAAGAAATTACAAGGGAGCAAGCGGCTAAAGATTTGGAGGTAGGCTAATATTCAACCCTAATATATTCAAAAGTCACAATGTCTAGAGCAATTTTAGTGACCATAGAGCGAACTCATTGTTCCCTGATTTGATTTATTGTGATGATTATGACTTTCGAGTTTTAAATTGCCGTAGCTATGACTATGAGTACGAGATATGCAACCATAGCTGTGCACCCAGGACCTGCTGCATGTGTACCAGTACATGGTATGTATGCGTAGTAGTGTACTAGTTTCACTGATCCCTGCATGCTTTGATATCCAGTATGGGGCACTGTTGTACCATATGGCAATGGCATGTTCTATGCATTCCAGATGGTAAATGGTGTCAATCTTGCATTGTGATATCCAAACAGAACTGTGCATGTGTAGCCCACAGATCTTGATCCAGACCTAAAAGAAGCGTACTATCTTGGGTGAATGATGTCCCAAATATCCCTCCATCAAATTATCCTCTCTGATATCACCCCAGTTAAATTCAGAAGCCACCAATGGTATCAGAGGATAAGATAGGAGATACATTACAGCATAATTTGTTTTATTATGCAATAGAGCACTGGACATCCAATTTGCAAAATGCTCGTGTTGTCGGGCTCACCTTGATGCATTCCGTTTAGCTGGGGCAGGGAAAAGCCGCATCTTAGGATAAGGTTGGGAAGAAGATCCACACACAACACCGCCCCACCGCACAAATAGAAAAAGAAAAAGGGAAGTTGGTGCTCGAAAATTTCTCTGGCTTAGGTTACCACCGAGTGGCCTCAGTTTTTTTTACTAGAAGGGGGAAAAAACCCTCTGGTCTGAGCATAATATAAAACCTTAGGAGAGGCTTTCTAATTAAAACAATTTTCTTTTTTTTTAAAGAAAAATGATCAATGCCAAGTAGATGCCCACATGGGGGTTTCCACGTGGATGATTTTACTGACAGATGTTGGCCATTAACATCACAGCACCTGGTGAAAGGGTTGTGTACTGAATGTAACTTTTATTTTGGCTGTATGCACTGTTGGATTGATCAAGACACGAAAAATGAGGTTAACCTAGGAGTTAAAGAGTTAAAACTCTGGGGTCTCTCTTACTCTGATTAATGCAAGGGTGAATATCACTCCCACTGAAACTGCAGGGCCCAAATTTAACTTCAGTTGGAATGATGCACTTTGTTGCTTTTACAGAAGACTCTTTTTTTATGAATTCAACATCAATTGCAGGAACTGGAGCGGCGCAGAGAGGAACTTGAAGCACTGTTAATAGAGGAAGGGCGGTCATGATAATAACATCTAGGCATCCATGTTGGTCTTCAATTGCATTGGATGGATGAAAGAAACCTGAAATTTTTGTAACCTCATGTTTGTGCCATTTCTTCTGCAGATTTACTGCTTGATCCAATGATGTTTGTTTTTTTTTTTTTGGGTAAATGCTTGATCCAATGAGGTTGTTCTTCTACCTGCCTCTGTAACTTGTGTAAATAATCACTGTTGAGAAACCAACCAATTGTTTGTATTTGTTGAGGATTGTGACCAATATGAACATGCTATTGGCAGTTATGAAGTGTCAACTCAAGTCATTCATTTAGTAATTGCAATTTTTAGATATAGTTAGTGGTAGATGGGTCAGATTTGGGTTTTGACTTAAGAGTGTATCTGGGTCCGATTAGGAACTTGGGATCCTGATTTGAATTAGATCTGCTACAAATTGAGTTTACAGGATCATCAGTGTCATCTTTGTCATAGCCTCATGCCTTCTATGTGGGGCTGGCATCAGGTTTCCGGAATCTGGATCTAATTATAAGTACCTATTATACAATCCAAGCCCAGATCGATGGCTCTGATTTTCTGAGGGATCCAGATCCGATGGTGGACAATGGCCAGGATTTTTGCCCAGTCCAGGTAAACAGCCTCTGGATTTGATCTATGCTTGGGTCCCATCCCCTTAAGTCAGTCAGATCTATTTATTGGCTCGATGGCTTGAACACATGCTTAAAGGCCTGATTATTTCCAAGGCAAGCAACAAATTTAAAATGTATAGAAGTTTTTAAAAGGAATTTCTGCCGGGCCAAACATTAGATTATCTTCAATAAATATGTCAGTTTGGAGATGTCAAATTCTAATTAAAGGCTTATGTGGTAATTTGAAGGTTTGTAATTTAGCATCTCTTGAATATGGACTCTAGTGCATATGTTAAATTATTATTTTATTATAATTTTATCTTCTTACGGGATTCATGTATATTTTTTGCATTCTTATGGGTCCCTTTTGAAATAAGATATATTAAAATATTATTTGACATTTGCCTTTTCAAGTCAAATTTTAGGGGATTTAACGGGAAAAATCCTCCTACACAGGTATTCCTTTAATTTGGTTCTAATAAAAATGGGCAGACAGAATAGGCCCTAAATGTACATTTCTCTTTCTTTTTTTGTCTTCTAGCGCTATAGTCGATATCGATCATCCCTGTATATCTACTAAAGACCGAAACCCCTTTATTCGCCATTCACCTTCTTCCTTTTTCCCTCCTTTTCCCGGTTGGAATTCAATGGAGACATTCTTTTCACAAATGAGTTAAAAGAAGCCAAATCTTGAAGTTTTCATATTTGAAGAAGAAGGTGATTGCTTTTAAAAATGGAGATTGGTATCTATAAGAAGAGCTGCTGTTTTGAAAGGGACTTTGGGGAAGATGAGATTGGAATTGCAACATGGGGTCTTGGGGGGTGAATGGAAGTCGAAAAGAGGGGATTTTGTTGGGTTTGAATCGAAAAAGGGTAAAAGGTAAGGATTTTTACAGACATTATTTAGAAAGTTTGGATTTTGGGAGATGGGTTTTCATCTTTTAGGCTGTCGCTGAGTTTGGGGTACTAATATTTACGCTCTTGTTTTTTCAGAGGCTCGTGGAGATGCGTTTTTCCCATTGCAAAGAGATGTAAGGAGTCGAATGGAAAGATTAATGGAATGCAAGTTCGGAGCCCTTAAACCGATCATTTAACTATATCCATATCAAGGTGGAAGGGTTTTTAAAATAAAGCCCTTGAGAGAGAGAAGCAAGAAATTTGAAAAAGACCTAGAGGAGAAATACAGTAGAAACTTGTAAGAAATTTGGAGAAGCAATGAGTCACAAATCTATGTTGGGGTAGTTTCCATGAAGGTGTTCGATGAAATGATGAAGAGAAATGATAATAAAATTTTACGCTCATTTCTCTTATTTTTCTCATGGGAAATTAGTTTGCTACTGTTGTGGGGTCTGTCAATGTCATTTCTTGATTTTGCTCACTATGAGATATTGGAGGAGAGGAATTAGAGAACATGGGTGGGGTTTTCATTCCTTGATTTTTGTAATTTTCAAACAGATTTTATGTGTATATATTTTTAAATGCTATGTCAAGACACAATGAACTTGTAATGTTGTGACTGGTTTCCTCCTATTTGAGATATTTAAAATGTGTTTGAGATGTCCGAGCTTTTGAGCTTTTGAAATATCTGAGTGAAGGACTGAAACATTCCCCACCAAAACTCTCAACTATGATGTTCAAGGATGAAATTGGTAGTGGCTAAATTGGTGGACGTTACGAAATGAGTCGGATGAAACCTTCCCCACCAAAACTTTATACTAATGTTTTTCTCATTACTTTCAGGTAGTATCCATCTTCATTAATATCTGTAGCATTGTGTTTTATTAACAAACATCTCTTTTATGTAGAGAGGATGAACTAGCCAGTATTTGTACCATGGTATCCAGCAACGATTTAAATAAAGCTTTGGACGAGGGAACTTGACTGGACACCAATATAATGTATTATAACTTTGAGATCTTGAGAGAAGGATGTTCAATCGCTTTCATTGCCGACCCAAGCATATGTGTAAGTCTGCGTTAAACTGTCCTATCTTTCATTGACAAATCCATTTTTATGGACTATCCTGTTCAAGGAAGACATTCTTTATCAAGACAATTGTAATGATTGCGGAGTTTTCGCTGTGGCATTTGCGGAGCATTGTGTTCACTGTCATCCTATCACATTTACACAGTTTGACATCCCTTACTTCTGTAGCAGAATTGTCATTGAGTTATTCAAAAGAAGTTGACAAGTGAATGCTAATAGGTTGAATCTTCCTGAGTTGTTGAACCTACTAGTTTGATGTAATTTTCTTAGTTGGTTAGAAGAAGTTTTGGGAAAGTATTTTGGGCAGTTGACGGAGAGGCCAAACATAGATACTTACTTTCTTTATTTCGTAACTGGAATTGTGAAATTTGTGGGCAGTGGTTGTGGAACTTTTACGGTTTTAGGCAGTTGGATTTATGTTGTGGAATTTCATGTACCATTATTTGAAATTGAATGGTTTGTTAATTTATGGTTGTTACTTGAATGTATGAATGGAATGTACCAATGTATTCAGAACAATGTTTAGTACAATGGAATGTATCATTCTCTGGTTTGTTTAACATGACCAATAGTCGATATCGACTATTTAGCTGAAGTCTAAAAAACACAGCCATAGTCGATATCGACTATTTAGCTGAAACATAAAAAACACGGTCATAGTCGATATCGACTATTGTTATTGTTGATATCGACTATTTAGCTAAAACATAAAAGAATACAGTCATAGTCGATATCGACTATTTAGCTGAAACATAAAAAACACAGTTATAGTCGATATCGATTGTGTTATAATACTATAACTTACTAAGTGTAGCTCTAGATGAGGTTAGCTAATCATTTTCAATAATAAAAGTGGAAAAAATAAAAAATCATTAACGGGACAGTACAAACAACTATTATATTATCATAGATAATTTCTCAACAACATATAACCCCAAAAAAGGATGATCCTTACAAAAGGGAAAAGTATGTTTAACACTTGTGCCCTTCCAAAAAATACTTCAACAAAATGTGCAAGCTCATCACAACTACATCTTCTATCAATCACATTAACACCAAATATTAACACCAATAAAAATAGATATGATGACATTAACACGTGCATCCCCATTCCAAAAAATCTCTTCCATGTGGAGATTACATTGTCCAGACGACTACATCTTCTATCACATTAACACTAAATACTAACACCAGCCAAAGAGGAGTTCACATTAACTCTTGCATTCCCCTTCCAAAAAATGCTTCAATAGATTGTACATTGTCTAGAACGGCTGCATCTTCTATCACATTAACACCAACAAAAAAGGAGTTGACATTGACTTTTGCTTTCCCCTTCAAAAAAATGCTCCAGTAGACTGTACACTGTCCAGAACGGCTACATCTTCTATTACATTAACATCAAATATTAACACCAACAAAAAAGAAGTTCACATTGACTCTTGCATCATCCTTCCAAAAAATGCTTCCACCGATTCAACCAATTCCAATTTCATCCTTGGACGTCATAGTAGAGAGTTTTGGTGGGAAATGTTTCGACCTTTCACTCAGACATTTCAAAAGCTCAAGAGTTCGGACATTTGAAACACATTTCAAACACCTCAAACACATTTCAAACATCTTAGATAGGGGGAAGCCATTCACAACATTACAAGTTCATTGTGTCTTGACCTTACATTTCAAAATATATATACATGAAATATGTTTGAAAATTACAAAAATCAATAAATGAAAACCCCACCCATGTTCTCTAATTCCTCTCCTCCAATATTTCATAGTGAGCAAAATCAAGGAAGGACAAACCCCACAACAGCAGCAGACTTCTTTCCCATGAGAAAAATAAGAGAAATAAGTGCGAAATCTCATTCTCCTTTCTCTTTGTCATTTCATCGAACACCTTCAAACTACCCCAATACAGATTTGTGGCTAATTACTTCTCCAAATTTCTTACAAGATTCCACTATATTTCTCTTCTAGGTCTTCTCCAAATTTCTTACTTTTCTCTCTTTCGGGCTTTATTTTAAAAAATCATCAAGTTTAAGGACTCTGAACTTGCATTTCATTCCTCTTTTCACTTGATTCCTTACATCTCTTTGCAATGTGAAAAATGCACCTCCACGAGCCTCTGAAAGAAAACAAGAGCCTTTCATTCTCCATAACTATATCAAAGAAAAACGCTGCCTGCTTAAAATACTAGTACCCAAACTCAGCTACAACCCAAAAGATGAAAACCCATCTCCCAAAATCCCAACTTTCCGAGCAATGTCTGTAAAAATCCTTACCTTTTACCCTTCTTCGATTCAAACCGAACAAGATCCCCTCTTTTCGACTGCCATTCACCCCCCGAAACCCCATGTCGCAATTCCAATCCCATCTTCCTCAATACCCCTTCCAAAACAGCAGCTCTTCTTATAGAACCCAATCTCCGTTTTTAAAAGCAATCACCTTCTTCTTCGAATATGAAAACTTCAAGATTTGGCTTCTTTTAACTCATTTGTGAAAAGAATGTCTCCATTGAATTCCAACTGACACTAATTGGGGATGAGGGGGTGTAGACAACGACAATGGAAAATAGAAAGGGAAAAATGGGGAAAAAAGGAAGAAGATGAATGGCGAATAAAGGGGTTTCGGTCTTTAGTAGATATGCATGGATGATCGATATCGACTATAGCGCTAGAAGACAAAAAAAAAAAAGAGAAATATAAATTTAGGGTCTATTCTGTCTGCCCATTTTTATTGGCATCAAATTAAAAGAGTGCCTGTGTAGGAGGGTTTTCTCTGTTAAATCCCCCAAATTTTAAGTCAAAATTTGGCATGACTGTTGGAGTGGTGGTGTTACCTACAAAATCCTAACGCCGTTACTTTCCTTCAACTGAACCTCACGAATTCACGATCATGATTTGAACATTTCAACTCGCCCCTGCACTCATCCAGAAAACACGTTTTAACGTCCCGCCCAAACGGAACTTTCAAAATCCAAACGAGGAAAAGCAAAGCGATTCTTCACATCTGAAAATCCTCTCTTTTTCTTCTTCTTCTTCTTTTTCTAGGGTTTATGTTCTTCTATCGATTTTCCCCTCTCTTTTTTTTAGGGCTCGAATGCTCCTCAAGCTACAGATCTGACCTCGGTCCGTTGCTCTAATCGCTCCAACACAATCATCCCCAGGTACCGAAAATCTCTTCATTCACTTTCTTGTGGAATGGATGCTTATCTGATTTCATCAAAATGTCTGTCTCACTTGCAATCTTAATTGCATCTTTTTTTTTCTTTTTCTGATTGATATGATGGATTGGAGCCTCAGATTCATATATAATATGCGGGTACTTTGCATTGATCGATCGATCGATTTTTAGATGCTCCTTTGTAGATCCACTGCAGTAAAGGAGGAGAAAAAAATGTGAAATGAATCAAGAATCAAATGGGCGAAACTCCTCATTTGTGAAATTGTTAATGTGAATGTAGATGTATGAAAGGAATGCGCGGTTTGAGAAGAATGTCGATTTGTCAAAATTGTGATACCCCACAAGCATTATTTATTTTCATTGATGTTGGTGTTGTAAGATTGTGGATTCAATTTCCTATTAATGCATGCTGGTTTTGCTATTTCTTTTTCATTCATGTTGTTGCTGTTGTTGTTGTAAGATTATGGATTTCAGTTTCCTGTATGTAAGCAATCCATATGAATATGATTGTTTCATTGGTTGTCTCAACTTGAATGAGCCTGTTCTCTCATTTCTGTCTGGATGGGTATGAATGAAAATTAAGTACTCTATTACTTTTCAACAATGAAGTGATTTTTGTAATGTGCTTTTACTTGCAATTTTTATGGTGAAGTACTTGAAACTGGTGGCACCATGCCTTGATACTATGTGAAGAGTAGATTTTGAAACAGTTTAGTGACATTTTTTTTTATATATGTGGAGACAAGTAGCTGTGTTTGGATAATTGGATGCCTCTAGTAAATAGTCATTCTCAGCTGGAATTTGTTACTTCAAGTGAAAATTATGAAACTGGAGTCTGAGACATGCAATGTGGTTTGTGGGTTTAGACAGTATTCTGCAAAATTTTCAAAATCTGAACATGTAAATCAAATTCCAAACTTTTGGGTGCAAAGAATTTTGAGTGTAAATCGAATACACAGTTGAATTTAATTGTCATATCTCTCTGTCATCTGAATTTGGAGAAACAAATTTCCGGGACGTGGGTTTAGTTGTGTTCTTGTAATGACAACTCTTTCTTTCATATTTCAATCACAGTATCTAAATCCATAACTATACTTCAATGTCTCTGATTTTTTTCCCTAACACCTGAATCTGCAATAAGGATTATAATCCAAAAAAGAGAAGCCCTGGCAATGGACGAAGTCTGCAAAGAGCTGATGGAAGTTAAAGCCGAGATGGAAAAGCTGAAGGCTGACTATCGTGTGAAAAAAGAACTGTCAGAGAGTTTACGGATAGCTCACAGTGAACAACTTGTGAAGATCCAAGAGGCAAAAATGGAGATTGAGAAGCAGGCTCAAGAACTGAATGCAAAGAGCGAGGAAATTACTCTCTCCAAACAATTATGTGAAAATCTCAAGTTGAATTTGCATGAGAAAGAATCAATCCTTAAACATCTGAGCTCTACAAATGATCAGATCCGAATTAGCTCCAATGAGAAGTTGCAGAAAATGGAGAAAGAAACCAAAGAACTTATCTCTGCCTTGGAAGAAGCAAAAGCAAAACTAGAAGATCAGGACCAAAAGATAAGTGCATACATCATGGAAATTGAAGGTCTGAACGGACTTCTATCCACGTCGCAGAAGAAATGTTCTGAAGCAGAGGAAAAAGCTAAAGCATCTAAAGAACTGAGACAGAGGGATGATCTGTTGCTGAAACTTGAGCAGGAAAGCAGGAAAATTGAGGAACGGCTTAAATGGAAGAATGAGCAGTTTAATCATCTTGAAGAAGCCCATCAGAAAGTTCAAAATCAGTTTGGCGAAAGTAAGAAGGAATGGGAGTCAGAGAAATCCACATTGGTCGATGAGATCTGTTCATTGCAGACAAATTTTGAAAGCCAAGTGAGAGTTTCAGAAAGTCTTCGTTCCAAGTTACAGATGTGCAACCAGGCTCTAGCTCATGAAGAAAGCAGAAGAAAACTGCTGGAAATCCAGCTTTCAGAATCGAAAACAAGTTATGAAAATGTTGTTGCAGAGTTTCAGGGGGCACAATCAATTATTGAGAGCTTGACCGCTAAGAGAGATGAAGAAATTTCAGCCCTGAGAGATCTGATGGTGACAAAAGAGATCCATTTCAAAGAGATGGAGTATCTACGAGTCCGACTTGAGCAGGAGAACGAGGAGTTGTGTGGATCTCTGAAAGAGCTTCAGGAAGCTCAAATCAGTCAAGCAGGTGCACCTTCTTCTGTGATGAAGCTGCGTCAGAAGCTTAGAAGTTTAGAGCAGGCACACAAAGATTGTTCTTCGATTCTCAAAGCCAAAGAAGTTGAATGCAGCTCTCTTGCAGAAAGGGTGGAAAAGGACTTGGTTGAATGTCAATTCAAATTGACCTTGAAAGACAAGCAGATCGGGGAGTTGCAGACCGAATTAGAAGGGTGCCGTTCTTCAATGATGCGGCTGAAGTCTCAGAATGAGGAGATTTCCACAACTCTTAGGGTTTTGAAATCAGAGTTTTCGGAGGCACATTCAGAAATCAAGAATTCTAAAGTTGAAATGGATCTCTACAACGAACAGATGGAAGAACGGATTTCACTCCTGATGGAACAGTTGGAGAAGAAGAACATTGCCCTGGCTAAAGCCCAAGAAGACCTGGAACAGGAACGTGATATGAAGGCATCACTTATGAGAAGGGTTGAGTCCTCAGATAGCAAAGAGGAGCAGTACTTTCTGATGCAAAAAGAGATTGAGAGGTATGAAGAAATGATCAAAGAATCATTGAGGTATCAGGAGCAGCTAAAAGCGCAAGCTTCTTTGAAGGAAAGTGCTCTAAGAGAGGATCTTAGAAAAGTTTCAGATGCTCTAGATCAAGCAAATTCTGAATTAGCTGAAAAATCACGCGAAAGATCCAAAATTGAATTTGAATTACAGAGTTGGAAATCAGTCGTCAAACGGATGGAGGAAACAAAACAAGATACTGAAACTCAACTAACATCTTATTGCGATGAAAACCAACGGCTGCAAAGGGAAATGGAAGCTGCAATACTTTCCAAGATGGAGAATGATGAAGCCTTTAAGCTAGAGAGAGAGTTACTTCTCCAGAAAGGATTTGAGAAGAACAAGATGGTTGATGAACTTCTCAGACAGACTGCCTTACTGGAACAAGAATCCAAAAGAAAAGAAACGGAAGCCGCCTCTCTTCTAGAGGAGGTTGAGAAAAGCACAGAAGAGAAAGATAGGAAAATAGATGTTCTCAAGCAGCAACTAGTCTTGGTTGAAGAAGAATCCACAAGGCGAGAAGCTGAGGCGATAATTCATGCAAAAACTGAGGCGCAGAAAATCTTTGACAGAGAGAGAGAAAGGTTGCTCTGCATTGCAGAAGAGAAAGACAGCAGACTCAATGAACTGCAGCAACAAATCTTGCAACTTGAAGAGGACTTGAGAAGGGAAACAGAAGCTGCCATATCTGCAACAGTGGAGGATGAGGCGACCATTCATGCAAAAAGTGAGGCGCAGAAATTCTGATAAAGAGAGAGAAAGGTTGCTCTGCGTTGCAGAAGAGAAAGACAGCAGACTCAATGAACTGCAGCAACAGATCTTGCAACTTGAAGAAGACTTGAGAAGGGAAACAGAAGCTGCCATTTCTGCAACAGTGGAGGCTGAAAAGGCTTTCAATAAAGATAAAGACAACTTTCTCCTAATTGCAGCAGAAAAAGACCAGTTGATAAATGATCACCAGCATCGTATTCTGTTACTCGAGCAAGAGCTTGTTAATATGGAATGCACCAAGCAGTCTGAAATCAGTAATATTTGTGAAGCTTGGGAGAAGCTTGTGACAGATTGGATGATGGCCAAGCTAGATATTCATGACCAAAGTCTTTATGTGACAGAACAGGAAGAAGAACTGGATGGTTTGAAGCAGAAACTGGAATCCAAAGAGAACTCTTTGTCTGAATCAAAGAAAAGGTTAGAGCAACTCAAAGCCAAATTAGAGTTGAGACAATTGGAAAAAGAGAAAGAAATGGATCTCTTTGAAGAAGTCAAGGCTGAAAGAAAATCTTTGCTCAAAGTTAATGCAAGGTTGTTGGCAGAGAGGGATGGACTGATGGATCAGATGATAAAGTTTTATGACAGGATTGGTGGGTTTTCGATCGAAGACATGGAACTGATGAAAAGCTTTGAGAAGATTGTGCAGAAATTTGAAACGGCGAAGGAATGTCAAGGAGATGGGCTTTTCGCCTCTAGCGAAGACAAGAACATCTGTTCTCCATTAAAAAAGAAAGCAGAATTGGATTTTGACAATAGGTCACCATTGAAAGTTCTCAACAATTAGCAGCTGGATGGCAAAAATGTAGTCCTTGATATAGAGTCATTTCAAAATTGTCTCAATTGTGTGAGGGTAGCTTGATAATCTGTTAATTCTTCTGCTGTAGGCTGTAGCAAGTACTCTGTGATTGAATTTTTTTGGCAATTACATATCTGCAGATGAAGTTTATCGAACTTTTTCCATACTGCAGAGCCTGTTTGTTTAATGTAATTGAATTCCAAGGAATTTTAATGCTTTGTATTTCTTTAAGTGGTTAAAAATGAATGAATAAAAAAGGTGAATATCTTGGAGACAGGACTTTGAAAGAGTTCACTTGTATAGTGGTGAAATTACAGTCTTTAAGAATGCACCTTTTAAGTGGTGTGCCTCCAATAAATGATTCAGTAGCTGGGATTATCCAATCTCAAAAATGTTTTGGAACAATCCATGTCTAGTCTGATTGATACTGTCCCTGCATATATCATATATGTAGCTCACCCCCAAACTGAAACCGAAGGCCCCATCAAGGACAGTGGGATAAGGCTTGCATCATCATGATCCTCTTATACTATATTAAGCTAGAAGGTTTTCTGAATTGGATTTGGACCTTCAGTTATAATTTTGACTAGAGGTTATATTAACTACCCACTTTATCTCTTCATCATAACCACCGATGACTACTCTCCACTTTTTCCTTTTTTTTTTTTTTCTTATATACTTTGTTTCTATCCAAACTCTATCATTTCTTTTTTACTCCAATTATCTTGTTTTCTTTCTAGCATTAATGTTTAAATTGCAATATTTTCCATATTCGTGCCGAGCACAGGTAATTATGCTAGTCTATCTGATTGGTGACCTACACACATTGAAGATTTAAATGGGAATGGTCCATTCATCAAATAAATGCCCTCAGACAGTGGAATAAAGCTTGCATCATTAAAAAAGAAAAAGAAAAAAAGAGTGCCCATTGATGGCCCTAGCACAGTTAAGTTCTTGATGCTGACCTTCTATAGTTTGATTCCTTGCACGTATTAGTAAAATTGTACCCGCAAAGCATCCAATGCATAGCCATAAAATCGTGGCTTTTAAGTTTTTGCCATATTTCGAAAAAACGATGCAAATTTCAGAATTTTTAAATTAGGACCTAAGTTTTTTTGGTAAGTTTTCAATTAAGGACATTCGGCTATACAAAGGTATTTTTTGGGGACTTTTTCTCTAATTTTTTATATACCCAAATTACCCTTCATTAAAGCCATGATATGCTTAATTTAGGCAGCTACATAGCTATTACATGCCGCTGATCATCGTGGGGATATTGGTTACCGTCATTCACCATGAGAATTCCGGTAAAGGAAAGAAGGAGAAGACGGAGGAAGTAAATGAGAGTTTTGTTTTAATGAAGGGTAATTTTGGTATTTAAAAAAAAAACTGTAAAAATAAAGTTACTGAAAATACCTTTAAATGGCCGGATGTCTTTAATTGAAAACATATGCTCTAATTTGAAAAAGTTTTGAAACTGAAGTCTTTTTTTGAAATAAGACAAAAACTGAAAGTCCTTATTTGAAAACTTTCTCATGTACATGGCGCGACAGGCCCACAACAACTATTTCCTATCCTTGAAAAGGCTGATTAGATGGGAAACTGATACCCTGTTTGGTCCAAAGGGCTGATTAGATGGGAAACGGATACCCTGTTTGGATGAATTGGGCCCTTATATTTTGGATGCTACCAAACAACTAGTGCTGCTCATTAAGATGAAACATGTAGTCATCTTTATCAATCTGAACCCCAATTACTGCATAATTTCTGGGGGCCCCACCAATTGATAATTGGGTCTGGGTTAAGGTCCCTTTTTTATAATGATTGAACTCACAAAATCCTTAACCCCGAACTCTTACACATTGGGCCTCTCCCAATCCATCTGGGGCCCACTGGAGGCACATTTAAGTTGAGAGTAGAGAAAATGCAGGCCATTTTAGTGGAGTATCCAGACTCGCTCTCTCATGGTATAAAGATGCCACGTGTCATTCGAATAACTATGCCACGTGTCTTTGTCCCTTCTTTGCCTCCTCTCCATGCAACACCCTCTGAATTAGGACCTAGTTTCCTACCATTCTCTGCCAATTCAAACCTTTCATTCATAGCCCAAATATAGTAAATATATGGCTTTTGTTAATTCAGAACTTGTAAATGTACAGACCCTCTTTCTCCATTTTTTTTTTTTTTTTTCCTTCTTCTTTTTTGGTTGCATTCACTACCAATTCTGTAGAGAGAGGGAGAGGGGCAGACAGAGAAGATGCTGCAGAGAGCTGCAAGCAATGCATATTCCTGGTGGTGGGCCAGCCACATCAGGGCAAAGCAAGGAAAATGGCTGGATAGGAACCTACAAGGTACTGCTTTCTTTCTTTCTTTATTAATTGTTGATTTTGGTTAGCAAATGGATATGGTTAGGATTTACTTAAATGCTTGAAAGAGTTCTGATGGGTTTATTTATTTATTTATTTATTTATTTATTTTTTGAAGTTGGTAAGATCAAACACCCATTAGTTAATTAAAGTTCAGTTTTTTTCTATGAAAAGCTCAATGTTCATTTTTTTTTTTGTTAGTTCCTCAAATCAGTTAATTGTCTGAACAATGAAATGGTTCCCTTTATTGTTATTAGGATAATTGTCATTATTTGTTTCTCCAAATGTTCTTGGACATGGAAATGGATTTGGTTTCTTCACCTCTTGCTCATCTTTCATGTTATTCATTAAAAATAGGGAATTGGTGGAAATGGGTCTTCTTTGTTTTTGTCAAATGGATCAGGTAATTGGGGTGAATTTGCATTTCCACCATACAAGAGTGACATCTAGATACTTCCCATGAAATGTGTGAATTGCTACTTTGTGCTGTTTGGATTGGTCAAACAGGGTTTTGAATTTTACTAGGTAAAAATAGATAATATAGGGAAAATACCATAGTTGCTTGACTGAGAAATTAATGCAGGAGCCAGCTAGAATCAAATTGTGAATACACACAGGAGCATTCTCAAATTTTTGTAAAGCATGCGCGTAGAAACATGAACTTAATGCGAGAAATGTAGGCATGTTTTTAGGGGAAATGAGTTTCATACTTACAATTAAAGGAAGATAAAAATCAAGAAAAGATGAGCAGATAAAGGAGGAAACCTCCACAATAAGAAACTCCCATTTTCTGGGCAGTCTTTCATAATCTTTTTGATGCGCATGCAGCACGCCTTACATAGTTCCTTGTGTTTCGGATAATGATAGAAGCAGAAGCATTCCTTTTGTATTAAAACTTGTTTTTGCAGGATAACAAAGTAGGCGTTTATCATCTTAATATTCATCTTCATCTGCTATAACCTTTTCCAAGAAATGCAGGATAGGTAGAGTACTATACTTCATAAGCTAAATGTTTTTCTCTTTAACTCCAAAACATAAACTAAATTTGCCAATGTGGTTTTTCTTTTGTTACTTTCTGGCAATTTTCTATTGTGCCTTTGCCCAGATGCTCATCACTTGACAAAAAACATCTGTAAGGAGTTTGAGTCCAATGGGCCTGTTTGGATCTTTATAAACTAGGTTAAGGTAGCTCAGTTTAGGCTAAATGAAGGTTCATGTGTTAGTGGAAAGTCACAGTTGCTTTGTTCTTGAACACGAGCAATTACATGTAGACATGTTCCTATGCAATTAGATTTACAGGTAAACTGGTTGCAGGGCAACTGAGTTGCAAGAATCCACACAGGGCCAATGGTTTTGTGAGTGAAAAAAAAAAAATTGGTTATAAATTCTCTCATCTGACGGACTGCAACAAGGATTTATGAGGGTTTCTAGCAACGTGACTTGAACCCACAACTTTAAGGTTGCAATAGTGAGCACCTTCAACTCTGCCATAGGCTCTCTTGTCTAGATTTAGCTGACTTCATTATTTTCTTCTTCTTTTCTGTGTTTGATCCTTATTTAGGTTTTGAAATTACGTCACTTAAACTTCTTTCATTTAAATGAAAATCTCCTATGCTGAATGCTGACACTTGCATTTTTCAACAAGGATAGAAAATTTCACGTGCACTGTAACTTCATTAAATCTAAGGAGTTGAAAGTGCATCTTAAGGTGCCTCAGATTGCAATTTGTTTGAGAATGCATGTCATCCATTCCACAATAGACAGTGAGTCTGACTGGGTTTTGGTTTAATCAGACCAAAACTCTTCACTGGTTCCAACACACACACACACTCACACACACACACGATGGAGAGGATTTTGCAGATGATTTCAGCATAGGATAACATAAGCTGGAGCTTAGGAGAGCCCCTCTCATATATTTATATATGTATATGTATGTATTGCTACGAGGTTCCAACATTGTTCAAACCTCTAAAGCCAGTGTGAAAGAGCATGCCGGCCCGTATGAACTGACCATTTGAACCTTTTATTCTTTTTTAGTTTTCATACTTTCATATCTAATTCTATTTTGAAGGTGCACCTGGATTGGGTTGGACCAGTGGTTGATTCATTTTGAATCAGGATAATCCGGATCACCTTGAGCAAAACTCAAGGGTTGTGGGTCGCGGTTCCCTCATCTAAGTGATCCCAGTTCTTGGGGGTAGGGGATGATGGTTCATATTTTTTAATCACTTTCATAGATACAAGCCCTCTTTATATTTGCAAATTGGACCACATTTTAGATCTAAGATTTCAAGCTGTTGATTTGATTTACCAAAAAAAAAAAAACTTGCTGATATGGTGGGTGCAGGCTTGAATCCTTCTCTCTTTGCAATATGCATAACAGATTATGAAAATTTGGGTCACACTCTAAGAGGATCTATCATTTAACGCATTATTGAATTAATCCTGAACTAGATACTTGTATATAGTCTAATAGTTTGACCCATAGAGAGCTCACCTGATCATTGTGATTCAGATCACAGAAAACATGGCGGTATAACAATCTAGGTAACCCTCATTTTATTTGAGCCATTCACTCCATTGGTTAGACATTTGGTCTGTTTATTAAATGCAAGCTTGGTGTGACAAGCAACATTTACTTTTTCCTACTTTTCCACTCCAAATCAACATTGGAAAATCAGCACTAATAATGATAATCAGTCCTCACATACTGATGTTTTTCAATTTCACATCACCTCAATCTACTTGTCAATGCATTTGAGGTACATTCAAATGCATCCATCTCTTATAATGAATTTATTGAACTTATTCATGATTATTCAAGTGCATCCGATGCCAATAATTCATCCATGGATTTACAGATATGGAGGAGAAAGTAAAAGCGGTTCTCATAGTCATCGAAGATGATGCAGATTCTTTTGCCAAGCGAGCCGAGATGTTCTACAAGAAAAGACCAGAGCTGGTGCGCTTTGTCAACGAGTATCGTGATGCTTATACATCTTTAGCTGAAAGATATTGCCACCTTGTAAAAGATTTACAGACTGCCAACAGAACCATTGCAACCGCTTTTCCCAACCAAGTTCAGTTTTCCATTGAAGATGATGACGACGACGAATTTTTGCCAAAAGCAGCTTCGCCCAAATCCATTAAAATCCCCAGAGCATTTTCTGAAAGTCCAAAACTGAACATGGAATTCAGTGAACCAAGAAAAGAAATAAAAGCACCAGCACCCTCACAGCCAGAGAAACCACAGGCTCAGAAACCTGGTCCTCATAAGAACAAAGTTGAAGCATCACCAGAAGAGTTAGATAAGCTTCAGAAAGAGATCTTGGCTCTTCAGACAGAGATGGAGTCCGTTAGAAATTCATATGAAAGTGGGCTAGCGAAGTATTGGGAGATTGAGGAAAGGATCACAGGGATGCAAGACATGGTTTGCAACCTGCAAGATGAGTTTAGCATAAGCACAATCATCGAGGACAATGAAGCGCGTTCTTTAGTGGCAGTGGCTGCTCTGAGGTCATGTCAAGACACCGTAGATCATCTGCAAGAGCAACAAAAGAGATCTGCGGAGGAGGCAAGAGTGGAGTCTCAAAAGGTTAAAGATATCAAAAAGAAGTTAAAGATCCTAAAAGGTGGATTTCTTCCAGATCAGACAGTCCCTGATGAATTAACCATTGAAGAATCAGAAAACCCAGAGGAAGAAGTTTATGGTCTAAAACAAGAAAACATGGATTTCCAATCAATATGTGAGAAAGTGAAGGAGTACTTGGAGATGGATTACAACACACCTCTCACAGTGACAGACCTGGCAGAGAAGATTGATGAACTTGTAAATATGATATTAGCTTTGCAAACCACAATTTCATCACAGAATGCACTCATAAAGAGATTAAGATTGGATGCTGACAGACTTCAGAACCTCCTGCAGAGCCTTGAACAAGGTGAGATGAATCTTACTAATGACTCAAAAGATTTGAAAGAGAAGATGAGAGAATTAGAAAATGAATTGCATGGAATTCAGGATCTCAACCACTCTGTCAAAGATCAAAACAAGAAGCTCCAAATGGGGTTTACAGATGTGTGTCATAACCTCAAGGATCTTTATGGAAAACTGGACTCCGGGGAAAAGCGAGATGAGGATGACGATGAGGACGAGGACGAGGACAACAATGAGGATGAGGATGAGATTATAGGTACTGAAGAGAATGATTCTTTTGAAGATGAACCAACTGAACAGTGCCAAGAACAGGAAGTGATGATGACTCCAGCAAATGACTCAAAAGATTCAGAGGATCCGGCAAATGACTCGAAAGATTCAGAGGATCTGGCAAATGACTCAAAAGATTCAGAGGATCCGGCAAATGACTCTAAAGATTCAGAGGACAATATGGTGGAACCAGACAAGGAAACAGAAGGAACAAAGGATCACAATCTTTGTGTTGAAGATCAGGAAAACCGCAACCGAACCAAGTCACATGTTAGAAGGAAGTTTCAAAGCTGCTCCAACCTTGATGCTTTTTGCGAATTTTTGCAGGACCCCGGAAATCAGGATGAAGTTGAGAACACACTCCCTTCTCAGGAAGAAGATAACCTAGATTCACCAAACTGGCAACAGTTGTTGTCAAATGAGTCTGAAGACAAAGAGAAGATAATATTGGCAGAGTATACAGCAGCTCTTCGAAATTATAAGGAAACGAAGAAAAAGCTTTATGAAATAGAGAATGAAAAGAGAGGTACCTTTTTTGAAACAATGGCGCTGGTAAAAGAACTAAAGAGTGCCAACGCCATGAAAGAAAAGGAAATTCAGTCCCTAAGACAGAAACTCAGCCTTCTTGAAACAATCCCAGATGGAAACTTGCACCATGGAAGTGTTGAAAGTGTGGAAGACAAATCTAAATCTGGTGTTGATAATCTCCGGGCAAAGAGCTTGGATGGGTCGAATTCTGATTCGTTGGAAAATCTGGCCAATGAACATAACAGTGACTCCAAAGAAATAATTGATGAATCCAGTGCAACAGCATCCACTCAAACTCCCACAGGAGAGGAGATTGAAGCAGCTCTTACTGTTGAACCACGCATTGCTTCCTCGATTGAAGAGAGATTCAGAAAGGCTGTTGATGAACAGCTAGAGGAGAATATCCAGTTCTGGTTGAGGTTTGGCACTTCATCTCAGCAGATACAAAAACTTCAAATGGAGACCGAAGATCTACATTCCCAGTTCTCGAAACTGAGTAGT
The DNA here is from genome assembly GCA_003546025.1 of Camphora micrantha. Lineage (NCBI taxonomy): Eukaryota > Viridiplantae > Streptophyta > Magnoliopsida > Laurales > Lauraceae > Camphora > Camphora micrantha. The sequence continues at coordinate 67,224,408 of QPKB01000001.1, forward strand.
AATTCTTCAGACCCATCAGCAAAACCAGAAGCCACGCCCATTATCAATTGCCTGAACAAATTGCAGACCGAGCTTTCAGAATGGTTAGAGGAGAATGCATCACTGAAAGAAGAATTGCAATGCAGAAACTCATCGCTGAGCAAGATGCAGCGAGTGATAACAAGAACTTCAATGATGTGTTATGAAACAGAACAGGTGGAATTCACTGTGTATGAAGCCACAAAGTTCCAAGGTGAGGTTCTTAACATGCAACAAGAGAACAACAAGGTTGAGAGTGACCTGCAGACTGGTTTGGATCATGTGAGGGCACTGCAATCAGAAGTTGAGAGGATTCTGTCCAAGTTACAAGGAGATTCCAAAGTAACTGGATCAAAGAACCACCCAGCATTAAACCCAGCATCAATTCCACTTGAGTCTTTCATATATGGTGTTAAACACAAGAAGCACTCTAAATTTTCATTTATGAATCCAGCATTGCAGAAACAATTTAGAGATCTAAAAGCCCAGCTTCCTAAGTGATTTGTTTTAGATTGTTGGTTTCCTTTTTTTTTCTTCTTTCTTTTGTAAATCCTCTTCTCCTTCTTTTCCTTGATAGTATTGAGCTACCTTAGGTAGGTGTACTCAAAGACCTGTAATCAATTGACACATGATTCTGAATTTTTGGTTTAAAATTCTTAAATATGCAAATGTATTGCACCTATTATTATAATTATTATAATTATTATTTTTATTAATTTATTAATGTTATTATTATTAAGCATAACAATGTTCAGGAGACCCAAAAATCATATATGCAACTTGGGTCAGGCCAAACATTGGCCCAACTGACCAAAAGTGAGTGTCAGCTTGTTTATAAAGACAAAGGGTTGTCTGCCTTTTACACATGTGATAGGAAAATGAGATTTACATATGCAAATTTTGGCAACTGCACACTTTCGAGCAGACTGTGTATAGCTTGTATGAGTCTAATTTGTGGGGCTCACTTAGATACAAGTTTACGAATGGGAGGAGGGCAGTTGAAAGGTCTCCTCATTGACAAGGGGGATCCAAAAGATCAGCCCCACCAGATTATCTTAGCCCTTAATTTAAATGCCTTAAAGTTTGATGACATCTGAACTATAGATTTTTCTTGAGATTCAATTCAACGGCGAGCAAAGGTTTGGTGAGTACAAAATTGGCGCTGATGTAAGATTATGGGATGAAAAGACCATCAAAGGGGCTACACTACACTAATAAAATGTGCGCCCAAGTGGGCCCCATAGTGCTCCACTACAATTGCAAGTGCTTATAGGAGAACAATTCTCTGCAAATGTGACGTGTATATTGTTGAATACACTGTGCATGCACTATATAAAGGGGCAACCCACTAGTATTAGTTTGTGAGGCACCTCCCTTCCACATAAGTAACTAGGGATTAACCTCTAATGGCAGTGTAGATGGTGAGGGACTTGTGTGACCGCGTGTGGGTGCGTGAGTATTTACCTTACCAAAAAAAAAAAAAAAAAACCACAATGTGCATGCTCTATAAAAAGGGGCAATGTTCTCCTACAAGAACACTGAATATGCATTCTAGTTTATGGGGCTCACTTAAGGGCCCTCATATTAATGGGATTGGGTACATCGAAAGGTCTCCGGGCAAATAAGGTCCAACAAAAAAAATCGGCACAAGATAATTCTAGCCCTTGATTTGAAAGCCATAAACTTTAGTGATCTTTTAATTATATATTTCTTTGAGATTCAATCTAATGGTGGATAAAGTTTTAATGATAGAGAACCTGGGCCTTGTACCAGATCATGAGAAAATGAGAGCGTGAAAATGCCTGCACTAATCCAAGGCGGGGCCCAGTGTTCCCCACATAGCTGGACTGAATATGCAGCACCTGGTTAAGAGCACAAAAAAGTTTCTAAAATTTTCTCTGGCTTTTATAAAGCAAGCCAAACCCAGAAATTTGGGTACTTGACCTGGTCTGGTTCCTTCCAGATTGCACCAATTTACAATCCTACTTGGTCTTGACTCAGGGATGTTTAGGTTTCATCTGCATCAGGTTTCGATATTGGATTTACCTGTTTACAATTGCACCAGGCTTGGGTTGAGCCAATTCTCAAGTGGACCCAAAACTTGACCCAATTATCAAGTGGACCCAAGATTGGTTCCAGAGCTGAAATTTTCCATGGGCCAATCAGTCGGGTTGGCCAGACCTTGTCCAACCACCTCCTACAAACAAGGCCCTTTGCCTTGACGTCTACTACAGTCTACAAGTTTGCAAACCCTAACTACAGTAATCAGAGTTCCAGGTAGTTAAAACAATTTCAAAGCTATAACTGAATTCCAAACTAGTTTTAGATATCAATCTGTTGGAAAAGACAGTTTTTTTATTCTTTTATCTCTCCTTGTGCAGGGTGGCCTTCTGCTGCTTGGGGGAAAAGCTGGCAGGTAAGAAAATAAAGCACCTGGTTTCTTTGTTTTGCTTTCTCCAATTTTGGGTTTTTATTAGTTCTCAAGTATGTTCTGCTGTTGCTGCTGTTGGGTCTTTTTTCTTGGGACATTGCAAGTGTTTAATCTGCTTTCAATGGTGGGGAAAGATGGGCTTGGCACTGCCTTTTCATGTCCTGAAGTTGGGTTTTGGTAGATTTTGGGAACTAGAGATGGGTCTGTTTCGTCTTTAATCCTGCAGTTGGGTTTGGTAGTTTTTGAAGCTTTAGAGGAGTAGAGAGATGGGTCTGGGTCTGATATGAATATTGTAGTTGGGTTTGGTAGATATTGATGATTTGGAGGACTAGAGAGGGGTCTGGTTCTGATTTGAATATTGCAGTTGGGTTTGGTATATTTTGAAAGTTGGGGGAATGGAGAGAGGGGTCTGGTTCTGATTTGAATACTGCAGTTAGGCTTGGTAGATTTGAAAGATGTAGAGAACTAGAGAATAGAGATGGGTCTGGTTAAGATTTGAATCCTGCAGTTGGGTTTGTGCAATTTATATTTTCTTTTGCTTCTTTTTTGTATATAGTTGGATTTCCTCTTTTTTTTTCTTTCCACCTATTATTAGTTGTAGAATCCTATTATGGGTTTCTTTATATTAATCACTTAGTTGTGGTGGAATAAAAAGAGGAATGAGTTGGAGAGGACAGGAATCAATCAAAATTAATGAAAATTGCTCTTCAGAACAGGAGCTCCCATTTGCCTTTAACCATCCGTCATTCTTCTTCTTCTACAATTTTTTCCTTTTATTTCAAAATATAGTTTGTCACAGTGTGGTTAATTCGAAAGGTGTAGAAAACTAGAGATGTCTTTGGTCCTAATCTGAATCATATTGAGTTTAGATGTTTGATAGATAGATAAGGAGAGATCTAGTTAACAACATAGGGAGGTCTCAAGCCAAAAAATTGGGGTTCGAAGCTGGAGAAGCAACACAACGCATGAGAAGGGTAACTAGGGAGGTCTTATTATCTTGTACTCATAGGAAGATTACGAGCATCCATTTTTTTCATGGCCTATTTCAAGTGAAATATCAGATCATTTAGTGGTGCCACTGCCATATGTGTATGTGCCGATGTAGCCATGGATTGTCCAAGTTCAAACAGATGGTAGTACCATTGAAATGACATTGGTTATGTTGGAAGGGTGGATGAATTATTCAGAAAGTTTTGAATGAACTCAAGCTTGTATGATTCTGACAAATGTTCAAGATGTTATGGCCAATGATAGGGTAAGGTAAAGTTCCAAATTTACATAGATAATTTAGTCATCTTTCTTTAGATATAGCCTGTGCGGGTATCTATTATATGTAGATATGGATATGGATGTGGGGATCAAGGAAGTGACTTTGAACTTTTTGAAATCTTGGACATGGTTGCATATCATCTGTCCTATCCATAACATGACATTTCGCATTTCATATCAAGTTCTTTATACCAAGCACTACTTTTTCTTATTTAGAACATTTCTAAATTAGTGAAATACTGTCATTTAATTTTCTTTGTTTCTAATTACCATCTTGTCATTCTCTTTCTTTTGATCCTTTCAATTTTGATTCCAAATTTTGTTGATTTGATGTTATGTTCTTTTTTGAATTTTAAGGTCTGCTGAAATTAGGGTTTTCTAATCCTCTGTGCCAGAACAGAGGATTTGTTGACTTGTCCACTAACAGAGGATTTGGAGGGATTTTTTCAAGGCAAATGGCTTGGAATTTGGAGAGGTGCAATCTAGGTCTCAAGCTAAAGGCTGGTGTTGTTCTTCCGGCAACAGAAACTCATGTTGAAGAGGCTATTGGAGCAATCAAATCTGGAAAAGTTATTGCGGTGCCAACAGACACTCTTTATGGATTTGCATGTGATGCTTGGTATGATGCTATAGCTTTCTCTCTTTTATCTTTTGGGTTTGTTCCACAAATCAATTAGAATAACATAATAAATATTGCTTGGATGCAAACAATGATGCTACTGACCTGACTTAATTGTTTCTGAAATGTAGTTTTTTTGTTTCTCATTTCAGTAAAGGGTAAAAATTGTTGAAAACATATTTTCTTTTTCATGTAAATAGATAAGGGGAAATCTGCACCTTCACTGTTGTATCCTAGGCATATCCCACAGTTACATCTTTATTAGTACCATTATTTGGGCTTATATGCTAGTCTGGGTATTGTTGGTAACCATTTTTAAACTTGTAAATATTGTGGCACAAATGCACAATTCATTTTACAAGTACAAAAAATCAACCGACACCTATCACTTAGTTGTATATGAATTGCATAGATTATTTTTTATGAAAACCGAATATGAGATAATTTGACATGGACTTTTGTGGGTGAAACATATCTTCATGTTGTCTTCTTGCAGTTCTAAAGAAGCAGTTCATAGAATTTATGAGATCAAAGGACGTAAACAAACAAGTCCACTAGCAATTTGTGTTGCCGATGTTTCAGACATAGAGCGTTTTGCTGTCATAGATAATTTGCCCCATGGGCTGCTTGACAGTCTCCTTCCAGGACCTGTCACTGTTGTCCTAAAGCGAGGTTTGTTCTAAATCTCTTAGTGGCAAACAGAGAAATTATAGCAATAAAAGCTATTTGTGCTTTTACCGTGTATTTGCATTGATGTTCTACTTCAATATATTCATATGATTTTGAACTTAAATTTTCTTGTAGGAGAATGTAGCATCCTTGAGAAGTCTCTAAACCCAGGTTTAGATAGCATAGGCGTCCGAGTACCAGACTCCAACTTCATCCGAATAATAGCACGTGGTTCTGGAAGTGCGCTGGCTCTCACAAGCGCCAACCTTAGTGGGCAGCCTAGTAGCATCAATATCAAAGATTTTGAGAATCTCTGGCAACATTGTGCGTATGTTTATGATGGTGGCTTACTTCCTTCTGGGCGTGCGGGATCAACGGTCATCGACCTCACTAAGCCAGGAATGTACAAGATCCTCAGACCTGGAAGGTAAGCAACCAACTGGGCTATCATCAGTAATTCCATAATCTTTCTTTTCTAAGAATTTTTCAGTTCTTTTCTTTAAAAAAAAAAGAGACTTTTCATTATATTTTTCATTTTTTATTTTTTTCAAATTTTATTGTTAAGCGTGTTAGTTGTAGTTTGTACACGTTTTTAGATCTACAGTTTTTTTTTTTTTTTTTTTGGGGTGTTGTTTTTTGTTCCTTCATTCATGAAGGGTTGATTGTTACTAACCCAAGCAAAAAAAAAAAAACCGATCTATATTCAGATAGATCAAACCATCAGAGGTATCAAATTGAGGATTTTTTTTTTTTTTTGTTTTCATTTTTGTTTTCTTGTTTAAAAAAAATTATTGATTACTTATTTTATTCTTTGATCCGTACGAAGGCCCTATAATACATTTAATTTGATCAAATCCATGCATGTCAATTACACTGTCTTTCTATATATTTAATGTGGAATTTTGGGTTTTCATATTTTCTTGTTTCAAAATTATCTAAGTATATGTTTGGAGTTGTTTTTCATAAGCTTAGATCTACAAGTGATGGCTATTACCGAAAAAAAAAAAAAAAACTGATGGCTATGAGTCACTCAAATCTACGTGATTTGAACCTAAAGTCTGTTTATGAGCAGTGCTTTAGTGGAACTACTATACCTTCGTGGTTCACTATTTCATATTCTATTTCTGTCATCAATCTACATATGGTGATAATATTGTATGCATAATATAATGAAAACTATGCTATTGCTTGCGAGTTATTATTCTCAGTTCATCACTAAAATGAACTAACACATTCTATATATGTAATTTGTACCACTTCAGCCGATAGAGTAAATGAAATACTCAACCTCAACAAATTCACAGTTTAGGATCAGATACCATACAAAACCTCCATGATGTTTTGGGTCATATACTGCTTGAGAATTCAAAAGAACAAAGTAACCATCGAAAGCTAACATTTATTTTTATTTTTATTTTTTTTATGTTTCCAGATTTTTGGGCTCAAAAAAATTTTCAATAGTAATAAGTACAGAGGTGTTTTATTAGCTCCTCATACTCATGGCAGTAACAAACGTAGCATGAGGTGACTTTCTTTAGGGGATTTATTGCCAATATCATATTGGCTCTGGTGGTCTATTGAAAGGCTTGAACTCAATGTGACACAAGAGACCCCTACACCACCATAGAAGGGAAATGATTAGAAGATTTGACCTTAGTTTTTTTAAAAAACATCTTCTACTTGAACATAAATATCAGAAGAAGCGATGGATGGTTAAATTCTCTCATCATCTATGATGCCTAGTTATGATTTATGAATATGGATATGGACAGGGATATGGGGAGCAGGGATATCGCTTCACTTTCAGATATCCAAATCCAATACACTAGTACAGTGATGGATATCTTATGCATAGCATGATATTATGTGTAACGTTTATTAGAGAAAAACTTGCACTATACTAGTAACTTGGTTCTTTTTATCTGAAAATATTATTTTCCTCTATACATTTCTAAACTTAATAAAAGTATTACTATTTCATTCAAACATTTTTATTTGTAAGCAATAAATTTAATAGAACTCTATGGAATAATGGAACTTTATTTATTTATCTATTTTTTGCTAAGCGTGCAACTTGCCACACTAACATAGACAAAGGGGCTTGAACCCTAGTCTTCTCCATGACAGGAGCAGTGCCTTACCACTGCTCCAACAGTGGGCTGGCTATGGAATAACAGACCTGGTACAATAGGATATGCTAAAATTGGTTTCCTACAAGTATTTGTGTAATATCTAGCTGTAGCTTAAGTATTGTTTTCTTCGGATAAGGACCTTCAAGCAGATGCAAGCATCCAAGTATCACGTCACTTGTTTCAATGGGAGGAAAACCTTCTCAAGAATGTATTTGGAGGAAAATCTATTTCAAAATCGATTAGATCCCTTCTAAACAATAAAATTCACAAAAGTTTCTCCCCATCCTCTTATACAAATCTTTTATCAATGACCCTTTTTTCTTGAAATAAAAGTCTTTGTAATTGAACTGCCAAACTGACTTCTCCCTCTCATAGATCCACATGAGAATTCACCCACCATTCTCCACTTGAAACCTAACTCCTCTAGAGTCAACCTCCGTGTTCCTTATAGAAACATCCCTTCATTTGGCAATACCCCTTTCCACCGCCAATCTAGCCAAGGCACCGGGAGATGAACTTGACTATGGGAGTTTGGATGCCTTGTTTCGTTGGAACGGGGAGATATTGTTTCATCCTATCAACAATATACAGCTGGCAAATGTTGATAGGATGAAACAGGGATCTGACTATTGATGCCATATCTACTTATTGTGATACTCTTCCATAATGTCTCTTGTTCTTGAACTATTCCAAACCTTCACCACCATCTTGCTAAGAGATCCAAATTCCTTTTCCTAATGTGACCCATTCTAATTCTTCATTTGAAGTTTGCACTTCCACTTAATGTGGTGACATTTACATTATTCTCCCCAACCTGCACTAATTAGATGGAATTACTGGCACAGCATAGCATGGGAATGAACTGATTGTATTAGTTCACCTTAAGGGTGCATTTTGGCAACCTTCATCTGCAATGTTTCAAAAATGCAATTTCCCTCTATCATGGGGTATTACAATATTTGGTGATACACAGACATCTGGCCTATTACCATAACATATCTAAAACAAATTTTAAGATTAGGTTCTAGGTGTTATTGGTGAGAGGTTCTGTTATATGATTAATCGGGTGAATATTTCAATGAGCCCACCCAATTATCAAAGAAACAGGGACACACGTCCAGCCCACCCAATTATCAATGAAACAGGGACACACGTCCAGTGTATATTAGTATCTAGAAGTATTCCTGCCTGGAAAAATGTAGAAGTACTTAACAGAGTTTTTTATGCTAATTTCTGATATTTTGAAATTGGGACCAATCATCAAGTCAGATTGGTTGGACAAAATGCACCCTTAAGGTGAACTAATACAAAACTGCTTGGCCCGTCTTGATTGGTTCATTGTTGACCTTTTCCCACCAATCCCAGATGTACGTCAGATGTTTTAGTTTTATTGAAATCTAGTTTTGAAATCATTCCCCCCCACCCCTGAGTATGATTTGTTGCCTTTTAGTTGTATAGAATCATACCTGAATTTTTTTTTTTATAACTTGGTACTTGTATTGATTACTGACGCGGTTGTTGATATGGTTGCCTTGCAGTGCTATGGAAGAGACAATGGCAATTCTGGAGAGGTTCTTCCTGAAAAATTATCCTTGAGACATAGGTCTCAGTGTCTTCTTAGGATACAAACACTCTCCAGCAAGCTATGAACACTGTACCTGTATTTGATCAACAGAAAAATGTTTTTTTTTTTACAGTCAGTGTTCTTCAATATTTGTTGGATAAATTACCCATCTCATTGGAGTCACTTGTAAATTGATTCAACAATTTTGTCTGATAAATTACCCATCTCATTGGAGTCATTTATATATTTATTTAACAATTTATATTACAAGTCCAGTTTATGAAGCAAAGTTTTAGTAATCTCTCACTGACAGTTTTATTACCCATGCGTCACTAATGAATATTCGGGTGTGCTCTACAAGCGCTACAGACATGGTAAATTTTGGGTTGTTGGTCAGTTCTTTCAACAATGCATCAATGGATGTTCAATCCAAATAAAAACTCAGTGAAAGTTGCAAGATTACAACCGGCTCTAAGGGTCTGTTTGGATAGGCAAAAAATAGACTAGAGTGAAGTTAAATGGCCCTACCAGTCTAAAATTTCAACTCTACCATGTTTAGATGAGTTTGGCTCGATGGATGAAGTAATGTTATGAGCCACAAGTACTCCATTTCACTTTAATTCTAAATACTTCCATTTCCTTGAGTTAAAGTGGATTCTACTACAAACTTTAACTTCAAAATAAGCATCCAAATGAAGTAAAGTGAAATACTCTACTTTAACTTCAACCTACTTCTCTTCACTCCACTCTACATGTGAAATCCACTTCAGTTTATTCCACTCCTTATTTATCCAAACAGGCCTAAAGGATCCAAATTTATGAAAGGAAAATTTGATTAATTCTTTTTTTTTTAACGGAGGGTGATTAATCCCTTCGTGCCTAGGGGAGTTGGGTAAATCTCTTGTGGTCCAGTGTGGTAGTGTAGTTTCGAACCCTCAATCTCCGAGAGCAAACCGTGGTCTTTAGTCAACTGTGCTACCCTTTGGGGTTATTGATTAAGAAACTTTTAACTATAAATGATTGACATACTGTGAGACCTACTAATTAGTAATCACAGTAGAATCATCTAATAGCCGATTAAAATGGGAATCATCTAATACCAAAGATAATGTGATCCATCTTTTGAAAACAATTCCAATGTGATCTACAAACATTCCTAGTAATGCAAGGATTCATCTAATGTTTTCAATCGTTGTATTATTCATTTAATATTTGAAATCGCAATGGACAAACTAAACGGCTCTTTTACAATGGAATCAACCTATCATTTGTAATAATGATGGGATCCATATAGTGTTTGGCAATTGTGGTTAGACCATCTAATATTAGAAAATCAGTGAACCATTCAACTATAAAAACCATGAGATTTATTTATATCAATATGTGATTTAATCACGGTGGTGCCCATTAAAAGTAACCATGGGTGATGTACATCTAACCATCATTATCATGATGAGCCCATCCATCTTTTTTTTTTTTCTAAGGTAAGAAAGAGATTCTATTAAAGAAAGTTCATGATACAACAACAGTCAAACCTGCCCTCTCAACTTCCTAACCGAAGCATGGCGTCCTGTATCACATAAAAACTAACCTGGCTCAAAAAAAACCAAGCAAGCCAACAGCCTCGGCATAAGGTGTGGGTTTGCTTCCCGTATTGCCCACACTTACTTGTTCATTGTGCATTTGTGTGGATTTAGCAGATGTCACCTGATAGATTAGTTCTATTGGATTAAAGTTTCGAGAGATACCAATGTCATCAATAATAAAAATGACGGGATTTATTTAATGATGGTAAATTAATATAACCGGTCAGACGATATATTCTTGATGATAATTATCAACGGAACATGCCTAATGTTGGTAATCATGATGGACTTACCATGTAGAGGAAAAATAGATGAGTTACCATATAATGATCAATGTGATCAACACGAGTTTATTCATTAATAGTTTTTTCTTTTAATCACATGGGTATCCTGAGGTCTTTAACTGAAGAGGACTAATTCTATAGGTGGCGCCTGCGAAATCCATGCAAACGCATGCGACTAATTTTAGAATAAGTTTCGAACACAAGACACCGGGAGCGAATCCACGCTTTATGCTACTCCACCAACTCCTCGTTGAATAGCTTATTTGATTATTAGTTATATTTACTCATCATATTGTTAATTTTATGTGAGGTACAACTCTATTTGAGTAGAATTTAGAAAAATCTCATGTGATGGCCTTCAATTCGACCGGGGGGTCCCACTCTAGAATTCCACTATTTCAAGCAAAGCCTCTCTAATCTGTGAGTGAATCCGGGCCGGCGTTGGTGGAACATGCCAAAATAGTCCAACTCAGAAACAGCAACAGTGAGCTGTGACCTGTGAGCATCCGAGGGAAAAATCTCTCTCTCTCTCACTCTCTCTCACTGTGTGTGTTGTTTCAGATTTCCAGGTATATTGTTTCTCTCTCTAGTGAGTAGTAGGAAGGAATGAAGCCCCATCACCTGTTTCTATTGTTCTTGTTATGTTTTGGCTAAAAAATCATCTGATTGTCTATTATTCTCTGAAATCTCTTCTGGGGTTCTTTTGCTTTGGATGCTATTGACAGAAAAAGAAGTAAAAACCTATTTATCCAAGATTCTGTTGATTTGGTTTTATATACGACTTGGGTTTCTTCCATACATGATTCAGGTCCTTGATAAAGCGTTTAAAGGCCAAGATACGATGTTTGAGACCAAGAAGAAGAAGAGGAAGGTTTTTATCAGGGAAGATGACATTCCAATGACCTTACGAAGGTAAAGAAAAAAAAAAGGGTTTTTTTTTTTTTTACTTATATCATCAATGGAGAATGAGATGCTTTTGTTCTATTTATTTTTGCATATGGGTTATTTGAACTTCAGTTTGGTGTGCGTTTGGATGTAACTAAAAACCACAAGTGAAATCGTTTGGTGGGTTTAGTAGATGGTTATCCATTAACGATGGGGCTATTGTTTTTCTGCCCTTTCTCAGCCCCCAAAACGTTATTAATGACTTGGTGTTTGGAACTGAAGATTGGTTCTAGTTTGGATTGAAGGGCCTGAGCCTGCCTTAAAGGGTTGCAGCATTCATATGGGGTGATACACAAATGATATCTTGGGTGGATTTATTCTAGTTTTAGAGGTTTTTTTTTTTTTTTGGTTGGGGTTCTGCTCCATATCGCTGCCAGTGGGAAGAGTAAGTAGAATGCATCTTACCAATCAAGTGAAAAAAGTGGAATATATCTTTCCACCAATACTATTTTAGGTGGTTTTCATACACCTTGCTACTGCTATGCTATGTGATATCAGGAACACCTTTTATTGAAATATGTGAACTTGAATATCATGAGCCCCTTCAGAAGTGGAAAATGACCAACCCTTTCTAGCCTGTTGCTTTGAGCATTTTTTAATGTGTTAGGCTAGAATACAGAATGAAAAGGTAACTAGTGGAACGTCTTTGGTTATGTTAGTTTGTATTCATTGGAATATAATTGTTAATATAGATCGCAAATATGTGATTGACGTGGCTTATCTATTAGTGTGTCAAAATGGATACATATTTGTGGATTATCAACAGCACGCATGCATAAGTTTTTTTGTGCATCCTTTTCCTTTGTTGATGCCTTTTGCTTGTAACTAGTGGTTTAGTCACTCTTACAGTATATCTTTCCTACATTGCACCATTCAAAAAAATAAAATAAAATCTTTCTTATATTGTGTTCTTCTTTTCTCTATTAACTAAGTTACCATTTCAAAAAAAAAAAGATGAGAAAACCACGCAAGTTTATTGTTCAGTGAGTTTGGTGGCACGTGTTCATTAACGCGAGGCACCACTTTTCACCCTTTTATTTTCTTTCTCCAGCTTTCTTACACGGTCGTTAAATTTTTGGAATGCATATTTAACCATATATTTAAAAATCTATTAGATTTTTCTTTCTTTCTTTCTAGCTGGTAAGAAAGATTTTTATTCAAAGGCTCCAACATGTACAAGTATCAGTGCCATACTATAAGATTTAAGTATTTGGATCATACAAAATAGCCAGATGCAGAAACCAACTGCTAGCAAAAAATGCATTAGTCTGTACTTTGTACCAACTCTCTACAAAGAATATGTATAACCCACATAATGCTAATTGATAAGAATATGAACCAATTTCATGGCCTTTATCTTGTAAAGAGCACCTCAACTATGACGGCGTCGATCTCTTAAGAAGACAGTTTAATGTGTTCAGTTGTAGGATAAATGCGAAGGAAGGATGGATTCTTCTCTGCAAAGCTCTATTAAGTTGAATTCTGTAGATGTTTGCTGGGTACACATGGATAGAGGAATGGATCCTCTCAAAAGACATTTTGGGTGAATCAAGGTGTGAGACTAAAAATGAGGTTGAAATTTTGTCCTTAGTGTTTGAATCTTTCAATTGTCTTCTCTTCAAAGTTTGCTTCTCTTATAGTGGAGGGTGTTTAGAGGAATGCAATTCAGTGGCCTTGCTGGAATAAGAATTACCAATGGAGACTGGCTAATTGTGTGGACTGTATAAAGTGAGTCTTGTTCAATGTGAAATAATCAGGTTTCTTGTGTTTCTTTGATTTAAGAGGCTGACATAGAAACATATTTTGGTGAAGTAATGATTTCATTTTTGCCACCATTGAGCATATGGGTGAACGGTCTTTCTTTCCACATACCAAAGCGATCGCTCATGGTAGCAGTTTCTGAAGAACTTGGTCCCCTTTTGGAAAAAGGGCCCATGTACCAACAATCCCTTTGGGATTGAAAGGAACAAGGGAAAGCAAATGCCAAGTTGAGCAAGCATGAACAACAATTGCTCCAGCTATCCACAGTAAATGAAAAACTGGTCAACATACTTATTCAACCAAGGAGGACTGAATTGCTGTCTGGAAGGTAATGATCTAGTGCTTTGGAAGTTGATCCCATTGCAAATTAATTCCGAGGGAAGAATAAACATATCGTCTAAGAGACTAAGACACACTCTCTCTTGCTTCCATTTATATGGAATGTCAAGGGACAGGTAGGCCATGGGGATTGAGGAGCAATTAATTTTTACGGTGCTGCAACTGTAGATTTTTCTCCTTTTTTTTCCTTCTCTGAAATTGGCATTTGATTGGAAAGGTTAAAAGGTGATACAGAGTCACTGCCATTGGGCATATAAAACTAAGCATGATTGGTTGCTTAATGGGGAATCCAGGCATATTGTGCACATGGTGTTTTAAAGGTGAATTGATTTATTTTTTGTAGGGCCAAAGTGTTGGGAGTTGGGGCTCGATTAGGGTTGAAAATTTGGTTGCAGTGGAAGGGCTTAAGATATTAAAGTGGCTACTTAGCCCCCCTTTTCATGGGAGGAGACCCCAAAAGTGATATATAGTGGGTGAACAGTGATGTGAAAACAATGGGTGAATGGTGATGCAGAATGATCTGGTGTTTTATTTCATTATGATTGAGATCAAGGAATTGGGCATCTCCTAAGAAATATCTTTTGTCAGCAGTTGCAATTGATGATGTGGGTTTTGCTTGTGCTGTTAGAAGTGGATAAAATGTCTTGTTATTTAATCTGATAAGGCCAGACTTTTCTTTTGTTCTTTAATATGTTTACTCTCCATTTATCATATGTAACCCAACTCCTCGAATGTTTTTCTAGTTTAATAAAAGCATTATCTTCAAAATAAGTATCGCGGAAAATTTATGGTAGAGATTTGTGGCTTTCTTCAACAGTAGAGTTTTGCTGCAGCAGTCTTGATGATTCTTGTCGAGCCTGGGGTGCTACAATGCTAGGTGGAGAAAAGAAGACACCTAGAAGAGATAGTAGCTGTTTCTTTTATTTTCTTTTGTTAATTAATGTTTCCTCATAGGTATGGTTATGTTTTTTCCAAAAAGTTCTTTAATAAAAAATGGTTTTCTCATAAGTAGATAGAACTCCCTTTTAAGTGGTTTCAGAAATTTAATGTTAAAATAATTCAAAAGGTTCAACATTTTCTATCCTGGGAATTTATTGTGGAATGTGATTGACTCTTTTTATGCTATTACTTGGTCAGGACGCGACAAAGGAAGCTTGGAGGAAGGCCTTCATTTTGGACATTTGGTTGTTGTTGTTTTTTTATTTTTTATTTTATTTATTTATTCATTTATTTTATATCAGTTGCCTTTAGATGAGCAGGGAGGGTGGCTAATGTTTTTGTTAGATATCTTAGCCTAGAGGATCCCTAAATTTGCCTAATCCATTGTTCATGTTTGTGTTCATTTTGGTCCCTTCATCTGTGCGCACGCACGCGTGTGTTGATCTTGTGGTTTGAACATTGCTAATATTTAGGCATTGAGAGTGAATGTGGTTGAAACATGACAATCTGGATTAGTATTTGGGTTGTGCCAAAGCCACCTGCAATTATTTTGACCTTTCCTTTTGCAGATACAGTGCAACAACATTACTCACTTTACTTCAGGAAGTTGCTCAATTTCCTGGTGTTAAAATTGATTGGAATTTGCTGGTGAAGAAGACTTCTACTGGCATTTCAAATGCACGGGAGTATCAGATGGTATGGAGGCATTTGGCCTACCGCGACATATTGTTAGAAAAACTTGAAGAGGGTGATGAACCTTTTGTAAGTTTGACATTCTCGATTAATTAGGAATTTTCTCCA
The DNA here is from genome assembly GCA_003546025.1 of Camphora micrantha. Classification (NCBI taxonomy): domain Eukaryota; kingdom Viridiplantae; phylum Streptophyta; class Magnoliopsida; order Laurales; family Lauraceae; genus Camphora; species Camphora micrantha. Next base: position 67,239,765 of record QPKB01000001.1, read on the forward strand.
AATCAATGTGGAATACATGCATTTCTTTAGTTCTATGGTATGTTGGCATGCCTATATGTGCTTTTATGTTTTTCACTATATATGTGCAGTGCATATTGTTATCTACTATTCTCCAAACCTAAACTTTTTCCCAGTTGAACTGAATCAATTTATTCATCGATATAATCATGTATATTTTTATCAGGAGTAATATTCAGCACTAAACCTTTGTGACATATTAATGTGCAAAAACTGTTACAATGGATGGTGGGGTCCACTGATTTTTTGGGTGAACCTTTGGATAGGAATGGCCCACTCTGGATTTATAGCTCCCTCAATATCACCTTGATTTGATGGTTTTAGTTGTCAATCAAGAACCTGGAAAATGAGCTATCCATTCTGCAAGCTCATGATCATAGTTGTAATTTGTAAATCACAATTGTAGTAGGTGTCATAGGCAGCCCCAAAATTCATAGGCTGGGTACATACTGTGCAATCATGGCCATCACAGCACATCTCAGCATTTACTTTCAATTGTATTAAAAAAACTGTAAAGTTTAGAATATTGGAAAATGCTAACATATATTTCTTTTGTTTTTTATATGTGAGTTAGAACACATTATAAAGGCATTTATTGGTCCCCTAAAGTCATATACATGATTTGTTACTGCTTTTTACCAGAACTTAAAGATTTGAAAAATGCCTAATTTTCTTCGAAAATGCACAATACTAAATCTTGGCTGGAAATTACTAGAGCTAGGGTAAACTAATACTCCATAGTTAAATCTAAGTCACTCTTTACTCCATAGTTAAATCTAAGTCACTCTTTACACATACATGTATTAGAGGCATTTAAAAAAAAATAAAAAAATTCTATTAACTCAGGTAAAATGATTTAGAAAGTAAAAAGGACTAAATCTACCTAGATTAGGCTTAAAATTCCAACTCTTTCCTACGCTGCAAAAAAAAAAAAAAAAAAAAAAAAAAAAAGAAAAAGAAAAGAAAAGAGAGAGAGAGTAAACACATACCTTTTTGAAGCAGTAAACACATACCTTTTTGAAGCACACTCAAGATCTTGTCAAAAAAACCAGTGATTCAGTGTTTAAATCACAAAATCTACTCTCAGATGGTGGAAATGGGCTGGAGAGTGCTTTATCAATGTGAGAATTGTGGCCGTATGACCATATCAACCGGTACATCCAATTGGGCCAGATACCAATATCCCATCAAAATATAGGATTAGTATCGATCATTCCCAGTACGTATTTGGCTGATATTTTAGACCTTGCTCATGATAGTTGGTAGTGGTCACCTGAACAAGGAATTAGGGGGAAGCCAATGGTATCCGTCGGCTATCAATACTTCAAATGGTAAGTAGGTTTCGCACTGGCTTATTTTGGTTTCTCATCCATCTTTTATCAAATAGCAGAATTATAGGATCACGTGTGATGCATACTCAGTGATTCCTTGGTCTGGCTCCAATCTTAGCACAAAAACACATGAGCATCCAGGTCCATGAGTCAACAAAAGCACCAGTTCTCCATCAATCAAGCCTGCCTTTCTTTTATTAATTGCAATTTAGGAGTGTTTAGTTAATTGTTGCTTGAGAGGTAGGATATAGTGTCCGTTGTTCTTTGTATGGTGCATAGAAACATTGGCAGAGCCACCACCTGCCAATTGAAAAGAAAAAGAAGAAGAAGAAGAAAAAGAAGAAAGAAGGAAAGGTGAACAAGACTACTGTGCAGTACTATTGCATCTAAATAATTTGCAGCTCCCACCTAAATCCGTGAATGGGCCTTTCCTAAAATCCAAAAGCACAGGCTCCCACGTAAATCCATGAATGGGCCTTTCCTAAAATCCAAAAACACAAGCTCCCACGTAAATCCATGAATGGGGGCCTTTCCTAAAATCCAGAAGCACAAGCTCTGACATCTTGTATATTGTCACCAGCTCAACTTTCAACTCATTACCAGTGGGAGTCACAGTTGGATAGATTGTGTTTTTTTTTCTTAATGATTTTTTAACCCTAGCGGGCTATATTTCTGTGGAGAACAACTGGATGATATCTCCTTGTACCTACCAGGGCCTAAAATCTATGACTCCCTCATCTGCAGGGAGGACTTTTTGTGGCTGCAACAACCTGCTCTGGGTAGGTGAACCATAATGTGTTTTTACAGATGATTAACTATTTGGGGTTTCTCAAAAACAAGGAAGAAAAGCATAATATATAATCACATGTAAATACATCTTCAATCCAACAGTAATATAGCCTAACACGAAGAAGCTAAGGGCAAAAGTCTATACAAAAAAGATAGCCTAAGGCTCATGGTCCTCCAACATGGGGGCCCATTCATATCAGTTAAGCGCTAGATTTAAGCATAATTTTTCACTTAAGATACAAGTCCAATCTGCAAATGGAGTGGATTAGGAAGTGTCTATCTTTTATTTTGTCATGTGAGGAGCCTTCAGAGCCTTTAGCCGGTCCCAAGCCCGGACAAAGGAGGAGGGTTGTGCGTTAGGTAGTCGACAGCCAGCACAATACTCAATCGGATTTCTTTATGGATTTGAGACCTAATGAAATTTTGTGAGGGCGTCCCCTGCTTAGAAGACATGGCCCTAAATAGATTTGATTGGCGTCGTCAAATCCATATAGCTGACCCCACCTAGTGGGAAAAGGCTTGGTTTGGTTTGGTTTTAGGAGCCTTTAGAGTTTGGACTCTCAAGTATTAAAAAAAAAAAAAAAAAAAAAAAAAAAGAGTTTGGACTCTAAAGTCTAAATCCCTTGTTTGATGGGAAAATTTCCTGAGTCCAAATGATGTCCGGATGACATGAATTAGGTGCATTGGACATGTCACTCAATGCAGATTACAAAGGAAAGAAAGAAAGAAGGACAACTTGTCTTTCAGTTTCCCATCCAATGAGGCCACGCCCACGATTGTGCAATTCTAATGAGATTTTGAAGAAGTTAAGGCCCATTTTCTGATATAGTACAGTCTAGTTCGAGTTTGAGTTATGCTAACACTCTTAGTTAGAGTCATAGTAGTTTGATGTTAGAAGTCTTAGTGTGTGAATAGTATGGGGAGGGGCCACCTAGCCTATATAAATGGATCTAATTCTTTCAATTTCAATGTTGTTGATTGCTTCGATTTTGATTGGTTCTTTCAATTGGTTTTGGATTCCATTGGTGATGACTCCATAGATGTGGTTGTTTGATGCTTCAGCTTGAAGATAGTAGATCTTTATTTGAGCAGATTGGCACAACCATAGCTGCCAGAACCACATCAAACAGCGGGTCTCCAACTTATTTGAGTGAAATTGCAGCAGTTGTCAGTACAAAGGGGTTATAGTTTGTGCACAGTTTGGATTTTGAGAAGGTGGGGGTTTAGGTGGAGAGCTGTACTTTATTAAAATGCAGTGGAGATGCTCTGTAGTCCTGTTTTAGTTCTGCCGTAGACTGATTAGGATTTCTTTTACCCTTTTTTTTCTTTTCTGTAACAGATGTAACTTTTAAGTATGTAACTTAATTAGCTAATTGGTTAGGAATTTGGAAATAAATAATTGGATTTTCGACCTGTTTAAGAGATTTATCTCTTTGGCATGAGTTGCCCTAGTATGGACTGGTTTAATCGGTGATCAAACCAATCCCTTAGTTCGTCACACCATCATTTCTATCAATTGTTATGTACTCTTTAGTTCTATTTTTATCATATTGATTATTCGGAGAATATTGGCGAAAGAGATTGCTAGGTTTTGGAAAGCAAACCCTTTTGTGTTGAGTATAAAGCATAGCTGGGCTGTTGAGAAGCTTCTCTCTTTACATTGTTGACAAGCTGACTGTCAGATCAGTTGAAAGTGATCCTCTTTATATTTTTAATCACACTGAAAAATACAACAATTAAAGATATGAGATTTTCTATGAAATGCGCTCTTCGAAAGAAAATCACACAGAATTCTGAATTACATTCCAGGACTGGTTTGGATGTGTTTCTTTTATAGTGGTGTTCAAATATTTCAGTTAAACAAAGCTGCTGAACTTAAAGAACTTATATTATACATCTAGTAATATTCTACATGTAACAGTTCCTTGTGTTGGAAGAAGGAACTGTTCATTGGTCTCATGAGGATTGATGATTAATTGGATGGATTGGGCTACATGTCAATTAGGGGTAGACCAATATTTGTTCCAAACTTTGATACCAGGATACTTCAAAATAGAGAACGTAGTCTCATATTGCATCTGATGCTTTACTTTTTATGCTTAAAATCCATGTCCTTGCCATATCCACAGCGTATCCCTCCTGTATTTGGGCATCATGGGTCCCAATCAATTCAGCCGAGCCCTTGATTTAGGTGCCTACAAGCTGTATAAAGTGATAACATGTTGTTTAATTCTAACTTAGTCTGACAAGTTCATTGGGGTGTCTCCATCAGACTTGGGGCCGTAAAACAACAACCAGTCCAAAAGCTTCCAAGAGTACCTGGTTTGGATTGGTTAATTTTGTCATGTTTGGGATCAATTGGACAATATTTGAGCCTGGCTTGTGTTTGGCCAACCATTGATCATTCGCATATTTAAAGCCAGCATTAACTTGCCACCTCAAATTGAATTGGTTTGGGCTTGAAAATGGGCAGAATCCACAATTAAATCTGAACTTTTTTTCAATTACTTAAATGTGAGCACGAAAAATTAATGTTGAGAATCCTACAGTCTAGGATCAGATTAGTCTTTGTCAATCTAGATTAAACCTGACCTCGGTTTGGACTGACCTGACTTGCAACAGATTGGCTCAATGCCTTTTTATTTGCATCAACATGACATTTCATTATCAGATAAGGTTGTAATTTTTTTCTTTGACATGGAATCTAATATTTTTGTATCGATGATTTTGGATGGCAGTCTGAGTTTATACGACGTGAATTAAAGTTTTACATATTTAAATGTTTAAAGCTATTTTTGTGATTACCTGTCCTATCAACATTGATTTTTTTTTCTTGCTATACACAGTAATGAATTTTATTTTAAAAACTGTCAAATTATCTGCTTGCAGGATGATGATAGTGATTTAGAGGTTGAATTAGAACCTTCCCCTGCGGTTAACGGTGAAGCAATGACAGAGGCTGCAGCATGTGTGAAGGTAGCCTTGTTTTTATTTGCTACAATGTTCCAAGTTGGTCTAGTCTATCTGAATAATGTGTTTGATAAATTAGTATGTTGGCTAGTTTGATCGTAATTTGGAATTTTTGAGGAGGTGAAATTCTTAGAAGAAACTTGTAGTTTTCTATGCTTCTCTAAACTTATTCCTTGGGATTTAAGATATCTACCTGAATGGTTTTGGTATTATTTATGGTTGTTTTGGTCAGGTGCTAATTGCTTCAGGCTCACCTAGTGAATCTTGCCCCTCAAATCGTGCTATCGTTGAGGCTCCTTTGACTATAAAACATACCTAATGGTCAATCATCACGCAATCCGTCAGAGAATCCACAGCGGCCACATTCTGCACAAGGGACAAACATTACAATCCCAGTTTCTGTCCAGAAACAACCATTGCCTTCAGTGCCATCTTTGGAAGGGTTGGAGGGAAATGGGTCTGCAAGTGGAAACCTACAACAACGAAAGAGAAGGAAACGCTGGACTCCCGAAGAAGATATGGAGCTTATTGCCGCTGTGCAGAAATGTGGTGAAGGGAATTGGGCTAACATCTTGAAAGGAGATTTTAAGCACGACAGAAGTGCTTCGCAGCTATCTCAGGTTTTTTCCCTTCAAAATATATGATTTCAGCTATCAGTTTAGTAGGATCTGTACATTACATAATGACTCATCAACAACAATGAATTTATACAGTTGAGGCCTATGATTTGATTAGAGACCATCATTCTAATTTGCCCCACTGTGGATGGACAGCTATCCAACCTGTAGGTCAACTAGAAAACTGGCTGATTTGACTCAACCTACTCAAATAATTGGTGACTCGGCAGGGTTGATGTTGGGCGTACATGGATATTAGTTAAGATGAATGATATGGATTTGTTTCACCCCACACATGCATGATCTCAAGGACTGAGAACACTGTATGCATATTTTCACATCAAGAATTTTATTTTCCCGAAGATAAGAAATTGGCAGGAGCAAGTTTTGTGACAATGTCATGAATTATGAGTGATACCATTTATTGTGCCTTGTAATAATATTAATTTCTTTATATATATGCAGAGATGGTCCATCATCAGAAAGAACAAGGCCAACTTGACCACAAGCATTGTTAGCAACTCAACAGGTGGAGCACTTACTGAGGCACAACTTGCAGCACGTCAAGCAGTTTCCATGGCTCTGAATATGCCTATGAAGGGGAGCTTATTGGCAACATCCTCAGTTGGTCAGGATGCTTTCTTTTACTCTCCTAATTTCATCTATCATTTAGGAGTGCATTCTGTGGCAGGTTGGATTCGTATCCATTCCAACTTGCATTTTACGAATCATGAAAGTATGTAGCCACATTAGGTAGCACTCTTTTCTGTCTTTTGCTACCTCATATTATCATCACCGACAACTGCCAATATATATTGGGTTGCAAAAGTTGGGATTTTTTTTTTTCATTGGTGTGATCGTTGATATTCACACTTCATAGACTGCAGAACAACCATCCACTATGCGAAACATGTAAAGAGATTGCAATCCAGGGTAACCATAGGGCTGTAATTGTTGATTTTTTGTTGGTTGTTTAAAGTACTCTGCTTCAACTTGACCTCTTTTATTTATTTATTGAACATTTCTCCCTCATCATCACCATCACCATTCATCAAAGCTTTGTTCCAACTATGTTGGGGTCGGCTACATATACATTTCTTCTTACAGTAAAAAATTCAGTTTTTAAAACTTCCCTGCTTCTAAAATCAGACAAATGTTCATCATCGTCATCAAAGCCTTGTTCCAACTATGTTGGGGCTACACGAATTCTGTTTCTCCATTCCGATCAAAATCACGCAAATGTTGTTTGTGGTAAAATTTCTTACCTGGCTGCCCCATCAATCATGGGATGAAATTGGTTGCTACCTAAAATAATGTCATTCACATCTTGGGTTATAAATAAAAATGAAAATGACCACTCTGTGTTGCTTAAAACAACTGCTGGCCCAATTCACAAATATGGAGATTGAAGAGCTAATCTGTGCTTGTATTCATGGTGTGCACACTGCACAGGCTTCAAACAAATGACTCTGTAAATCATTTGGCTTCTTGCAAATGTATTCTGTTTTGTTTCCTGGTTTAGGAATATTTTACTGACATCCAAGATTTTGCTTCTGTAACAGCTGCTGCAAATCTTTCAAGCACTAATGGTAATTCATCCACAGCACCTGCTGCTGCTAGTGATGCGTCCCTTTTGTATACTCCACTTTCAGAAGTGAGCACCAAGGCTCCAGTCACCAGCTCCCCACAGATTTTGCAACAGTGTCAACAAGCTCCCAGCCAGACACCATTACCTAAAGTTGCATCCTCATCCAATCCTGCACCACCAAAACCTCGACCAACCTCAAAAAGGCTTTCAGCTCCAGCAAAGAATCTCCCTACAGGCCCTAATCCTCTTATACAAGCGGCTGCTGTTGCTGCAGGGGCCCGTATTGCCACCCCTTCAACCGCAGCCTCACTTTTCAAAGCTGCACAATCTAGAAATGCTGTCCATATCCGACAGGGAGGCTCCGTACCTCAATCATCAATGCCAGTTACCCAGACCATTGGGCACCAACACCATGACATCCCTGCCACCTAATGTGCACTATATTAGAACTAGCCTCATGCCACACCCATCCACCTATTCTGGCACTATGCCAAGTGGTCCACGACCCAGCAATGTGCAAGGTGGCTCAGGGAGATCGCCCTTAATGATTCAGCCTCCACCAATGGGCTCCACTACATCATCTAATCAACAAGCAGTTTCAGAGTGCAAGTCAACATCTCTTACATGTGGAAATTCCGATAGCAAGAAAACTAGTGTTTCTACTGTTCCTGCTGGTATTGCTGCTGCATCCGAGGACAAGAATGCCAAAGAGAAGAAATTGGAGAACACAGGAGAGGTACTGAAAGAACAGGTCATAGAGCAGGCATCTTTAACAAATTCGAAGACAGATGGTAATCATCATAGTGTGGTTGATGGTGCTGGTGAAAACCAAAATCCAGTTCTGAGACAGACACAGGTGGCAGCAAATACAACTCCTGGTGAGAGTTTAATTGAGGTTGATAAGACAGTGGATCCCACAAACAGGGAGGCAGGTGATGAACAAATAGTGGGCAACATCAGGACTGGTGAAAATCAAAGTGTGACTGAGAAGATGGCTAGTTCACCAAACAATGAGGAACTTGTCGATCAAATTGTGATTAACAAGACTGATGAAAATCAAGAGAAGCAGAAAGTTTTGCCAATTTCAGATTTGGAGGAAAATACGTCCTTGGTGAATGCTGGACATGAAAACCAAAATGTGCCTGATAATCAGATTGGTTCTCCCAACACTGGGGAAGCATAAACATTTCCCAAACAGCGTCAGTTTGTTAAGTTGTTACCCAAGTTGGTGTGCATTTATACCGGTTTTGAGCGCAAAGAGGCAAACCTTTGATACAGCGGGTCCGGTCTGGAGGAGTTGCATGCTTGCTTTTCTGCACATAATCCAAACCATGAGAAGAAAACTTAAAATTACTTGTTTTGGGACATTGGTACCTCTCAAAACTTTAATGATCATCTGGGTAGTAGAGACTTGTATGGTTCAAATCATCTGGGACATGGTAAGTGAGGATCATTGCAATGTATATCCTTTCACTTCTTTAATCAGAAATGATGGTATTTTTTAGCGAAATGATCTTGTTTATTTAGATACACCAATAAGTGCAGTTGATTTTTAGTTTCCTGGTGATTGGAGGGAGCTTAAATTTTACTTTGATCATGTCTGCTCTCTTCGCCATGTTTATTCACTTGACTCACTCCATTTAGGTGCGGTAAAATCTGATTTGACCTGCTAACCCATTCGAATATAGGGGTCAGACACAGGTTAGGAGAACCTGTCATGCATTGAAACAGATAGGCTTAGGGTCAACCTACTCGACCCGCATAACTGTTCTAACTTTTTTAAATGGGTTGGTCTATAGGTCATTCAAACAACTCAGTGGTTTAACTTTTGGTAAATTTTATCTCATTTTATTCGAAGCAAATCAGAAGGATCCTTGTATGAACCTGAAATCACCAGATATGCATTAACTGTGAAAGGAATAACAATGCCCATGCAGCTTCATTGGTCAGAGCTGGGCTGGGCATATAGCAGGGTCAATATGTCCAGTGGCCCAGCCCTGTCGATCGGTTGCTTGAAGAGCGGTTACCAACGGAGGATAATTGCTACTTTTATTTATTATTGGTAATATGAATTGAACCTACAACCTCATGTTGCAATAGCGAGCACCTTTGGCTGATGTCTTGTTTGTTAACATGGAGATTGAAATAATTTATGATATGTACTGTTTCTGTGAAAATGCGCATACTTATCCCTTCTACATGGTTTGATTCTCCACAGTTTTCTCAATGAAAAATTTAAAACAATTGGTATTTTCTATGGTGAGGTCTGAGGAGGGCTTATATTTATTTAAGCAAGTGGAGTAGTAGGGGGAAATTAAAGTTACTTGAGATGTGACTTTTCAACATTGTAAGGATGTTTATATGAGAAAAGTAGAGTAGGGAAATAAACTTATATGACTTTTTAAACAGTTACTCATCCCTTACTTTTTATCAAAGAAGAATGTGATAAAAATGTGTTGAAGGGGTTAGGTTCCTCTAGAGATTGAGCTTTGGAAAAAAACTACATTTTTTTATTTTTATTTTTTGTTGATACACACCCATACAAGATTATAAAAGAATGGAGCAGGGTTTGAAAACACTGCACCCGGCCCCCACTCGTCCAGAGTTGAGTTGAGTTGGGTCAAATCAACTCGCCAAGTTAAGAGTAGAGTCAGGTAAATGAATAAAATTGTAAGAAACTTCTTCTCTTGAAGACAAATTTATATAGGTATCTATTCGAATCAAGAGAAGAACTTTTTTACAATGATGGTCAATTTGAGAGAATCGTTATTTAAGTCGAGAAGAAACTCATTCTTTTGGTGTAAATTTGGGTCAGTTATTTTTTAATGAGTTTTTCTCGTCCCTTTTCCTTTAACTCTTGTGCCTCTGCTTTAAGGCTATGGAGAGTTTTTCAACCATGAATGAATGTCTAGCATCCCTCTTTCCCATCACTATGGTTAGAATTTAGAAGGAGAGAAAAATATTTTCCTACCAACGGACCACATATTTTTCACACCACTTGGTCGAGCCCACTTAGATGCACGAGGGTAGGCTAGATGGAAAAGGCCGCCTCATAGTAAAAGATAAGCAAAAAAAAAAAAACATCAGCCCCATCAAATAATCATAACCGCAAAATTCAATGACATTTCAATTTTTGAAATTCAATTCAATAATGGGTAAACATTGATGAGCATAAAAGTGGCCCTAGTGCATGTGACTAAAAGAGCGTGAAAGTGAGCCCCATAGGAGAAAAATTCAGCTTGATGGAAAATCAAAGTCACGACTCGTGACTCGTGAGTGAGCACCCGCAAACGATCTAGACTCGCAAATGTGGGTCAACTCGGTGAAACCCAACTCGCCCTGATGAAAACTCAGTGCGGGAGCCGATCGGATCTCCTCTATTTAAAGTAAAACCCAAAACCCGCTTCTCATCTCACTTCCCTCTCAATTTCCTGAACTTTCAGGAACACACAAACAAACTCCACTCCATGGAATCCGCAGGACCACCGAAGCAATCTACACCTTCTTCTTCTTCCTCCTATAGCAGCAGCAGCAGAAGAATCCCAGAAGACACCATCATCTACTCCATATTCCCAGATTCCTCCTTATCTTCTCCTCCTTCATCCTCCCTCGAATCTCTCCACCTCCAAATCTCCTCCCACATCTCCCAATTCACCTCCTCCTACATCTGGCAGCACCACCCCTTCCGCCTCTCCATCTCTTCTCATTCCTCAAACTGCCCTTGCTCTTCTTCTTCTTCTTCTTCTTCTCCTCCTTCAATCCCTCATCTCTGCGGCGCCACGCGATTCGGAGACAACCTCGACGACGAGTGGTTCATCGCCTCCCTCCTCTTTGACATCTCCGAGAAATTCCCCTCCGTCACCGCCCGCGCCTGCGATGCGGACGGGGAGTTTCTGCTGATTGAGGCGGCCTTCCACCTCCCCAGATGGATCTCCCCCTCCACCACCCCTAACCGCGTGTTTATCCGCCGTGGTGCTCTCTGTATTGTCCCTAGATCCCGGTTTCCGGACAGCCCGTCGCTGGCTGATGCGCTCCGGTACATCGCTGGAAAGGAGGGTGAAGAGGAGGCTCGGGCGCCGGAGGCGGTGCAGGCCGCGATCAGGAGACGGATTAAAGGGTATCCGGAGAAGGCGAGGTTGGATATGCATCGGGTTAGGGTTAGGGTTCCAGTGCGCGTGGCCAAGGTGAGTGTCGTATATACTGTTCTTGCTGAATTATTATGTGGTGATTGCCTATGAGTAATGATAGATGGTAACTTACATTGAGCTATGTAGGGCTTAATTCTTGTTGATTCAAGGCTGCCATTCACTTCACACGCCATTCAATCCAATGGTGTATATGAATTCAAATGCAGTGAAGTTTGGTCCATCATCTGTTTGTTGCATGGTATGTGATGTGAATGACCTGCAGACTCAGTGCAGCTCACAACTGTTTGTATGAAAACTTGAACGCAGACAGCAACTTATGATCATTTAGTGCATATACTGTGGTCTTATGCTAGAAATGCTGAGTAGAGTGGCAAAAGAGCACGTTGAGCCTAGCTTTGTGCAACCTTGCTTGCTTCAACACTATTGAGTGGAGTCGATCTGAGATGACAGCTTAATCGAGCTTAATTAGAATGCAAGACCAAGGTAAGCCAAGCCTGAGCTGGGCTTCCCAATGCTTAAAACAAAGAGTAACTTCAAAATAAGTTCATATGTTTTGTAGCATATATTTATAATGTATAGAATTGATCCCACTAACAAGTGAAGGTTGAGCTAAGCAGGCCTATCTTGAACTTTGCTCATGAAACAATCAAGCTATGCTTAAACTGGAGCCCAATTGAGTTGAGCTAGAGTATCTTGTGAGCTATCTTAGCTTGGTTATATCCTGGTGAAGTTGAGTAAACCAGTACAATGGCCTGCCAATGAAGTCAACAGCCCTTTGGATCTCACCTTGCCCATTAAAGCTAATGGGCCTAAAAGACGGCCATATAGGAGTATTTTTGACTGAATCATGCTTTGTGGTGAGATCACTCCATTGATTGGAGGTGTGGTTCAATCCAATTAATCCAATGGGCCAGTAGCACTCTTCTTCAGGTGACTTTTAAGCCCATCACCTATCATGTCCATGGGGGTGAGATCCATGAGTTTGCATGGTTGAAACCGTATTCATGATTGACTCAGCTTTTTATCATGAGGTCAGAATGTTTTATTTGGTTCTTTTTTTTTTTTTTTTTAAATCTGAGTATGTGGGAAAATGTATTATTTTTGGTATGGAGAAAAAGTATAGAAAGATAAAGAGATTTTTAAGTCCACTTTTCAATACTGTGCAATGGGCCTATCTTTGATAAATCAATCCTCACATCCCATGTCACATCACATTAGGGTTGGCATTCATCTAAAATTATTCCAATGGGAGTGCCCCCACTTTTGGAATGAATCACATGCGAAAACATGATTTATTTCATTTGAGTTAATCAAGTATATAGATATGATTGCCATTCCAAAAAAAAAGTACATAGATTATGATCAATTGAACAGTGGTTCCACACAGGTAGAAGTGGATTTTGTTTAGCTTTGCGATATGAGCAAACTTAGATTCATGAATAGTGAACCTATTGATATGGATATTTCAATAGTAGAGCATACTCCACTTTTTAAAGCGGAGCAAGCTACTAAAATAGTTAATTGATTTAGTACTAATCAGATGAAGTTTTATGTTACTCTTACCATCTTTTTCATTTTACTTTGACAATATCACCACTTCTCACATTTTCTCATGTTATTCTCCTTTTATGTGATATATTGTGAAATTAGTTTTCAATTAATGCCACAATATTGTGATATTTTTAAAAATATCATATACATTGGCCTAGGTGCTAAAGGAGGAGCCATGCTTGATTGCACTTGCAGTGGAGGGATTCTACGTCGTGATGTGACTCAATGAAATATGCAGCAAGATGGAGAAGTTTGAGGAGGGAGGAGGAGGAGATGGTTAGAGTTTCAGTTGAGGATGTCAAGGGCATGTATGCACAGCTTGTGCAGCAGGATTCCAGGCCGCCAGAGTGCTACGGATGCCAGAGCAGGAGGACGGGGGGAGGACACCGACGGGAGTATGTGGAGCAGAGTTGGGGATGAAGATTGCATGCGGATGGAGATGATGTATGAGCGCAGGCGGAGGCAGGGTTTAGAAGCAAGGGTAGCACTTGGGAGGCATACCGGCGGAGAGCCTCGAGAGGAGTGGCCGCACCTTATGAAGGTCTTTTACCGGGTCAATGAGTATCGTCGGCGCATGGAGAATGCCATGGATTACTACCGCAAGAAGCTCTGTGTTTCCGAACAAGGTAATCACTTGTCTCATTTTTGTTGATTTTTAACGCATTGTGCTCTTATTAAATAATAGCCATATAAAAGAGATGCTGGTTTAATGGAATTGGGTGGAAAAGAGAGCAGAATAGGATCCCAAACAATGACATCCAGCAACTTCCA